>CM054127.1:119458051-120058051 GCA_028751855.1 Ambrosia trifida
TCATTCTTCTGGTAGCTTCATGCTCAAATCCCCCTCCACGGGCCCCAAGCAAACTGTCAACCTGTTCAAATATTCAACATAAGTCAATTAAATAAAGTGAGAAGAACAGAGTTGGGAAAGTTTAAAGCTAAAAGTATATTATCTATACTTCTTTGAAGTACTACAATAATAAGGTGAAAAACATTAGAGTTTTTGACCCGCTTGTAAACGAACTCTCACCTCATCAACAAACACTATTACAGGGGCCAATTTGCTGGCAAATGAGAAGAGAGCCTTTGTAAGTTTTTCAGCATCACCAAACCACTACATAAACATATAATAAAATCAAGAATTTAGCGTCATAATTCTCCGCACAAACAGGAAAAATACTAAATATGGCAAGATGGATGGGTAAGGCAGACTGAGGCACATGGGTACCTTAGATGTAAGGGTGGAGCCTGTTATACTGATAAAATTGGCACCCGCTTCAGTTGCAAGTGCTTTTGCAAGAAGTGTTTTACCGGTTCCAGGAGGCCCAAAAAGTAATATTCCTTTGCAAGGCTGAAAAAGCTTACATTAGTTATCAAGTGTAGAGTAACCAAACTACCCATCAGCAAAGAACATAAAACAAAGTACCCGCAGCAGATTTCCACGAGAGAAAAGCTCAGGTCTTTTCATTGGAAGAACAGCTAACTCGTGTAACGCTGTTTTCACATCTTCAAGAGCACCAATATCATCAAATTTAATACCAATTTCACCAGGAGGAACGACTGCTGAAATAAAGTTGCTCTCGTATTCATCCTTAGCCAGATTCTGCCACAAGAAATCCGTGTTACACATGTTTACAGTTTGCATTATACACACAAAGTAGATGTGGCAAAACGAGCGACGAGTCAAAATGGGCAATTATGGATCGAGCCAGGTCGGCCCAAAACACTTTTGTTCAAAATTATCATCTTTAGTTCTTTTTATTTTACCCATTTATAAAACATACCTGATATAGTCATTGATAAGTAAATGGATCACAATTGCCACAGCTAACAAAAAAGAGCTAACCTTTAGGTTTTGCGTAAGCTTCTTGGAGATCGATACCTGCTCTTTTAGCCTCAAAATTGCACCTTCAATGCTTCATGTTGAAAGGTTTGTCAGCTTAAACAGAATGCAATAAAGCATGGAACCAATATTTTAGCACTATATCATTTCACTTTGTAACTCGATTTTTCCACAAAATTTTTTAATCAAATGAAATGAAAGGGATTAATAGACCATTGGTTAATCACAGATATTAATACCTTTCTCGGGGCAAATTCAATCTATCTGCTTTAATGGAAGGTATGTCACAAGTGGATAAGTAATGATTTTTAGCCCACCCAACAACATTCTCAGCTTCTGCAAATTCCAAAAGTAGCATTACGCATTTGACCACTTAAAGTCTTAATTCATTATGTTAAATGAACAAAGCCACAAATTTTCAAAATAAATCAATTATACATGTAAATGTATTTAATTATCAAGATGATAGGGTATTTAAATTTTATACTGGGTATTTATATGGTAATAAGTAATCCTACTTTTGTTTGTCAGTATCACTCCATCGGTATTTACATGCAAAAGGTCTACACAAGTTAGCTCATTTTCCTCCAAAACCTGAAACAGGTCATACCGAAAAGAAGTAATAAATATAAATTAGGCATTATAAAAGAGAATTGCATCTCTGCCCAAACAATTGAAGCATATGTTAATTCAGTAGCATCCGCTCACAAAGATATGCATACCTTATACAATTCATTTATATTACTTCGTGATATAACAATCCGCCTGTCTTCATCAATTTGTTTATTAAATACTTTAAGGGGGTCTTCCTCCTGCAAAAGAAAATAAAAGGTTATCGATAAAAGTGCTTATGGTATTGATCATTGATTGAATTAATACATAGGTGAGGATCGATATATATAAAAGTGTTTATGGTATTATTCATTATGATGAATAAAGAATATTTATACAAGACCCCTTATATAGGGAAGAATCCTAATCCTACTATAAGACATAAATATGAAAGGATAACAATACCATATACATCATAATTATCTATTCTAAATATAAATAAATCTATCTAGAAGCTTCCGTGCTAATATCCCCCCTCAGTTTGAGCGGGTTGAACACAAACGCCCAAATTGGATCTAAATGACTGAAAAAGCTGTCTCGAAAGGCCTTTTGTGAAGATATCTGCGTACTGGAGTGTTGCGGGGACATGAAGTACCCAAATATGGCCGACACGGACCTTCTCACGAACGAAGTGAATATCTATTTCAATGTGTTTTGTCCGTTAGTGCTGTACCGGGTTATCATAGATATATACGGCACGGCAGAAATATTATCGCAATAAACAATAGTAGCCTTTTGCAGAAAAACATGTAGCTCAAGAAGTAAGTTCCGAATCCAAGTAGTTGCGCAACAGCATTAGCTACACCTCGGTACTCTGCTTCAACACTAGACCTCGAAATAGTCGCCTGACGCTTCGAGGACCACGAGATTAAATTGTCCCCTAAGAACACACAGTATCCACTTGTTGATCTTCGAGAGTCGGGACAACCGCCCCAATTCGCATCTGAATAGGCCACTAGAGAATGATGTGTACCGGGACGAATACGAATCCCATAATCTAGAGTACCCTATAAATAACGAAATATTCGTTTCATCATAAGAAAGTGAGGATCCCGCTGTTCATGCATAAACAAACACACTTACTGTACTGCATAAGAAATGTCTGGGCGAGTGAAAGTTAAATACCGGCTAAACTCTTGTATAACGTTGGGTCATGAAACAAGGGACCCTTATTAGCACTAATCTTAGCCGATAGATCAACAGGAGTTGTACATGGTTTACATGATTGCATAGACGCTCAAGAAATAATGTCCTTTGCATACTAGGACTGTGACAAAAATAAACCGCTGCCCTATTTAGTAACCTTGATCCCGAGAAAATAATGCAAATCACCAATATCCGTCATTGCAAACTCACGAGAAAGAACTCGAATAATATTATCCAAAAGTGTCGCACTTGAAGCGGTAAGGACAATGTCATCAACATAAAGCAACAAATAAGCGGTATGTTGACCATTATTGTAAATGAACAATGAATTGTCACATACTCACATATACTGTTGCGAAACCCCTGCTTGAAAATAAAAGATGCAACCCGAGTGTACCAAGCTCTAGGTGCCTGCTTAAGACTGTATAACGACTTCTTCAAACGACCCACATAATCAGGACACCTCTTATCAATAAAACCTGGTGGCTGATGCATGAAATGCATGAAAACCGTCTCATTCAGGTGGCCATGTAAAAAAGCATTCTTGACATCCAACTGATGGATGAGCCAAGAACGAGAAACCGCAAGAGATAATACAGTGCGAATAGTAGCCGGTTTAACGACCGGACTAAATGTTTCCTCGCAATCTATGCCCACAGTCTGGGACTTACCATTAATAACCAAACGGGTAGTTTGAACAACTTGACCCATGCTGAATAAGTAACCTTCGATCCATCTAAGGTACGAATTTTTTATTGTAGATTCGTAACGGAATAGGCGGGATGTAAAGGGTTGGTTTTCGAAGCTGAATCCGAAGATTGCTGGGCATCGGATTTGGTCATATCGACCGGTAGGGTATTATCGGCGGTTGAGAGAAAAAAAACGAAAGAAAACGAAGATTTTAGGTTTTAGAACCAGTCTCTGATACCATCAAAGTGTTTATGGTATTATTCATTATGATGAATAAAGAATACAAGAGCGCTTGTATAGGGAAGAATCCTAATCCTACTATAACACATAAATAGGAAAGGATAACAATACCATATACATCATAATTATCCATTCTAAATATAAATAAATCTATTTAGAAGCTTCCGTGCTAATAATATATAGATCCAAAACATAACAAACCCTAGCACTATATTAGGAAACAGATAATCTAAACATTACACAATATCTATCTCTAAATATATCCGCTAATAGGCCCCCGCAGTTAATACCATTACAGTGTAGTGGCAGAGACATTAGTGGGCAATGATAGAAAACCCGGGGGATCCTGGATTCGATTCTTGAGCCCGACGGGTTTTACCGGTAATTTCATCGTCGTGCCTACGGGCAGGTGGGTTACCGGGTTTTCCTCAGAATTGGTGTTTGACAACTCAGGTACTATCGGGGTACTTGAATTTGTCAAAAGGGTGCCCTGAGAGTGCTCGGGTTTGATTTGTTGGCCTTTCAAAAAAAAAAATAGCCCTCCGTAGTTTGATCGGTCAACGGGCAAATGGTCAAATTGGATATAAAGGAATGAAAAAGTTGACGAGAAAGCCCCTTTGTAAATATATCCGCATATTGAAAAGATGGGAGGACATCGAGAACACGAACATGGCCGGTCCGAACCTTTTCCCTCACAAAATGATCTATCTCGACGTGCTTCGTACGCTGGTGCTAAACTGGGTTATCGGACAAGTAAACTGTAGAAACGTTATCACAATATATAACCGAAGCGGTCTGCAAGGGAACCTATAACTCTAGTAAAAGGTTTCGTATCCAAGTGACCATGTGGCTTCGGCAACAGCATTGGCGACTCCCTTGTATTCAGCCTCCGCGCTAGACCGTAAAACTGTAGGTTGTTGTTTAGATGACCAATAAATCAGGTTATCGCCCAAAAACACACAATATCCACTTGTGGAGCGACTGGAGTCAGGATACCCACCCCAATCAGCGTCAGAATAAGCAATCAAAGAATGAGTGGTTGATTTAACCATGCCAATACCATAATCAATAGTCCATTGCAAATACCGAAGAATGTGTTTCATGAACGCATAATGGGAGTCATGAGGCTCATGCATAAACAAACAAACCTGTTGTACAACATAGGATATATCTAGCCGAGTAAAAGTAAGATATTGTAAGGCACCTGCAAGACTCCTATAGAGAGTCGGGTCATGAAAAAGAAGGGCCATCTGTAGCACTCAACTCGGAAGAAAGATCAACCGGGGTGGCATAGGGTTTGCAATCTGTTATTGAAGCTCTGGCAAGAATCCCCTTAGCATAATGTGACTAATCTAAAAATAACCCATTAGGTCTGCGAGTAACATTAATACCCATGAAGTGATGTAAATCATCCAAATCAGTCATGGCAAACTCTCGTGAGAGTTTCTGAATAATATCATGTAAAAAAAGCATCAAACCAAGCAGTAAGGACAATGTCATCTACATACAAAAGTAGATATGCAATATGTGGGCCCTGAGTGTAAATGAACAGCAAATTGTCAGAAAGAATATAAGTGGCAAAACGGGTGTACCACGCCCATGGGGCTTGCTTTAGGCCGTAAAGGGATTTCTTCAATATGCAAACAAAGCCTCGATAACGCCTGTCAATAAAACCCGGAGGTTGATGCATAAATATGGTCTCATTCAAATGCCCATGTAAGAAGGCATTCTTTACATCCAGTTGATGTATTGACTAGTACCTAGAGACGGCCAAAGAAAGGACAGTCCGGATTGTAGCAGGTTTTAATATAGGACTAAATGTGTCCTCACAATAAATTCTCACAGTCTGTGATTTACCATTAACGACCAACCTTGCTTTATATCTTTCCAAAGTCCCATCTGATTTAAATTTATGACGAACTAGCCACATGCATCTAATAACTGGTTAGGTCATAGGGTGAGGAACCGAATCCCAAGTCTCATCTTCCCGTAAAGCCGTAAATTCGGCATGCATAGCGCGCGACCAATTCGGGTCGATTAGGGCCTGGGCATAGGTAGTCGGAAAGGGTGATACGGTCGGGATGTGTGTGGGATAATGAATAATGAATGGGTTTGAGGCCGCCAGTTTTGGACCGGGTGGTCATAGGGTGGCTGGATGGTTGGCGAGTGAGGGTAGAGGTAGCAGTCGTAGTAGGGCCTGTAGAAGTGGCGGGTTTGGGAACGGTATGACAGGGCATCAGGTGCAAGGTTAGTCGAGGTAGTTGGTGGTGGAATCTATCGGGCTAGATTGGTGGGTTTAGGCTGACGAAAATAGGTTAGTGGGTAGGGTGACTTGCATGTCGGGACACGGAGGGGTTGGGAAGGCTGTGGTGGGTGGTTGGGCAGATTTGGTGATGTGGGTGAGCGACGGTGTTGGGGTTAATGGGGCGAGTGAAGGTAAAGTCGGGAGGGGTGTTATCATCCAAAAAAAATTAAACGAATTGATGGATGTGTGTAAGGTAAAGGGGAAAGTGGCTTCATCGAAGGTCACATGATACAAACCCGAATCCAACGTTGGGTTAGAAATGGGTCGGATCATCTGCTGAACGGAGGGAAAGTAAATGGGAGGAAGGATTCTAAAGTATAGGGGATAAGGGTTGATCCATGAAAACATGAAGTGGGGATAACTGCTCCCGCTCACTTCTAGTTTAAATATTAGTTTTTTGTATGTGTTTTGTTTTGTCCATCTTTTATGTTTATCAAATTAGGTAACTATCCTTTGAAATTGGAGTGACACCCTACTCGAATTGGGTTGTATCTATCTTTAATTTCCAGTAATTAAATTTTCAATCTCCGGGTTCTATCATCACATGTCAGGATACGATGACCTTGCCGGTGGTGGGATCGAAGCAACGGTATCCGCGAAAGTCCTGTGGGTATCCAAGAAAAATACACCTAACAGAACGGATATGTAGTTTGTGGGGTTGGGTGGCGAAAGTATTGGGATAACATGCGCATCCAAAGACGCTCAGGTGGTCATACGTGGGATGTCTAAGATAGAGCAAAGGTGCTATAAATCCACCGGAGAACAAGGACATCAAGTTCCTTCCAGGAGGTGAATTATGGGGAATCATCAGCTAGTGGTGGTGTATTGTCAATATGGCTGAGGACCTGATAAGCAGTGGCATGAAGTCGAAAAAGCTTTGTCTGAAGACAGACAGCTTTGTCCGGGAGTTGTACATGACTTTAGTGCGCCCTCTCCGAGTCTTGGTTTGAACATTGGTCACCGAATGCGCAAGATGAAGGGTGGGTTTACAGGATTTTTCGAAAGATTCGGGGAGGTCAGATTTATCACCTTTGGTCATCAGACCTGTTTGAAAACAGGGGATCGAAAGAAAAGAGGCCAGAGGTTTACTATCCGAAGCTAGGGTTGGGATCAGAGATAAAAAGAAGAGAGGGGTTGAAGAGCCGAGGCTCCGATACCATAAAAGTGCTTATGGTATTGATTATTGAATGAATTGATACATAGGTGATGATCGATATATATAGATCCAAAACATAACAAACCCTAGCACTATATTAGGAAACAGATAATCTAAACATTACACAATATCTATCTCTAAATATATGATAACATCTATCTCTTTATATATCCGCTAATAATCTGAAGTTAAATGCAAATTTAATAAGCATGGCTTCCGAGTGATGCCAGCTCCTCTAACAAATAAAAATCTATCAAGATATTAATATATAAATACCTTTGGAGGATGCAGACACATAACATTAGTAAATATCTTGTAAACAGCATTGTCACCAGGCCTTCTCATGGGCTTTATTCCCTCAGCAAGTTGCTTCAAAGATTGAGGCTGTAAAAATGTGTGTAGTGCAGTTAAGGAACGTTCAAGTCATTAACATGTGCGATGATGTTTAGCATGATCAAGAACAGATTAATTTAGCTATTTTAATCTCTGGAAAGTTTAAATATAGCTAATAGGAACGCGTCAAAAGTGTCGAAAGTCGCCCAAATTCTACATTTTGATGCCTAAAAACTTCTAACCATTTTAATCAGTCAAACAGAATATAATTTAAAGGGGTAACTTTGTAGAAATGTAATCAAGTTTGCTAACTGTTCCAATTAAGTCACCCAAACTTTTTTTGTCTCTCTAAAGTCACCCAAACTTTTTTAAAATAATATATATATTTTTTTTGAAATCTTCATTTTATAAAACCCACCTAATAAAAATAATATTCACATAAGCATTAAAATGAAAGGAAAAAAAGAAAAAAAAAAGGTGACCTGATGACCTGGCAATTACATAGTATTAGAACAATAAATGAAACTTGAATGACTTTAGAGAGATAAAAAAAAGTTTGAGTGACTTAATTAGAACACCAAGCAAACTTGGTTACATTTGTGTGGCATTTCTCCTAATTTAAACCGGCTAAACTTTTTTATCATACTTCACTTAATAGTCATTAATAGTTAGTTACTACTTCTGTGGAAAAAGAAAATTGTTTCAAGTCGAACAAACCATACCAAAAAAGTTACCCGTTTTGACCCATTGCCCAACCCACCTAACCTGCTTGCTTTGCCATCTCTACCAAAAAGAAAGAAAAAAGAACGATAACATTAAATGTTCTGAAAATTACCAATTTCGCAAGACGGCCCAAATTTGGAAGAATCATAGTCTGCTGACAAGAGAGAGCAAAACAAGATTACCAAAACGTTTTCATATGAAGGAGAGAACAGGTATCACATAAGAACCCTAACAACAGAAAAGGAAAAAAACAAGATGATACATAATTAAACTTACAAATTTCTCTTTCTCTTTGGATCCAGTAGCAACTTTGTTTTGCCCACATATCAAAACAACGGGCCCTGATATCTTGTCAAACATTTCTTGAAGTTTATTCACAAAGTCTTTGCGATTTGACTTGGAAACAGCCCGTGATAACCACAAAGATGAGTCTGGGAAGTACACAATAAGAGGTTGCACAGACCGCAAGATCTGCCAACATTATAGAAATAATTATAAATGAAATAGATTATTTTTTTACTTTTTAAACTGAAATAATAGGAACTATAGAAGTCGTTATGCAACCTCACATAATGCCTCCATTGCAATATAACAGTCTTCAGCTTCTGTATCAAAATCACGCTCAACATGCTTAGCTGCAAATAAAAAATATATCTATCAGCACCACTACAAATAATGGACTTAAATTATTAAAGATATATTGACTATAAAGTGTTACCATGAATCCAGTATATTGATGGTGTTGCAGATTGCTCAGCTTTCTCATCATCTTTTGAATTGTCTGCCTTATCTTCCACACTATCTAGGATAACTGCAACCCTTTCCCCATTGATTTCAAAGATCTCCCCACGTTGGCCAGTGGCTAAGGGTCTGAAAAAAGAACATTTGCCAAAAAGAAATTAAAACCGTATTTCAGAAATAGCTACGTGCTGCTCTTTATGAAATTTAAAAAATGATAGACAAGGATAAATTGAAAAGAATAACTTTCAGCAATTACACCCACTATCAAACACAAATAAAACCAAGACCGTAACTGCATGCTTCAAGAATCAGCAAGAGCATGAAATCAAGAACAGTTAAGAGTAAAATAGCAAAACGAAATAGGATCAATCTGAACGGAACAATATTATGTCACTGGAAAATGTTGGAGAAGCAAGTTAGTTGTACAAAAAAATATATGTTTCTTCTATATAAGGTTCAGTCAATATTGTGAAAGAACAACGCAGAATTCTATGAGAAATGAAGGTGGATATAACCAAGGTTTTGGATTCAATCTCTATAGCATTGTTGTCTCATACAATTTCAATAAATAATATAAAACCACATTGACAGAATCAACAACGAAACGAGGGCCACTTTTAATATAATACACTAAACTCAAGACTCTCCCCCCCCCCCCCCCCCTTCTCTCTCTCTCCCCCTCTCCCTCCCCCTCTCCCTCTCCCTCTCATGACCAGTGTTGCAGAAGGCGGCCTAGGCAACGCCTAGGCGCTAGGCGGAAGAAGAAATCGGAATTTCACCCTAGGCGATGAATTAGGCGAAATGGGGATTAGGCGGAGTCTGGGCGGGCCTAGGCGGTGGTATTTTTTTTTTTTTTTAATTAAATTTCTAAGTATTTCTTAGTATTATGCGTATATATCTAAGTATTTCTAAGTATTATGAGTATATATCTTAACATATTTTCAAAAAACACCTAAATTTGTGTGTGTGTGTGTATAATACATATAAAATACCAAAACGCCTAATTCCGCCTAATTTTCGCCTAGTCCCGACTAGTCCCTATGCTAGACCTCACCGCCCGCCTAGCGCCTTCTGCAACCTTGCTCATGACACCAAACATCCTCCTGTTGGTGGGATTGTGGGAATCTCTCATTCCCATTGCATTGAAAGATCCACTTTGGCGATGGAGGACACTACCATTTCCTCTTGAATCCATGCTTATCATCCCGCAGATATCCTTACTTTGTATCTAAAGCAAGTCATCAGGTGTTTGCATTTTATGCAGCTTTCAACCCTACAGAACCTATTTCTAACTTCGTGGCAAACAATCCGGCTAGAGGTGACAAAATGAATGAGTTGGGTGGGTATATGTCAAACAAACAAGGCAGGGTTGACACAAAACACTTTTTGTCCTATTTGTAAATATAATAATAGATAAACAGTTGTAAGAAAATATTTGATTACAGTAATGAACTAGTTTCTGAATAAAATGATTTAGTAGGTGTATGCATTGAAAATACACTTTGGCAACTTGAACCTATTTGACCCGTTTCCATTTAGCAATTTTTGTTTTTACCCATTTGACCTGTTTTCTTTTAGCAATTTTTGTGTTTACCCATTTGACTTGTTTCCTTTTAGTGCTTTCTGTTTTTAGAAATATATATCACCCGAATCAGCATGTTCATATGAAAATGAGTTGAAATTGCCGGCTTGCCGCCTCTAATTCTTAACCCGTAATAAGCCAACGTCTGATCAATGTTGCAGAAGTCGCTAGGCGCTAGGCGGGCGGTGAGATCCAGCCTAGGGACTAGCCGGGACTAGGCGAAATTAGGCGGAATTAGGCGTTTTGGTATTTTTTTATACATATTTTATATATATATATACATAAATTTATGTGTTTTTTTTAAAATATGTTAAGATATATACACATAAATATGTTAAGGTTCATTGGTCGTTCCGGTCGAATTAGATAAAATTATAAATAATTTATATATCTGAAATATAAATAATATTTAGAGTGTTAAATATTCAAGTTTTATAATATAAATGATTTAAACTTGAAGGATTAAAAGTGTTGGACCTTGATTTTTAAGGGGAGTTTATTGAAACTATTGTTAAACCCTACCTATTTGCTATTTAAAAGTTAAAGTCGCCGCACATATCTCTCTCTTTAATGTTATTGTTATCTCTTCTCCTCTGGATACACTTTCATCATGTTCTTCTCATCTCCTCTCAATAATATTACTTATGTCTATCATCTTCTCTCTAATGTTGTCCTAATCTTCTTCTCTTCTCCTCAGTAACGATGGTTCCCGGTAAAAAACACAGCCGCCTAGTGCCGCCTAGCACCGACTAACACCCGCCTAATGTCCAAATCGCCCAGATCTGCGCCTAAGAGCTTATTCCGATAATGATGGCCGACTAGGGACTAGGCAGCGCCTAGGCGACCGCCTAGCCCGCCTTTTACAACATTGCGTCTGATTGTCCTAAAATAAACATTTCCACTAACTTTAGTGGAATTTTTTGTTACATATGACTATGTTGATGCCACCATTTCCTTAATCATACTAATACCATACCACTAACGTCCCTGTCTGTAATTCTTGTTAAAGCTAAAGATACTAATACTATTAATTTCCAAACACCTATCTTAGTAGAAAGAAGTGTGTTTATTGTCTTAAACAATGTGTATGCTTCCACAACTCACCATCATACTTTCTACTTTTGTCAATGCTCACTTTTTCTCACAGTTCTTTCGGATAGAGGGTGAGGAACTTGTAAGGAAACAGATAAAAAACTAAAAATGTGTTCTCGACCTTACTTGAAGAGGAGAAAGTAATCGGAGGGAAACTTTTGGGTGATTTCCTCACTGAATGTAGGAAGATTTATCACTATTCACTACACTTCCGTCTCCTTCTTTTAAAGAGAACACAAAGCTCTTCTCATGTTATCTCGGTTGTATTTGTATAATTTGTTTTTTAAACCATATGTCCTTTTCTAGTTTTCATTAATATTTGTGAAGGTGCTTCAGTGCTTATCGTTTTAGTACATACTCTTATTGTCACCGTTCACCATTGTGACATTCATCCTTGCCTTAAAATTTATACATGAATTCCTAGAATATTGATAACTCGCCTTTACCCTCACACTATCCGTATCTGTGATGGAAAAATTAGATATAATGTACTAAACAAGTGGATCCTAAAGACTCATTTTCATGCAAAACAATGTTTACGAAACAATTTTATTTGTGAACTGAATACTTGAAAACAAGGCAACAACAGTTTTTTCACACATATCAGTACAACTTACCAACCCACCTGCGCGTGACAAAGGTATATGCATTTCTTGTACCATCAGATGTTGCTATCGATCCCAATTTAATCCTGTGATGCATTGGATATGTAAATAATCATGTGAGTCTAAAGGTGTTCTTCATGTGGATTCTTAAGCTCAGGGGCTTTCAACAGATGCACATTGATACCACTCGCAATTTTGACCCTTTTATTTATGAAAGGGTTGTGTTTATCTCAAACGGGTCAAATAGGTCAAAACAAAAGAGTTGCTTTAGAGAGAATGGGTCAAACAGGATGAAATGGACGAAAATAGCTTAGTGGATCAACCTCCTAAATGTAGCAAAATTACAATCAAGATCCTGTAAGTACACATATGTGCTTACAATTAAAGAGAACCAGTCCACAAAAAAAGGTCACGTAGGAGTAAAGGTCATATTTTAGAGTACTATATTCATCAAAATAGGAGCATTATGTCTTTAACCATATTTTTAAGAAATTTACACACCGAACAATAGCAAATAAGTAAGTACAGCAACTATTTAGAAAGGCAATAACCTGTTATCTTCTTCCACACGGACAGGTGGCCCAACATACTTGACACAGTCCCCTGATCAGAGTACATAAAATAATTAGTTGCCTCAAAAAAGGAAAAGCTTCTGATCAATATTAATAATAAAATCACAAATGCCATTTGAATATGGAAAAAATTTATAAGTTTACACAAGAACATGGATTTCAGATATAATCATTGAATAAAAGATTTTAGCTATAAAAATCATACCTTTCTTTAATGGCTCATTTGCTTCCTCAGAAGACTCAGCCTCCTCCTCCTTTGAAGATTCAGAGGAAATCTCCCCAACAACAGCAATGTTCTGTTATAAAAAGAAGTGAAAATGAATATAAAAATACATTATATATAAACAATAAACAAGCTACCAATTCCTTTAATTATATCTACAGCGGTAAACTAACAATAGTAAGAACTTTTATATGGTACTAAATGGATCCCTGTCTTTTTAAGTTTGAAATAACTTAATTAGTTGCATGATAGACATATTTTGTATACTCAAATAACAAAAAGAAAATATTCAGATTGTCGGTGTATGTATCACCATAGGGATCATAAACTAGTAATTAATGTGCTAACTATGAACAACCAATTTTTATTTGACCCATTTGAGATTAAAAATAAATAAACAAACAAACCAATCCATTTGTAAGATAATGAGTTGTCATTGCCGTCTATAGAATAAGACCTTTGCAAATTCTTCAAGGTTTCCAGGAACAAGCTTCTTTAGAGCTGCGGCAGCCCGAGCCTCAACATCTTCATCATCTGATTTTGAGTCCGCACTGCTAGTCCACTCTTCCTCATTGTTTGCATCATCGTCAATTTCTGATTCAGAAGTAACTTCTTCACCTGACTCTCCATGTTCTTCATCTGATTCATTTTCTGAGTTATCTTCACCAAAATCCTGCAACAATTAACCACCAAAATAAAGATATTGATAACCATGAGGATAGAAACAACTGACTGGTTAGGAACAGCCAAAGGACAAACTTGGGGAACTTACATAAGGAGCTAGAACACTGCTGTCAAGAATCAATAAGGGAACTTGTAAATCCCGTGCAAGTGCTCTAACAAATCTCTCTCGATAAAGCTCAGTGCCTGCATCAGAATCATCAATCATTCACACAGTATACTACTGGAAAGATGATTATAGAGAAGGGGAAATGGGCGGATGAAGCGAGTTAGGGTCAATTGTCGAAAAGGTGTTTCTAATGCAGGTTGGGTACAGCCTGACAGCACCTTTGTTGTTCATTTTTATATAAACAAGTAGTGTATGCAATATGACCAAAAAAAATGTTAGTAAAGGAGTTAGAGGGTAGTAAGCATTTGAATGCACTTTGGGCAACTTTCAGCCCATTACGCCTATTTGACCTGTTCCATTTTTAGCTATGTTAAGGTTTAACATTTTATCAAGTTGAAGCGTTTTAAGATGAAATATAATCCAAAGCAAGCCGTTGTGAGGTAAATGAGTGTATACCTGGTACGCTCTGAAGCAATATTCTCCCACTTGAAGAATCTAAGCGTGAACCATATGTAGTAGTAAACTTGTTGTTTTTTAAATGAGAAGCAGCGCATTCCACTAAAAGGTTCTTGGAATTTTGACTGTAATATCATCATTACTCAAAAAAGCAAACCAAAAAAAAAAAAAAAAGTAAAACTAGAATGCAGAAGGCTTAGTGCTTACTGTATATAGTAAGGCAATGTATCCCATGAAACGGTTTGTTTCTCCCATGGAATAATCCTCCTTAAAAACTCGTTTTTGAATCTTTGTCGTTTGGTTAAAAAAGGGGATTGTTTTCTTTTACTTTCAATAGCCAATTTCTCATTCAGAAGCCACTCCTTTTGATCTAGATCTCCTAAACGAGCATGTGCATCATGCTTAATATTTTGATTACCAATAATAATAGCCTTATCAGTTTGGAAAGGTAGATGTTTATCTTGACTTGTGTTTCTTGCATCACCCCCCTCGGAGCTATAAAATCTAAAAGAAGCATTAGAAGTTGCATATGATCCCACAAACAATCTTGTAGAATTTGAGCCTGTAGAATTCGATAGATATCCAGAAAAACGGTTTGTTTCATGGGTGCAACGGGTTAAGGTTTTATGAGTAGAAGTTAAGCGGAATAAATAGTTGTATGGTTGAAAGATGAGGTCCCATGTTTGGTTATTCCTCCTGTACAACTTTAGTCTCATAATAGCTATCCAAACCAAAAGATGGGAATGAGTTTGCTTTGCTTAGCTTAGCTTATTTATTGATACAAACAAACAGCTTCCTTCCTTCCTTCCTTCCTTCCTTCCTTCCTTGGGAATATAAAATAAAATAAGTTAATATGTTAGAGATGCATAGATAGATAGATAGAGGTCTAGACTAAAGGAGATTGGTTTCCATGTTATGTCTCTGGTCTCTAAAGGCAACATCCAAAACTTTGCATTATTATGTTATGTTGGCACCAAAAACTAAAACTAAGAACAAAAATCATAAGTAATTAATTAATAAACTAGTAGATGATACTCTAAATGCAATATTTTTATTAAAACTAAAACAAAGGTTCCAAATTCAAGTTCCAATTGTTAGGTGTGACCTAAATATAATATAATATAATGAAAAGCGGAATCATGAGTTTATGTAAAGATTAGAAGATGAATATGAAAACACAAAAGCAAACAACAAGTGAAGTAATACATTATTATACATAAAAGAATGAATGAATCAAACATCAAGTGAAGGTAAGGTAAGGTATGGTGTTGTTTGTAATAAACAACATTTACTTTACTAAAGGTTTAATAAATGTTTATTATTTATAGGATCAAGGGATTGTTGAATTGACAGAGATGAATGAATGAATGAATGAATGAATGAAGAGGAAAACAAACCTTGAATTGAATTGAAATGAATATTATTAGTATGTATGTATGTATGTATGTATGGAGAGTAGAGAAAGATAAGAGGGATCTGGGATTAAATTATTATTAGTATTATTCGTGTCTTTGGGTCTGTGTTTGTGTTTTAACCTAAAGAAGCAGAAGAATGAGATGGAGATGGAGATGGAGGAGACATTTTAAATTCGGTTGGGTTGGGTTGGGTTGGGTTGGGTGGTTGTTCCGGTTCCAAACCAAACCAAAGAAAGGAGATAGGCGTTCCTTCCTTCCTCCTTTGTTTGTGTTTGTGTTTGTGTTGGTGGCGGCCGAACCTATCTATACTCCCGTAGTCGAGTTGAAAAGTGTTGGCTCTTCTTATTTCCATCTCCTTATAACTTATAACTTATTCAAAAAGTTAATAAGTTACAAAAAGTGTTTGGCAAAACAAAAAGGACTTTTTGTTTTAACTTTTTGTAAGCTTATGATAAGTTGTTTTGGAAAAGTAAGGAGGGAGTGACTTTTTGAACCTCCTTATAACTTATTGATGGTTATTTACTTACATGTCCTTGTTATATCCTTACACATTCCCTCCTTATACCCTTTTTAGTCATTTTACCTAAATAAGTTAAACCAAACATTTTTTTACAAACTAACTTATCAACTTATTGTTTTTCCCTACCACATAAGCTAATCCAAACACTTTTTTAAAAATTCCTTTTTAAAAAGTCATAAGTTAATAAGTCCTTTTAACAAAAAGTCTTTTTTGTCTCAAATAAGTTTATCCAAGCATGCCCGAAAGCGTGAGGTGACTTTTGCATTTTAATTTTCTCAAAAATCCCCCCAATACGTCCAACCTAGGGGTGTAATCGAGCCGAGCCGAGCCGAGCCAGACTAGGCTCGAGCTCGACTCGAACACAAATCGAGTCAGCTTGGCTCGGCTCGTTTTTGTTGGTCGAGCTGAAAAGCCGAGCTCGAGCTCGGCTTGTAAATGTTCGAGCCGAGCTCGAGCCAGCTCGTTATTTTTTAAAAAAATACTAATAAAATAAAAAAACAAAAATATAAAAATAAAATTATGTATATTTTTTTTATTTTTCTAATATTTCAATGAATGAAAGGCATACTAAAAGTATTATTTATATAATTTGTGTTTTTGTTCTATTACTTTTCATATTTTATTAATTAATTCAAAGTATTATTAACTATATAAAAGATGTTTATCGAGCCACGGACCGAGCTACCGAGCCGAGCCACCAAGCCGAGTCACGAGCCAAGACCCCTAGCTCGAGCTCGGCTCGATTACAAATCGAGTCAGCTCGGCTCGGCTCGATAACAAAACGAGTTTTTTCGAGTCGAGCTTTTTTCGAGCGAGTTGCGAGCCGCGAGCATTTTGTACACTCCTAGTCCAACTCAAACTTCTTCTACCCCTTTCACACCACAAACCCTATATGATTCATTATGGACAACAACAACCTCCGGTTAATATTATCGTATGCTTTTTCAAAATCCATCTTCATAATGAAAGTTTTCTTCTTTTTGAACTTGAGCCAAGACATCATTAACCACGAGCGGGCCTTCCAATATGTATTTGTCCATCAGAAAAGCGGATTGCGTATCTGAAATCACCATACTCATCTCTTCTTTAATTCTTAAAGCCAAAACTTTATAGATAACCTTAATAATGGTCCCCCGCTAAAGTAATGGGGCAATAATTCTTCAAACCCAACGGAGTCTTTGATTTCGGTATTAATGTAATAAACGACGATCCACACCCTTTACTAATGGAACTTGTTTCATGAAACGATTATAATATAGAGAAAAAATCGTCCTCTAAAAAACTCCAAAACTTTCTCAAAAAAGAAAAGTTAAATCCATCTGGGCTCGGGCTCTTGTTTTGACCGCAATAAAAAAACATCTTTAATTTCTTCCTTAGAGAATGGAGCTACAACCATATCATCAAGAAGTTTGCTAATGTTGTCTAAAACAAGGCCCGGACGGTCCTTAAAAGTCTTCAAAAATTGATTTCTAAAGTGCCTTAACACTTCCTTTTTAACTAAAGTTGGCTTTGAAACCCACTCACCATCAACCAATATTTTGGGTATCGAATGGGAGGCCTTTCTACCATTAATAATGTTATGAAAAAATGTCGTATTATCATCTCCCGTCGCAACCCATTTAACACGGGATTTTGGCTTCAAGTATAATTTTTTGTGTCGAACTAACTGTTCCAACCCCTTTACATTCTGAATAGATCCATTCTTGGTCTTCCTCCAAGTCCCTGTCTTTCAAAATAAGCTCTAGTCTTTCAATGTCATCCTACGTCACTTTCATTTCTTCCCATTCTTTCTTCGTCATGTCATTTTTCTAACCACACAACATCCCTCGAATATATTTTAACTTATTTGTCAAAACCATATCCAGTGCACATGTACCATGTACCCTTACCCCCCCCCCCCCCCCCAGCGCTGACATAATAACCTTTTCACAACCGTCTCTATGCAACCACGAATTAAACCAACGATAAGGTCTAGGGCCATAATTTGTGTCTACAATAGTTAAGAGTAACGGGCAATGGTCCGAGTGATCACGAGGCAAGGCGTGCAAACACGCTTCTGGCCACCTATTGAAAAACTCTTGGCACACTAAGACTCTATCTATTTTGCTCAGCTTTCCACCCTTACCTTTTCCAACAAAAAACATAAATTTACTACCTCTCATAACACACTCCATAAAACCAGCTTCATTTATAAATGAATTAAAATTAGCCGCACTAGTAGCGTTGGTCACACGAGCATTGATTAAAATAAAGCGGGAACTTTCATTAAACAACCAGATTTGTTCTACATAGAGTTAATTGTTTAAAAATCAAAACCATTGTATGTAAATGTCTAGTATTAAGACAAAAACACAACGGTCCAAAAGAAAGTATCCCACAAATGCTCGCACCAACACACGGGATTGGTAATCATTGTCATTACTATTATATTCTTAGAACAACTTCTTGTGGATAACTTTTTATAAAAACCGATTACTAAACATTACCAACATCATTATAATATTACACATAATCATCAATGATTTTTGAAAGTTCCACTTTAACAAAATGTAACACCCCAACCGATGGCGGAATCATCGAGGTGTCACGTAGTGACGATTGTTCAAAAGCACATGGTACTAAAATGTAAATATTATTGAATAATCCAAAATTTGTCTTACATGGAAATGGAAAATACATTGTGTAAATGAAATGTAAATATTGAAATAACTGAATTAAAGTAAAGCACTAAATGTTCCTTGCTAAAGCACTAGATCAAACTGCACCTGAAACATGTACAAAAATAGGTTTGGTCAACATAAGAAATGCTGGTGAGCATTCCTAGTTTTGATATGTATAGTAGGTTGAAAGATATACAATTCAAGTGCATGCTACAGTGCAAATATGTAAACTATGTATCATACAAATGAGCGAAATCAACCCTGTGACTGTATAATGTACTGTATGAACGGCGGTGTACTTATCCAAATAAATGAATAAAAGCTTAACACTGGCCACGGATTCTCCAATGAAAAAGGGGGAGAATCAATCTAGCCGGGTTGTCAATCCAAATAGCGCTATCCAATGTTAAGGTCGGCTTGTACCATGTTAATGATTTCACTAAGTACAAATGTAATCCACATGTAATGTCTAAGCATAAAGCACGTTGTAAGCAATGCACATAGTACTAGAATTGTATTGTAAAAGTGTAAACTTGTATTTGAAATTGTAATGTGTACAAGTAACACCCCAAAAATGTATAAAAGCAAAAAAGGGGTAGGAATACTCACTGTTTACGTAATAGCTTGTAATTGAACTTGGACAACGAAATATGAGTTGGAATTATCCCAAAGAATCAACCTAAAGAATTTTATAATGTGTAAGGGAATAACTCTAGGATACATGGAATTCTAGGGTTTCGAATTGGGGATAAACGTTTATTTGATTAATAAATAAATTGTTTATTAAAATATAAGAAATTTAATAAATAAATAAATAAAAGTCTTTTTGTAAAATTTTAAGTTGAAAATAGTCACAACATAAGGTTTTAAGTATGAAAATAATTTTTATAAAATTATTTTTCTTGAAAATAGAATATTTAATCTAATTATTTCAAATTGTCAAAATACGACTTTAATATCTAAAAATATTAAAATCAAAGAATTTCTGAATTAAAAATTGTATTTCAGTTCTAGATAGTTAGAAATAATTTATATAAAATTTTGGTGCAAAAATATTGAAAAATGAATTTATTATGATTTATTTATGATTAAAACTAACAAAAATTAATTAAAAATATAAAATAAACGGTTTTTCTGAAATAAAAATATTTTCTGGAATGTTTAAGAATAAACAAGTTTAGGATAATTTTTGTGAGATTTAATAAAATTGTTTAGATATTTTTATAGAATTTAATAAATATAAATGAATAAACTTGTATTATTATTAATATATATTAAATAAATTATTTTTGAAAAACTAAAATTTGGGTGATGAACTTTATCATTTGAAGATCATATGATAATTTTTATGGAATTTATAAACCACTTTTGGTATTTAAAACTGATTTAAAAAGATTTAATGTATTGAATATATATAAAAATGGCAAAAATACTTGTTGGTTATGGGAATCGAACTCGGGCCTCTGGCCGGTTCGGGTTTTATCACAAGCGTGGCCACCAACTGAGCCACACCCTGAGAACGAAATATATTGGATTGGATTTGATTATAAAGCTTAAATGTGTTGGTGTTGTTAATAGATTTAAATAGGAAAAAATAAAACACATTCGTGGGGTTCGAACCTTGGCCAAAGGCCGGTTCAACCTCCACAACAAGGGGGTAAACCAACTGATCTAGATCAGTTGTTTGTTCACTTTCTGTTCTAAAATAATTATATATGTTAATCAGCTCATGTGTTCTTCCCCAATTATCAAACAATTCGAGCCCTAATTATCCAATCCATTCAATTCGTGTTCAATAGCCCCTGAATCCTTGGGGCTATTGTTCACTAGATGCCGAAGATGAAAACCCACAAAAGAGATACTTACAAAAGACCCGTAATCGGGTATGAAGGCTCGTTAAAGCAAAAACGTTAAACACGATCGTGGCTTCAAATGCAGGTTGTTTTATCAGAAATTGAGAGTGGTGAGATGTTTATTGGCGAGTAGTGATGGTCTAGGGGTGTCCAATTTATAGGGTGAAGCTTGGTGAACGTTTTGGTAAGGTTTGACTAAGCTTTAATACTAAACAAGTTAATGATAATTAGACGTGTGTAATAGACGCGTAATAAATGTGGGCGAGATCATATGGTCAATGGTTTCCAAGATTAACATCAATTAAAGCAAAGTTGGTGGGTTTTGGTTATACTCAATCGCACACAGCAGCAGACATGGAGAAGGAGCTCTGATGCGTTTTTAGAAAGTGTTAAAAGAATTAGGATTAGGCTTTAAACAACAAATGAGTGTGTAGCTCGAGTGGTGTAAGCGTGGGTGTTGTGTGGCTCGGACCGGCTCCTGCCCGGGTTCGATTCCTGGGAGGAGCATGGTTTTATCTCTTTTTTTTTTTTAAGTGAGAGGGAGGAGGGGAGTGGGCTGGACTAAGGGTTATAGGCCGACTGTTGGGCCGAGTTTATGGGCCAGTTTGGTTGGGCCTCGGATTATAAAAAGGGAATGGGTATTGGGTTTGGTAATGGGTTTTCAAGTGAGTGTGCTTTTAAAATATATATATATATATATATATATATAATCTGATTTTTTTTATTATTAATAATAATAATATTATTATTATTGTTATTATTATATACGAAAATATAAAAGAAAAGTGACGGATGTCACAGCATCCCCTACTTTAGAAACTTCGTCCCGAAGTTATTTGAAACATAGGGTTATGGATGTTTGGGTAGAAATTAAGGTAGCAGTGGTTTGGAAAATTCGAATGATCTGGATAAAGGGTTTGATAGGTGTGAGTTAAGGATTGGATTAGGTTTGTCTCGAATAATAAGGAGAATAAGAATCTAGTAAAACACTAAGCTTAGAAATCCTAAAATAATTGTATGAGTTGATTGATTATAAAAAGATCAAATGAACTACTAAATAACCAGAGTTCGTTCCTGGTCCGACTTCCAGTCTCACTTCCAATGCATCATTAGTGTTTGTATACAGGGTGTACCGCAGCTAACCCACCACACCTTTGATACCTTGAAAACGTACTGGACGCCTACCAAAAACTCTAATAGAATTTCACACTACCCTAACGCACCTGTATTACGTTCCGGACCGGAATCATCAATTTACCTTACATTAGGGTTTTATGTCCTTCTATGATCCTATTCTAACAACACATTAACACAAGTAAATTTCACAAAATGTGCATAATTGCATTGGTTGGCAACGATTTGTAAGCATAACAGTATGTATCTAAGTATGGGCTACCACTCGTCCGAGGAGCCCTTTAAATGAAATGTTTATCAGAGTTGCGTGAGTAATACACACACGCAAGTAAGTTTGCAAG
This sequence comes from Ambrosia trifida, assembly GCA_028751855.1. NCBI lineage: Eukaryota > Viridiplantae > Streptophyta > Magnoliopsida > Asterales > Asteraceae > Ambrosia > Ambrosia trifida. The sequence goes on from CM054127.1 coordinate 119,480,273, forward strand.
TACTACAACCATTAAGTGTAAGTGTTATTTTAGTGGCGAGTATCATGAATAATTAAATGTCCAATGGATAGTCAAACTAAGGGAAAAATCAAGTTTCATATGACAAACAATGATGTTTTTATAAAAGCTCTGTAGGATTAAATAAGTATTTTGATTTTCATGGAAGTCAAGACCAAATGTTTCAATAAAATGTAAGGTAGAGTCGGAAACTTATACGATATAAATAAACGTAACCGAATTTGATAAATTTCCAATCTGTGTTCGTACACAATAGTATGCAAGGAAATTTCTAGATGTTGTATACTAACGAGTGCGACAAAATTGGGTAAAATATGATAATAGGATCAAGAAAATGAAAACACGAGTATCGGATTCTCGAGTCTTGGGAAGATTTCATCCATGGCTTAACCAGTGGGGTTAACGTCAACCTGATCAGTTGTTTCGTTGGTATTGATATTGAAAGCTCGTCCATGTGCCACCAGGTTTACATTGTTCAATTTGGGACATTGAGGTAGCATGTGATTAGGGTCTCTACAATGATAACATGCCCGACCGTTAGTAATCTGTAGTGGTCCCTGGGCAGCTGTTTGATGATTACTCTGTGTCCCAACCATTACTCGACAAGTGGAAACAAAGTGTCCAAACCTTCCACATCTAATAGAATTTCACACTACCCTAACGCACCTGTAAATTCATGATTACGTTCCGGACCGGAATCATCAATTTACCTTACATTAGGGTTTTATGTCCTTCTATGATCCTATTCTAACAACACATTAACACAAGTAAATTTCACAAAATGTGCATAATTGCATTGGTTTGCAACGATTTGTAAGCATAACAGTATGTATCTAAGCATTTTTAATAAACCAAAGCATTTTTAATGACATGTCATAATATTATGCGATCTCTCTTTTAAGAATGCCACATAGGATGTGATGTGGTAACTCCAGACTAATTAAAAAAAAAGAAATAAATATGATTTAACATAATCTATAAATACCTAATCTACTAAATGTAAATATTAAAACTTTATTATTTTCTCTCTCATGTTTCCTCTCATAACTTTTAAACGTTGATATCTTTTATATACGAGATTTTTTAAATAAAAAATTACACCAAATTAACGAGCATTTTATTATCTTTCCAACGAGTACCATAGTGCTATATAAAAAAAACGGAGAAAAAAATGACTATTTTTTGTAACCCGACATGTATTGTGTCAGGTTTTGAATTAGTTTAAAAAAATTGTGGGTTTGGGTCAGGCCTGGGATTAGGTGATACCCGACCCAATTACCCTTTTTTTATATTAGAATATGATATTATGTCAGAGATTTGTTTAAAATAATAATAATAATAATAATAATAATAATAATAATAATAATAATAATAATAATAATAATAATAATAATAATAATAATAATATTGATTAATCATAGGGAGAATTACACAAATTGTCCTTTAGTTATTACTCAAATTGCATCATCTGTCCTTTATGGAAATTTTTCACTCCTTATGTCCTTGGTTTTATACATTTGTTACACCCTTTGTCCTTTAAACCAAACCCAGTTAAAAATCTCGGTTAAGTTGGTCACATGCCCTTCAGTGAGGGGCAAATCTGTCTCTTCACCCCTTATGTCTTCTCCCCTGATTCAATTAGGGCTTCATTTATGGAGTCACTGAACTAAAACACAGTCAGCCAACAACACTGGCCTCCTTCACCTCCACCTCCACCTCCACCACCACCACCACCTCCACCTCCCCTGTCACCGCACCACCCCTCCGACCAAAATCACCACCATCACTAAAACCTTAACCCGAACCCTTATCTGTTCCGCCGTCCTCTTTCCTCTGCAACCACAACCCGACCATATGACCCCTCGTATCCCTCCTCCTCAATCACCATAATCCCCGCCATCTTTTTCCCCCATCTCAAACCCTAACCCGTAACCTAACATGTAACAACCATCACCATAACTGTCGCTGCTTACCCCATTCACCTTCACCACAACCGACCCTCCATCTCCTACCCAGTCATTGCCGCTGCTGTTGTCCTCCTAATATGAACGGCGCCGCTCTCGATTAGTGGGATGAAAGAATGTCTAGGTGAATCAGTGGCTAAAACTGGGGCTAATAGGGGTACACAGTCATCTCATCCTCTGCCACTAAAGACAGTGGTGAAGCTGTTTAATGCAGATTATGGTTGTTTAAGGGCTTTAGGTGGGTCTGGAATTAAGGTTATGGTTAGGATTCTTAATGATATGCTTGCTACTATGGGTAGCAGTATGAAAACTGTTGAAAAATGGGTTTCAAAGAATGTTTATGATCATGTCAATAATGGTAATGTCAATATCAGTTTTTTTTTTGTTTGATTGTTAAAATGATGCCCTGATTGAATCAGGGGAGAAGATATAAGAGGTGAAAAGACAGCTTTGCCCCTCACGTGAGGGGCACGTGACCAACTTAACTGAGATTTTTAACTGGGTTTGGTTTAAAGGACAAAGGGTGTAACAAATGTATAAAACCAAGGACATAAGGAGTGAAAAATTTCCATAAAGGACAGAGGATGCAGTTTGAGTAATAACTAAAGGACAATTTGTGTAATTCGCTCTTAATCATATATTGGCAAGTCATTAATTATGTTGTCATATTAGATATTTCAACCCGGGACGCTCTCCAACAGGCAATTGCTATATAGATGCCATTTTTATAGTTTAGATACTTCTAATTTTATTCACTTTACTTAGATTTCTCAATCCGGAACGCTCCCGGGGTATAAGCTAGTAGTTGGTAATATAGAAGAGAATCCATAGTCTATTTGGTGGGTTATATAAGCAATCTACAAAAGGTAGTGCATGCATGGTATGATGACGGCTAAACTATAGACCATTTAGGTGGAAGGCAATTGAAGTCATTGAGTGTAGAAGTGGGGTACTGGTGGAGGGTTGGGGTTAAGTGGCGGCAATATGTAATCAAAAGAAGGTGGGCGATTACTTGGATGGGTTACATAATTAAATAGGTTAGTTAATTGGGTCGAATGGTATTAGAGTTAGGTTTAATAGTTTGGGTTGTTAATATCGGCCTTTATTGTTATCAGGTTAAGTAACTGGGCCATACGATAGTGTTTTTAGGCTTAAATTATGATTATTGGTTGAACTGGGCCCAATTACCATTATCGGGTCCACTTATAACCATCTAATGGGCCGGATTATCTATCGGGCTTATCAATCAAATTGGGCCTAGTCACCTTATATTGGGCCTTGGTCTATTATCCGGGTAAGATTATTGGGCAACACCCTCAGGTGGCCCAATTATTTTCTATTAATTATGTTTAACCATTTTTAATTACGATTATTGGTTGAACTGGGCCCAATTACCATTATTGGGTCCACTTATAACCATCTAATGGGCCGAATTATCTATCGGGCTTATCAATCGAATTGGGCCTAGTCACTTTCTATTGGGCCTTGGTCTATTATCCGGGTAAGATTATTGGGCAACAACCTGATGTGGCCCAATTCTTTTATATTAATCATGTTTAACCATTTTTAATTACGATTAAATTTTTGAGTTTGTTACAATTGTAAATGCGGCGTCTCAAGATTTAATTATAAATTTAATGATGACGGCTAAACTATAGACCATTTAGGTGGAAGGCAATTGAAGTCATTGAGTGTAGAAGTGGGGTACAGGTGGAGGGTTGGGGTTAAGTGGCGGCAATATGGAATCAAAAGAAGGTGGGCCGATTACTTGGATGGATTACATAATTAAATAGGTTAGTTAATTGGGCCGAATGGTATAAGAGTTAGGTTTAATAGTTTGGGTTGTTAATATCGGCCTTTATTGTTATCAGGTTAAGTAACTGGGCCATACGATAGTGTTTTTTGGGCTTAAATTATGATAATTGGTTGAACTGGGCCCAATTACCATTATCGAGTCTTATCGGGTCCACTTATAACCATCTAATGGGCCGGATTATCTATCGGGCTTATCAATCGAATTGGGCCTAGTCACCTTCTATTGGGCCTTGGTCTATTATTCGGGTAAGATTATTGGGCAACACCCTCAGGTGGCCCAGTTATTTTCTATTAATTATGTTTAACCATTTTTAATTACGATTATTGGTTGAACTGGGCCCAATTACCATTATCAGGTCCACTTATAACCATCTAATGGGCCGAATTATCTATCGGGCTTCTAAATCGAATTGGGCCTAGTCACCTTCTATTGGGCCTTGGTCTATTATCCGGGTAAGATTATTGGGCAACACCCTGAGGTGGCCCAATTCTTTTATATTATTCATGTTTAACCATTTTTAATTCCGATTTAATTTTTGAGGTTGTTACAATTGTAAATGCGGCGTCTCAAGATTTAATTACAAATTTAAAACAAACTATTGTATCAATTACCACCAAGCAGAAGCACATTCTCCGTAAATTGAAAGTGGTTTAAAGGTAGCGATAGTATTTGATTTGCTTATTTGTTCTTGTTCATTGTGTCATTGGTAATAGTGAGAATAATGTGATGATTGAAGTATTTAATTATAGGTATTGAGGCTCTAAATATTACTGTTGGTAGAAAATGAGGTTTTGGTGTTGGTGTTTGCTAAGAATCTACCTTATAGTGAATTGGTGATGGTAATTTGTCTCTTAGTTTACTTAAGATTAAAAGTCTTCAATATATATGATCATGATATAAATTGTTTTAACTTAACAATATTTTTATAAGTTTTCACTTAAAACTAAATCTTCATACATGAACCTTAATTGCATATTTTGGAACATATAAACTCACATATAATCTGTAAGTTTGAAACATGTTAGAGTGAAAACTATATAAACTCACATATTCAATGATAAAGATATAAGGGGGGACGGGGCGCTACAAGAATTGAGCACGAGTACCCCACTACCAGCACGGTAGCACCGCCGCCACCCGTGCTGGTAGGGGTCCCGTGAACCAATTTCTGGTTCTATCTAATAGATGTGAACCCGTGAATTTATATAAAATATTATTTTTTTTTCTAATCTCGCTCTCTTATTTTAGTCTCTTGTCTTCTCTTTATATTCTTTTAAGTTGTAAAGTTATGTTGATTTTTTTTTTAAATCTAAAGTTGGAGGTATATGTTGAGGAAGGAGATAAATATATAATATGTATAGGTGTATTGTGTGTGTTGAATAAATAATATTAAAAAATATATTTTTTCTTCATATTAGTTGGGCCCAAGTAAAGTTGACCATTTATGTTTTTTTCTAAATAAAGTTGTGTATGTTTTTTTCTAAGTTATGTTTTTTTGTATTATTATTATTATTATTATTATTATTATGTGTGAAATAATTGATAGTTGGGTAAAGAATCAGTAGGGTGCATCCTACAAAAAAGTGTTTCAGTGAAGGAAATCAGTGAAATGATGTGACAATGTAAGATTGGTAGAAATCAGTGAAGTGAAAACACCTTCAGTGGAGCGTCCCTTGTGCCCTAAGTATTATGATATGATTATGGAACTATCACAATTCCACTAAAGTACACTAATACAAAGAAGATGTTTTGAAGAAATACAAAGAAAAGACGGAATAAGTTGCGAGAATAAATTATTGAAATTTCAAAATTTAAAATTTCAAAACCCCATTTATTCCTTTTGCCACTACAATTCAAAAACCCATCTACTCATCTTCAAACCATATTATGAGTATAATTTGCTATATATACTTTTAGTTAAAAAAAATAATTTTTATGTGATTAACAATATCTAGGGGTGAACAATAATTGAACCCTCAATTGAAATCGAACCAAAAAAATACAAAACCAAACAAAAAATTAATTAAAAATAGAGTTAACCTAATATCGATTTTTTTGTACCCTAAGGCCCCGTTTGGTTGCGTCTCAATGCCTCTAGATCGGCCGCACGTCTGACTCGGTCAGAGCAGGCGCTGTTTGGGCGGGCACATCCGAACGGAAGAAACGTCTGACCACAAGTCTTAACCAGTCAGATCTTGAGATGAGTGTGACTGAATCGGAGCTCGGAAGCATGCATGTGTGCTTGCTGCTGGTACCTTAAAGAAACCAATTGGCCATTGCTGCTTAACTCAACAACCGACATCACTATCGGAAGAAAGGGACGGCGTCCCTCTGTCGTGGGTTTCGCCTAGGCGGTGGTTAGACCTTCGCCATGCTCCTTATTATTTCTCTTTCCCTTTCTCTCTTTTTCCCTTTTTCTCTCTATGTTTGTTCAATATGTGTGTGTAGGTTTTGAGTTAAAAAATATGAATTAGTTTTATTCATGGAGCTCTGGTGAGGGTTTACCACGTTTCTTGGTTTTGGAGTTGAAGATGTTAAAGCAGTTCATGGTTTAGTTGGTGGGATTATTATTATTGAGGTGATTGGGTGGTGGGATGTTATTAAAGATGATGGAAGTGGTTGTGTGTGTTTTGGATAAAAAAAATGATGGGAAATGATAATAATAGTAATAATAACATTCATATCTTAAAGTGACGAAATCATTCAAATGTCCAACCAAACATCATATAATGATTCAGCACTTAATCATTCGGAATCTATTAACTATTCAGACTTCTTAATGGGTCAACACTTACCCATTTAGAAGTTGCCAAACGGCCCCTAAGTTAACCAATATTAACAAACCAAAACTGAACTATTCATATACTTATATCTTGTATACATCTATTTCATGTATTTATACCTCAATTTCTTGTACTTCTAAGCAACAATTGTAACCAAAGTTTGGTTTTGGTTATTAACCAAACCATATTAAAACAGACAATCTAACCAAATAGACTAAACCAATAAGCTGATTGGTTAATATGATCGATAAGCCGACAATGTCGATTGTTGTTTCGGTTGAGGCTAATAATCGAACTGAACTGAACCCAACTATACAGTATACACCATTAAAAGTGTATGTGTTCCTTACTACATTGTGTGTGCACGATGTTATGAATATATGAATGGTTCCGTTTTAGTTTAATTGATTTCCGTTAACCAAGGGTACAAAAAGAAAACGATAAACGATTTTAAGTTACATCGGATGTTGGTTAATTCAATTTTCTATTGATTTTGATTCAGTTTTATTTGTTTTTTTGTTTGGCTTCGGTGAATGGTTTAGTTATTGCTCGCTCCTATATATTGTTAATCACGTAGCACATAAAAAATTTTAAATTCAAAAAATGGCAATACTATACTAAAATTAAAGATAATAAAATGCTTATTATTATGATGTATTTTTTTTTTATAAAAGTATCAATGTATGAAAAATATGACTATTTAAAAATCATGAGGATAGTTTGCTTAAAATAAGAAAAATAAGTTTAACTATAATTTAAATAAATAAAAGTTAAGTAAAGTTTAATTGTTTAAGGGATTACAGTGTAAATAAGATGAGATATGAAAGTGTAAAAGTGTTTGAATAACTATTTTACCCCTATTTTATTGTGGTTAATGAAAATAAAATTCTTAACTTTTGGGTATATTAAACTACTATTGCCTCATGCATTATCTAAATCTATACTATATTATAATGCATGAGGCAAAGGTAATTTAAGATACTAAAAAGTTAAGAATTTTATTTTTATAAACAACCATAAAATGAGGGTAAAATAGTCATTCAAACACTTTTACACTTTAATACCTCATCTTAGTTACACTTTAATCCTTAAACGTTATTCAACTTTTGTTTATTTAAATTATAGTTAAACTTTTTTTTTCATTCTTTTAAGCAAACTACCCCCCTTGATTTTTAAATAGTCATATTTTTTTCTTAGGTTAATACTTTTACAAACAAAATTATATCATAATAATGAGCATTTATTATTTTTAATTTGAATATAGTATTTTTATTTTTTTAATTTAAAAATGTTTATGTGCTACGTGATTAATAATATTTGTGAGTGAACAACTAAACCAATCACTAAAGCAAAAAAAAAGAAGTACAAAACTTAACCAAAATCATTTGAAAACTGAATTAACCAGCATATGATTTAACTTAAAATCGGTTATCATTTTTTTTACCCTTAGTTAACCGAAACCAGTCAAACTGAAAAAGAACCATTCATATACTCATAATAGCGTCCCGGCGTGATGTAGTAGGGAGCAAAAACACTTCTAATGGTGCATGGTTGTATTAGGTTCAGTTCGGATATTAACCTCATCCGAAACAAAAATCGACATTATCGATTTATCGATCTTATTAACCAACCGATTAATTGGTTTAGTCAATTTGGTTAGATTATTGTTTTTAGTTAATTTTGGTTAGTAACCAAAACCAAACTTTGGTTAAAATTTTTGCTTAGAAGTACATGAAACGGAGATATAAAAGTACATGAAATGAATGTATTAAAGATATAAATATAAGCAAAAAATTTAACCAAAGTTTGGTTTTTGTTGTTAACCAAAATTAAATAAACCAGACTAAAAACTAATAATCTAACCATATAAATCGAATCAAATAATCAATTGTTTAATAAGATCGATTAACTGATGATTTTGGTTTTAGTTTTGATTGAGGCTAATATCGAACTTAATCGAACCATATACACTATTAGAAGTGTCCGTGTTCCCCGCTGCATCGCGCGGGCACTCTACTAGTAATATAGTATAGATAAGCTAAAACAAACATTTTTTAAAAAAAACAACATATTGACTTTTCCTATTACAAAATCCAATATAAACACTTTTTTAAAAACTCATTTTCAAAAAATCAAAAGTCAATAAAAGCACTTTTAGAGTTTTTTTTTGAACAGCAAGTGATGCAACCGGTGGAGCTTTGGCTAACACTATGGGCCAGCCTGTACTGATTAGCCATTTCACCTGAATTAAGAATCTCTCAAAGTGAAATTCTCACATGTGGTAAGGGGGTGTTTGAGATTGATTATTCAAAACAGATTATGCGTTTTGAAAAAGCAGGGGTGGAGCTGCTTATAGATTATTGTGTTTTGGTAGCCTAAAAAACTGATTATCTGCGTTTTCAAACGCAATCCCAAACACTAAAAACTGATTATCTGCGTTTTCAAAACGCAATAATCTAAAAAACACTTTCAAAACGCAATCCCAAACACCCTCTAAGTATTACATCCTTAAAAAATAAAATGGGAGTGTCAAAGAAAAAAAACCGCACCGTTAAAAGAAAATGAAAACCTAAAAGTAACGGCGTTAAGAAAATATCTACGTACTTAGACCTCAGCCTTCACTATATATATATATTTAGTATTATTGGCAGGAGGCAGCCAGCATACGTTTGTAAAACCCTAATTATCAATCATCATCGTTTAGGGTTTTTCCTCTTCGCCGCTCTGTTCCATCATCATGCCTAAATCATCCAAGAAGTCTGCCTCTAAGGTATTCTTCTATATCTATTATTATTATTATTATCTATATCCATCAGACTCTCATCCCTTGTTTTCTTTTGATTCCAGGTTGAGTCCACCCCTGTTCCTGTTGTTACCAAATCAGCCAAAAAAGGTACCTTTTCTTTTCATTGCTTGTTTTTTGGTTTGGTTAGGGTTTTATATGATGTGTATGTTATGATTACTTGTTATTGTGATGAAAATATAGGCAAGAGAGATGCAGAGGAGATTATTGAGAAGGAAGTAGTCAGTAGTAAGAAGCAGAAGGTGCTCAACGGTGGCGCTCTTGAGAAGAAGAAACATCAGAAGAAACAACAACAAAGCAGCTCATCTGAATCAGACTCTGACCAACAGCCTAAGAAGGTTTATTTATTTTCAATTAAAACCTATTATTCTATTATTAGTTTTCTTTTTCTTTATTTTTATTCACCTCTTTATTCTTCAAGGTTAAGAAAGTTGAGCTTAAGGCCCCAAAGAAGACTGTCAAGAAGCAGCAAAGCATTTCTTCTGATGATAGTTCCTCGGAATCTGAGAAAGACCAAAAGAAGGTATAACCTTGTTTCATGTAAACGCTATTCTCATATATTTCTAAGGTTGATGATTTGGATGCATGTTTTAATGTTAATCTTAAAATAAACTATTAACAAGGCATTGTTTATGTTTATTTGAATAAAGGCCCCAAAGAAGACTGTCAAGAAACAGGAAAGCAGTTCATCAGATTCTGAGGATGAAAAGAAGGTGTATATATATATATATAATCATGTTACATAATAACCTTTTTTTAATTCAATATATATATATATATATATGTAGCTATATTACTCTAGTGTTTACCTTTTTTGGAATTAAAACCACTGCTGTTTACTAGTGTTTAAATTTATGCTTAAGGTTGTGCCCAAGAAAGCAGCCCCTGTTGTTAAAAAGCCAGTCAAAGAGTCCAGCAGTGATGATTCTGACTCTTCTTCTGATGAAGTAAGCGATGATCATTGTCTTCCAAGCTATAAAATTTCTATTCTTTTTTTTCATATGCACATTTTAATGAATGTTCTTTCTACACACCTTTTTAACTTGGGTGCAGAAATCTAAACTTATTTAGAAATGCTTGTACTATGTTCTATGTATTCATAGTATGCTTGCATTTTCTGTAGGATGAACCAAAGAAGCCAGCTGCTGTCTCCAAAAATGGCCCTGTTGCAGCTAAAAAGAAAGAATCAGAATCAAGTGATGACTCTGACTCAGATGATAGTTCAGATGAAGTAAAGTCGCTTTTTTTATTCAAATATAAAGCATAAAATTTGTGTTTTCTTTTTTGACAATTTAGTCATCATGTGCAGGAGGATGCCAAGGCTGCAAAGAAGTCTGCACCTGCTGCTGCCAAAAATGGGTCTGTTGCTGCTCCTGCAAAGAAAGTAGATAGCTCTGATGACAGTAGCTCTGAAAGTGATTCTGATGAAGATGTATATTGATTTGTTCTACTACTTGATGAAGTTATTTTGCATTATTGTTGTTTACAGCGATTGTGATTGAGAGGTTGTATGTATCTATGCAGGTTAAAGCTGTCCCACCAAAGAAATCTGTAGCAGCCGCTGCAACCAAGGTATGTTTCTAGTGCAGTTTTTGTTTATCTTTTGTGTTGTACCGTGCGCTTTTGTTATGAATACCTAACAATGCTGTTTTGTTAATTGTCCTTTATTGGGTGTACAGAAGCCTGAAAGTTCTTCTGATGAAAGTTCAGACGAAGAAAGTTCATCTGATGATGAAGGGCCCCAAACGAAGAAGATGAAGGTAGATGCTGTACACACCATGACTTTGTTTAATAAACCTTCAAAATGATGATGGCATTTTTGTTTTACATATTTTTTACTTATTAAATGTTGATGTATTCTCAGCCATCCGTTGCAAAACCAGCTGCTAAAAAAGAGAGTAGTAGTGATTCTGATGAAAGTTCTGATGAAGAGCCATCAAAGGTAGGTTTATTTTCAACTTCTATTATGCTCTGGTTTTCTAACTTCAGAAACCGTGATTGTTTTATTGATACTATGTTTGTTAATGGAATTGTTAATATAACAGCCAGCTGCTAAAGCTAAAAAGGACAGCAGTGATTCTGAGGAAAGCTCTAGCTCTGATGAAGAGCCAGCAAAACCGGTTGCTAAAAAAGAGGATAGCAGTGATTCTGATTCTGATTCTGAAGAGAGTTCTGATGAAGAGCCAGCAAAACCACAAGCTGTAAAAAAGGTTGGTGGATATATTGGTTTGAAAACTGCAGATTGTTTACTCTGAAATTGTTTGTATTTATTTGATTGTTTTTTTTTTACTGCAGGCTGCAAAGAAGGATAGCAGTTCTGAAGAAGAATCTGAAGATGAAAGCTCCGACGAGGAGGATGAACCTAAAACTGCGAAGAAAAAGGTGCCCTTTTCCTTCAGTTTTGTCAATGTTCATCTTTTGTCCTATACTTTAGTTTTTAATTTCTAACTAATCAAGTGTATGCAGGATACTGATGTGGAGATGGTTGATGCTCCATCAGCAAAGAAAGCGGTTAGTGGTTGCTCATCTTGTTTTGTTTTAAATCTATTATATTATTGCATCACTAATAATTGTTACTTCTGGCAGCCTCAAACCCCAGCTACTCCCCAAACTACAGGATCTAAAACTTTGTTTGTGGGCAATTTAAGCTTCAGTGTTGAAGAAAATGACGTGTATGTGCACTTTGTTAATACTTGTTAAGCACACCAAATATCATTCTTTGTGTATGATTGTTACTTGTTACTGTGCAGAATCAATTTCTTTAAAGACGCGGGTGAAGTTGTTGATGTCCGTTTTGCTGTTAGAGATGATCGATTTGCAGGCTACGGGCATGTTGAATTTGCCACACCTGAGGGTGCTCTAAAGGTATATTTTCTTTCCCTTCTTGGTTTCTATTTTCCAAGTATTTTATGCAACAAGTGATTGTATATTTTATTCGCAGGCACTTGAACTTAATGGTCAACCATTACTTGACCGAGAAGTGAGACTTGATTTAGCTAAGGAAAGAGGTGCATACACTCCTGGCACAGGGTATGATTCTTCACTATTAAGTTTTTAACACCTGATTGAAAAATTTATATATCTGAATGAGAATTCATATTTGTTTCTGTAGCAATGAGAGGTCTTTCCAAAAGAGTGGGGGGCAGACTTCAGGACTAACTGCGTTTGTAAGGGGCTTCGGTTATGATGACAGCTTTGATGATGTATGTTTTTTTAATCACTAGTCTGCGTGTTGCATTATGATATTGAATTCCACGTGTTTTAAATTTTTATTTTTACCTGTTTGTTGCAGATTAGGAGTACCCTTGGGGAAATCTTTGGTCAATGTGGAGAGATTTCAAGGATGTCTATTCCTAAAGATTTTGAGACTGGCGGTCCTAAAGGGTAGGTTTTATTTTATACTTACGTGATGTTTCAATTGTGTTATTTGCTGATGATCTGATTAACAATTGAGTTGATTTTTTCAGGGTTGCTTTCATAGATTTTGCTGACCGTGACGCCTTGAATAAAGCTATTGATCTCAGTGGAACTGATGTTAATGGAGGCCCCATAAGTGTAGAGGAAGCAAAACCAAGAGGTGATGGAGGAGGTTCTGGACGTGGTGGGGGTCGTGGATTTGATGGTGGCAGGAGCGGTGGAAGAGGTAGGTTTGGGGGCAGAGATGGCGGTCGTGGTGGTAGGTTTAGTGGCGGTCGTGGAGGCAGAGATGGTGGACGTGGAGGACGCGGTGGTGGCAGAGGCCGTGGACCTAGCAGGCCAAGCATGGCAACACCCGGTACAGGAAAGAAGACAACTTTTGGTGACGATTAATGTCGAGTGTTTGTGTAGGCGGAGAGGCCTGTTTGGTTAAACTTATGTGTTTTATTTTTTTAAACTTTCATTTCCGTATGGACAACTATATGATGAGATTTTTGGCTATGTAGTTTCTTTCATATTTCAAATTTTTGGAAGCAAGTATTATGTAATATTTTTGGCAATTTAGATGTTCTATTTAATTTAATTTAAACTTAAAACTAAAATTCATGTCTGAAAAATGATTGTGGTTTATAGTTGTCAAAGTGCCTAGCCGCAAGGCCTAAGCAAATAAATTAGGCACATAGTATAAAGTACACTTTTTGGGAATTTTAGAGATGTTTTAGGGTTATCTAAGACTTGTTCATAACTTATTTAGGATGTTTTAAAGGTTTAGGCAACTTTTAGCCTGAATTTGGCCGGAAATCAGCTTGAAAACAACCTCGATAGTGAGCCTCCGTGCCTAGGAGCGCGCCTCACAAGGTGCAACGCACTTGGTGCGCCTTGTGCCTAGGCACGCGCTTGAATATATCTGAATCAAATCCAATAGAATGTTATGTATAAAGTTATCAATATATCTGTAATTTGTGTCTATATTTATAATTAAATATAAAATAAATAAATACAAATTTATTCGAACCGAGCCGAGCGGACCTTTGCTCGTGCTTGGCTCGTTTACAAATCGAATTGAGCCGATCGGCTCATTTACAACCGAGCGGAAGATCGAGCGAGCATTTTCCAAACAAACGACGAGCGGCGAGCAATTTGAACAGCCCTAGTGATAGCAGCTATGGTATAGCCTAGCTGGTTAGTGGGTTTTGCCTTTTGCCTTGTGCCTTGGGGAACAGGTTGTACTTGCACAACAATTTTCAAGAACAAAAAATAAATATAAAAGTATACGTGGCACCATTTCTTCGATGTGCTAAAAGTGGTTTAATAATAACAATTAAAGTAAATCTAAAATTACACACCAGTGAACCTATCGACTCTAGTAAAACTAAAGTAAGTCCAGATATCGAATCCACGAGACTCTAGTAGAAAACGGTAACTAGACTCAAAAACTTATCTAAAATTGAAATTAAATGACTTATTATTTGGGGGGGGGGGGGGGGGTGGACTAAAAATGCTGAACTGAATTCAAATGATGAGAAAACACTACCCAAACTAGACTTTCTATGGTTTTTGAACTGACTTGAAACTGGGATCTTAAAATACTAAACTCAAGAGGTAAACTAGAGACCCTCGACCATTCTCAATGAGAAACCCTAAGTATAACTAAGAGCTGTTAAATTACCGGTTGGAGTATAAACTCTCATGAGTTATCTCACTCTTATGATACAGTACCGCTAGACAATCTACGTGAGAGTGCGATAGTCTAAATACATTAAGCTGCAAGGGGGTAATTATTGAAAACACGCGATATGCAAGAATTGAAAGGTAAACTAGGCAGATCTTCTTACAAAGCTTATACTCTTAGCAATTTAACAACATAGACACACCGATAATCCCTCACCTCAAAACTTTTAAGATTGAAAGAATACCTAGAATTTTCTAATAACCAAATATCACTCCTATGGTGAACTCACGACAATTGACCATAAACTAGCTGTAAACATAAAGTATGCAATCTAACAAAGTACATAGATTTTCCTTTTTAAAATAATATATAATAAAAATTAAACTCTAGACCCTTGGAGAAACTGACTTCTCCACCCTCCCTCAAAGTTGATAGTTTGTGCTCAACATATGATGTAAATAAACTCGTAAGAGCTAAAATCTAAGCTTTACAATTTTTTTAAAGTACAAACCTGATCTTTCATAATGTCATAAAAATATGAAAAATATACAAATAAACATTAAATTACTGGCGATCAAAATGACCTAAGATATTGAGTAAGCTGCACTTTTTGTCCTTATGGTTTGCAGGGGTGAAGGATAGCGGGGATTGGGAGGTGTCGCGGCTTCCTCCATTTTTTTTTGTTCTGAAGTGTACATCTACGCGCTTTGGTCTAAAATTTTTATAAGTATTATGTCCGGTCCATACGAAGTTATTTTTAAAACTCCGTCACTATGGTGTGTACCAAATAGCAGACTAAGTCCACCTCTAATATCTTGTGCTGACGTTAGGTGTTTTAAGACTATGAGACTATAAGGAGTGGTGGTGGGGGGGGGGGGGGGGGGAAGAGGTGGGGGGAAGCGTCATGTGGCACTTGTGGGGCCCTTGTGGGGGGGAAAATAATTGTGGGGAGTGGAAGGGGGGGAAGAGGTGGGGGGAAGTGCCATGTGGCATTTTATTTTTCTTTTTTTTTTTAACTTTTTATATAAAACAATAATAATAATAAATACTTTTTATTAATAACAAACCTAGAAAAATACAAAAAAAACCTAGAAAATTAAAAAAAATACAATAAAACCTTAAAAAATTAAAAACTAACAAATCATTTCAGATTATATTTTTCGATAATATCACGCTTCATTTGAAGCGTCATCTCTAACTCCGGCCCTTGCATATGGTCGGTGTTCATGGCGAGAAATCTCAAATCCTCGCGTTTTTCGCGCTGCTCTTTGATAGACAATTTGCGCTCTTTCATAGTCAATTTTTTTTTCAAACGCCTCGCGAATATTTTTTTTCTCCTCGAGCATTTTTTCTTGAATCGTATTGAACTGGATCATGGTGGCATTTAAATCTTGCAAGTCAGCGCTGTAGGCGCCGGTTGGTCCAGAACCCGAACCCGAAGCAGTAGATTTCCCAGCCCGCTTTTTTGACTTATCTCGGCCGGGTGGGCGACTCAATTCCTCTTCAAACTCGTCATCATCCAAATTAACGGCTTCTACGTTTTCAGGATCAGTTTGACGGTTTCTTGACGAATTTGTTTTCGACCTTTTTGTGGAGCTGCTTGCAGTGGGGACGTACGCCCATTTTGAGTGGTTCTTGGCGATTTCCCAACAATGAAGAAACTTGAATTCGAGACCGGTTTCGTTACGAAACGCTAACAGCGAGCGCGTTAGGCTGTCGGTATCCGTTTCACCGCTTTTTGGATTATTTCTTGCGTAATAATAATGCGGTTGAAACGTGTTCATTGCCCTGTTTATCTCTGTCCACTTGGACGAGAGACTATCGTTTGCTCGATAGAACTCTCGTCCCATCAACCCATGGAACGCGGCGTTTATGTCGTTCCAAAACTCAACTTTATGGCGACTAGTTTCTACAAAAAAAAAAAAAAAAATATTAGCAACACCAAGTGTATAAAAATCATGTTAAAAAAATTATTACAAATACCTTCTTGTTTTTCCGACTCGCTTATCCACGCTTTCGTTATAGCGAGCTCTTCATCGGGTGTCCACTTAAGTGGTTGGCGGTTAGCGGCGGCTATTGCTTTCTCCTCCGGGGTCTTCCTCCTGTGACTTCTTCTTGGAGGGGGGGGTTTTACCCGAAGATGATCCCGCGACATTTTGGGGTTGTGTTTCGGGTACAGTTTGGGTTAAAGGAAGTTGTGAAGGAGGTTGTGAATCATTGAATGGGAAATTCGGATAAATTTGCCCACTAATGAAACCCGCATAACCCGCGTAGTCGGGACAAGGTGAAGGAATGGGTGGACGGTTTGGGATCGGGCGAACCGGTGGTGTATTCGGGTTTGGGACAAACACGTATGGGTTGTTCGGGTCGAAGCCTCGGTTGTAAGGGTTCATTTTTGGTTGAGGAAGTGTATAAAATATGGATGAAAATTGTATAAAATTTGGTTGAAAAGTATATAAAATTTGGTTAAAGTGGGTGTTTTGTAGTGAAATGGGGGTAATTTATAAAAAAATTATTTTTTTGACCGTTGGTTTTATAGCCGTTTGAAATTATTATTATTATTATTTTTTTTTTAAAGCTAACATTCAAATCTTATGGGCCAATAACATCGAGCCACGTGGCAAGTCAATCTCCCCCACGCCGGTGCTCAACTCCCCGCCCCCAGCCCCACGCTCACAATCCCGCCCCTATGGCGGCGGTGTCCCCCCCCCCCCTTCCCGCCCCTCTCCCGCCCCCACTCCCACTAGTCCACCTCTAATATCCACCTCTAATATCTTTTGTGCTGACGTTAGGTGTTTTAAGACTATGAATGTCTGTTTCTTCTGACGTATAAATTTTTGCTAAGTGGAAGATTAAATAACTTTGATTAAAATAAAAAGGTTTAATTAATTAATTAATTAATTAATTAATTAATTAATGTGAGAGTGAATGTGATTGGTGGGCGCAGGAGTCATTAAAAAGAAAAGAAATGTGGTGGTTTAAAGGTCCCGACCCGCAACCCATCGTTGAAATTATATCTCCAAACCCAGCCAAACCCTCCTTCCTTCCTCATCTTTCTAACCACAAACAATCTGGTATCTCTCTTTCTCTTTTGACACACACACACACACAGTTAGTTGAACTAGTACTAGTAGCTGATTTTGGTTTCCATATGTTATGTTATATTGATATGTGGTGGATGTTATTTTTTTACATATTTTTGTCTTTAATTAAGTTGAATGAATTAGATAGTTTAGCAGCAGCTCTTCCATTTTTATTTATTTATTTATTTCTTTCTTTCATCTGCTGCTTTTCCTACTAATAATAAACTCTCTCTCTCTTGTTACTTTACTTATTATCATCACTCATTTCATCCCATCCTATCCTATCCTACCACTTTATGCATTTCCGCCGTTTTTAAACCTCATTTTCTTCTTGTTAATATTACATTACTGCAATTTTACTTTTATATGTGCACTGCACACCCCAAGTAAAGTAAAGACTATTTTTTCCTTTGGGCTGGGCGGGGATTTTTAACCTAATTTTGACTTAAAAGTCATTTTTTTTACTTTATGCCTAAATTTTAAATTATAATCTATTGTTATTTAACACTTTGAAAAATATAGTTATAATAATAGCAATGTAATTTTAATATCCCATCCCTACTCATTATTTATATTTCCTACCACAGGAAGGAGCCATGCCTGAGGGTATAACACCTGAACATCTTCTCCACGACATTATGGATTCATTTTCTGATAAGCATCAGAAGCACAATTCTACTTCATTCTTTGCTGCTGAGGAGGACCACGACAACAACAACGACAAATCGCATGGTGCCCACTTTAACAGACTCTTTGGGAGACAGAAGCCTGTTCATCATATTTTAGGGGGTGGCAAATGTAATCTAATCTAGTCTTCTATTATGTCTCTTTGTCTTTACAATAATAATCATTCTAATATGTGATGTTTGTTTGTTGGTCTCTCTCGTTTTCAAGCTGCTGATGTCCTCTTATGGAGGAACAAAAAGATATCAGCAAGTGTCTTATCTGCTGCCACTGCAGTTTGGGTGCTTTTTGAATGGCTCGACTACAATTTTATCCCTTTGCTCTGCTTTGCTCTTGTTGTATACATCATTGCCCAGTTTATTATGTCTCGCCTTTTCAACAGGTACTCTCTCTTTTATCTACTTAATTTCTTCTTGTATAATTAAACGGACTACATTTAACTAATTATCATCTCTGTTTGTTAACAGGGCCCCACAAAGTTTTCGTCTCTCAGATGAAGTATTTGTCAACATTGGCACTGCAGTAGGTGCTGAGGTTAATCGCACTTTAAGCTTCCTTCAGAATGTTGGTTATAGAGGAGATATTAAGCAACTTGCGATTGTATGTCACATCACATTCCACTCTGGATTTAGTACTGTATGTATGTATATAAATGAGAATTTTGTAATATCTTTTTTATCAGCTTGTTGGGAGTCTGCTAACTGCTGCAATAATCGGAACCTGGTGTAACTTCTTTACTGTAATTTACATAGGTAATATTTTCTCAATTTCATTTTTTTTTTCAGTTTAAAATACACCATAACGTTACTTTGGCTTCAGTATAAATATGTGATGAGTTTGTTTATTTATTTATTGATAAGGTTTTGTGGCTGCCCACACATTGCCTGTTGTGTATGAGAAGTATGATGATCAAATTGATAACGCCGTTTACAATGTACTGGGAAAGCTTCAGAATAACTACAGTAAGCTGGACGCTAGTGTGCTAAGCAGAATTCCCAAAGCAACCAGGAAGAAGTTTGAATAGGTTGGTTTATCTAAACATGTTGCAAAATTGTTATCTAAGTTTTCAACTACTGCTTCTTAATAAACAAAGTTTTACTGGGTCTGGTTGATGCTATTTTGTATATATTTTAACTTGAACGTCAACTGTTTCTCATTTCTCATATTAGATACAAATTTCCAACTAAATCTATAAAAAAGAAAACAAGACTTCCTTGGTAAATCAAACACGGAGGAAGTAAAGCGGGATTGACTGCATATTTGACCAGGGCATAATCACGATTAGTGATAGGTTGAATCGAGACCTTAGCTTGTTAGACAAAACTGCACTCAGAACCAGGTTTGATCCATTCTGGAAGCTCATATATGTTCTTATCTTGAGTTGGAGATAATCCCCATAGTGCCCCTGATAGGTTTTGAATTTCTAATTCCAAAGCTGTGATTGGTTTTTCTGAGGTGTTCTTGATTGTCACTAGTATGCGATTCTCCCAACTGTCCATGAATTTGTTATCGTATGAAAGAATTCCACTGGCACTCCTACTAACACAACCAAATAGGTTAGTACTTTAGTTGGGTGTTACCTTATTTGGGTTGGGGTAGGTCCACCTACTGCATGGTTTGAATTAATGCTATGTAACTTAGAAAAGAGCCCTACAAGGGGGGCGGGTCCCAGACAGTGTAGGTTCTGTTTGTTCATAATTGGATCGATCATCATCAAAATTGTCATTTTTGTCTGGCCCACCAACAAGCGCACCGTGGATAATGTTTGGGTTAGCCTGTGGGCGCCGGTACCATGTGTCAAACCCTTGAACACAACCCACTACTGAATGGAGTACAGATTTGGATGCACCCCTGTGGTGCACATGAATCGGGTAGGTTTGACCATACCCTACCATGTAACTCATTGACTTTGGGTTTTTCCCTAAGATATAATCAGCCTGCATAACACCCGACACCTGTTTTGTTAACTACATGACCTGGTTGATCACAGTTTCTTAAAGTTACACATATTAAAGCGAGACATGCCTGTGATTTAGCGAACATAAGGAGGTCTCGAGGTTGAACATCAGCATCCGGGCATTTTAAGACCGATTTAGCCGCTGAGAGGTAGTCTGAGGAGACGGCAAGTAGGAATGCAGCCGAGGCTGCGTATTGCATGTTGTTCCGCTCATGCAAGTAGAGCAGGCCACCTGTATAATATTAAGTTAGTACAATTTCGACTTTTGAGGTCAAACATAGTCTTTTAGATAGTCAACAGACCAGGAGTCAAAGGTGCGTTGTAGCCGTCATTCTTTTGTTGGCAAGCACACGCGAAGTAATCGGCTTTAGCCTGATATTGTTTTAGTGTGCTGGTGTATGCACCAGCGTCTCCATCCATCAACACCTTAGATAGAAGAATCTGGACGCCTGCGTATTTGTTATCCCAAGAGAATTCCTTCATCGCCCAACCGGTGCCACCCATGGAGACGGCATTATCCACCACATATTTCAAGTATGATGCATCTTTGGTTGCTCGGTACAACCATATAGCTGCCCACAGTAGTTCATCCTTCAACCCCAAACAAACCAGTTAGTTACAGGTGGGAGGTGGGCTCAAATTTATGGTTATAAGTTACAACATTATAAATTGTTTTTAGGGAAATTGGATTTTAACACCCTCAACTATTGACAATTGGCCGCTGACGCACTGAACTACAAAATTGAACAAAACCGCACTGTACTTTCAACTTATTGGCCTGTATCACCCTCAGACTAACTATGGTTAATTTTTGCTGACGTGGCATGGTGACGTGTCCATTTTTGCTGACGTGGCATGGGGAATAAGCTGACTTAGCATGGACACATCACCTGCCACGTCAGCAAAAATGGACACGTCACCATGCCACGTCAGCAAAAATTAACCATGGTTAGTTTGAGGGTGATACAGGCCAATAAGTTGAAAGTACAGTGTGGTGCTGGTAAATTTTGTAGTTCAGTGCATCAGCGGGCAATTGTCAATAGTTAAGGGTGTTAAAATCCAATTTCCCTTGTTTTTATTAGTATTTAGGGCAAGCGTAGGTCAATTCAATCTAACTTAAACCCACTTTGTTCTATACTAGAGAAGTTCCATTTCAACCCTAACTCGTTTGACCCATTGCACAACCCACAGATGGAAATAGGATAACTTACCGAGTAACCTGATGATGTATAAAACTCCTTTGCAGAAGGGATTGAGTCCGTGAACAATCCCCTAAATCTATCAGCAAACCAGAAAAGCTGCAAACAAAAACAAAGTTAACCAAAACATAGTCATTTAGGAACTAGGAAATGATTTAAGTACCTGTTTTGCATGAACTAATAGCAAATCCGAGTAAGAAGAGTTATAAGGCCTAAATGAGGTCTGAACCTGGGTGTTGAGTATCCAGTTTATAAGCGGTTCGTGGTGTGGTCCCGCTCCCAACAGTAGTGGTCCGAGTCCCATCAATCACCTACCTGTCCCCAAAGAACATTGGGTTGTGATGAAGTAATCTGTACCCCATTTGATAGCATTTAAAACATGGCCCATTTGGTTAAGATCCATCATGTCATGCATGCTTCTGTCATACTCAATGGCTCCCCATGAGAGCATGGTGACACTATACGCCATCGGCAGGCAGTCCAAACTTCACATGGTCACCGGCATCATAGTACCCACCAACCAACTTCACCTAAATTCACACCACGACTACATTACACAACCAAAATAGAACTACAACCCCACAAAGCATACCAAGATACTTACTTACCTTTTGTTGGTAACCATCATTGAGGCCAGAGTCATTTCACACGTTGGTTCCAGGGTAACTTACCTGACCTTTGTGCCTCGAAAAACAACAAGCTTTTGACAACGGCTTGCATATAATTATTGTAAAGTTTTGTAGATCCACAAGAACAACACAACCACAATACAAACAGAAATAATAAAGAACACAAGGTATAGCGACAAAACAGGTGACAAAATCTTATTTATCCAACCCAAAAGATTTACCCCCAATATACCCAGAGTTCCACAAATATGGAACTCTAAATGATCAACCACAAATACAGAGTCTGTTGAGATTGACTGATGAAATATCAGTTGATCTCAACTATAAGACGAATACAACTGAAATACTTACAGAGATAATACACGACTGCTAATACAAAGATAAGACTAGACAATACACCTGAAAACCCTAAAACAATACAAAGAAGATGAAAGGTTAAGTGCAGGTGAGAGAGAGATGAGAGAATGAGACGACTGGAGAACAGTGCACATATTGGTGCCCTTTTATAGCTGGTATCCCTCGTAACAAACAAACCAACATAGACCACACGATCAGATTTCCTGAAATAATCTCAACCGTTAGATCAAACCTTATCAACAACTTAATAACAACCACACATCAATAATCAGACGTGTGACACAAAGCCCATACCATATCTCTCTGGGCCACCACTACTGGGCCAGATAATTATAAGCAAGCCCAATACTGAAACAAGTCCAATACACATGAATTACAAATGAAAGCCCAATAAGCCTTTTTAACAATTATAATCAAACCCGAATGATGCATCAACAATGGTTAAAACTAAGACGAATGTTGTGAAAAACTGTCGGGGGTTCATTATTGATAATTGAGATGGAAGAAGAAGAAATGATGTCTGATGTATTTGTTTAGTGACACCTTATATATACATACATACATATATCCACACACAGAGAGAGAGAGAGAAGATGAAGATAAGAAGTAGTGTTCACGTTGTCTTTGGTACTTCATTCTTATGATTGCCCAGACAGAATCTAGGTTTGACTATACTTTACATATTATTATGGGAAAATCACCAATTTGGCCAGTTGACTTGGTCAACTTACCAAAATAGCCACCTCCCATCTCTTGGGAGAGTCGGCTCACAGGTCCCGAGGCGTCTCCGTGAGACTTCGGTGATGGACCAATGGAGGAGTGACACGTGTTCAAGATAAAGATAAGTGGTCCCCATCTCTCCTCTCTCTCTCCTCTCTCTTTCTCAACTGAAAGATCCATGGAGCCGTTTAGCTAATCTCAACTGGGTCCCACTCACAAACCTTTACAAAGAGAAAATTCGACGTAGGAACCTGCACATCAATGGTTATGCCCCATAATTCGACGTAGCACCCATCATCACCGTAGGAACCTGCACCTCCCCTCGATCCATATATTAAGTCGAACCGGAGACGTCGCCGGACACGATAATGCTTACTATACATATCTAAAAATCCTTGACCGACAAGCTATCAATTGCCGGTGAACCCGTAAATCAAGCTCACTAATCTTTAACCTGACTAACTCATCAATCCAATTTGAAACACTTAATTGTGGAGCACAAATATGCAGACAAGCGTAATCGAAACAATTTGACTTGAGATGGTGTGCAAAACTTCAGTACCAGATCCACAAATTTAGTCAAGCCGGAAACCTGCAAATTAGCGAAGGAAATGGTTTCTGTTTGCCGAAACGATGGTAGCAAGTCGCCGGAGAAAAAAAATGGTTTAAAAAAATGGTTTCTACATTTCTGCGGAAGCTTCAAACTTGCGGAAGGTTGGTGTGTGTGTGTGTGTGAGAGAGAGAGAGAGAGAGAGAGAGAGAGAGAGAGAGAGAGAGAGAGAGAGAGAGAGAGAGGAGACATCTTGGGATTCGGGAACCGTCTCTCCAAAGACGGGTGAGGAGAGGGGTGAGGTGTCGCTCAGCTAGTGGTCCATCACCGAAGTCTCACGAAGACGTTTCGGGACCTATGAGCCGACTCTCCCAAGAGATGGGAGGTGGCTATTGGTCATTTTCCCTATTATTATTAATATTCGACTAAATTTTAAATATTATACTGTATATGTATTTGGTGAGCTTTTGATTCAATTATTTTAATTTTCATGTAACATGAAAATTAACCCCATGCAAACTTCTGATGGTTGCTATGACTTCAAATATATATATATATATATATATATATATATATATATATATATATATATATATATATAGGGGAAAGTTAATTTGAGAACACCTATATTTCGTGTGAACCATGAGAACGACATTTAAAACCATTCAAATTCAAAATTTCTTTTTACACTTGTCTTTATTACTAAAATACAATCCCAAAAACACAATTTACGCGTAAAAATTCAAACGTATACGAAAATAATTTGTTTTTACACATGTGTAAATTTACTGTTTATACATGTGTAAACTGTTTCATTTACACATGTGTAAAAAGTTAATTTGAAAGTGTTTTTGCAAGAAAAGATGAATTATTTGGAAAGAAAATTCATTTATTAATGTTGTATTTTGATTATAATGAGGTTTGTATTAAAAAAATGATTTTAATTGATTTTTTTACTTGTTCTCACGGTTCTCACAATATTTAGCGTTCTCAAGATAACCCTCCTATATATATATATAAGGGAAAGGGATACCGAAAACCCTCTAAAACGAAGAAACTCGGGAAACTCTAACTTCCCAAGCATTTTATCATCTGAAAAAATTATGGTACGTAATATACATGATTTTAAGAGTTTTGAGCCAAAAAAATCAAAAAAGCGCCGAGTGGATATTTTTAAAAAAAATAAATAAGTTTTTTTTTGTGTTACGTATGTTACACAAAAACAGACATGTTACATATGTAACACAAAAAACTTATTTATTTTTTTTAAAAATATCCAGTCGGCGGTTTTAGATTTTTTTGGCTCAAAACTCTTAAAATCATGTATATTACATACCCTAATTTTTTCAGATGATAAAAAGTTCGGGAAGTCAGAGTTTCCCGGGTTTCTTCGTTTTGAGTGGGTTTTTATTTTAACCACCCCCTATATATATATATGTATATATATATATATATATATATATATATATATATATATATATATATATATATATAGGGGAAGGTTTAAATAAAAACCCTTCCAAAATGAAGAAACCCACTAAACCCAATGTCAACCATTGATCAATCTAGATCAATGGTTAGGATTAAATGGTTAATATTATAATAGAGAGAAGTACAAAAAAGGGCATATGGGTAATTTGACACCCCAAAGGTGTTGGTAACTGCATGGATCTGCACATCAGTCACTTCATACCCTCTCTCATTCAATAACCTCTTTCCCTCTCACTTACTCGTATACCATCATCCCAAATTCAAAAATTCATCCCTGTTGTCTCTCCATTTGAAGGATCATCAGACTCCTTCATCCCTATACCCTTCATACTCTCTCTCGTTCTTCTTCCTCAAACCTTCATCCCTGTACAACGTTTTGTCTCCGGTAACGATGAAATCGTTCCTGTGGACGTTATCTTCCTTTAGCCGACGATTGGGGTCTAAGAAATCATCTAAAAGGTACGGTGCTCCTTGTTTTCTGTCCGTTTACTGTTTAAAATTGGGGTTTCTCGTATATCCTACAAGATATTGATGAAAAATCAGGGATATAAATTGATGGTGTAATAACAGATAATTAATTGGGATTTTTTCGACTTTATTAAGTAGAGTTGTTATCATTTGTTATTTATTTAGTGGATAACTGGATTGTAGTTTTTAAATAGTGATACCCCTCGTGAAAGCGTAACAAATATAATGTTTGGGACAGGAGGAAAAGAAAATTGGTCGTTTTGTCTGATGACACAACAAGAAGCCGGCATGGAAAGGAAATTGGATTATCAGCTAGTGAGTTTGAAGATGTAAAACGTCATCTAGGTAACTGTTACAGGAACTTATGGATAGTAATGAAGATAAATTATTTTTTAGTCCTAGTAATGTATTTATAGGCTGCTGGAAATTTATTTAGAGTTCCATTTTTTTAAAATATGTAGACTATGACTCGGATACGCCACTTATCAACCTAAAGAGGCTGCGTAAAGGAGTTGGCAAAGCTTCGGCTCATAATGATGATCCAGGGCCGTCGACGGTGCAAACTTCCTATAATGAGGAATCCGGACCATCATCGAATGAAGGTTCTGATAATGATTACTCAGGAGGGTCAATTGCAGTGGAGTCTGATGATGATGATTCAAGTGTGCAGCCACAGAAGGAAAAGTTGTCCTTTTTCTCTAACCGCCGTCGTCGTCAAAAGGCGAAAAGCAAAGGTTAGGTGTTTTGTGGTTTTCCAATATATTCAGTGATATATGGTTAAAAATAGGTGTTATCGACTCGTTTAGCAATAAGTTGCTTACATTGGTTATTTGTATGTTATGTAAAAACAGACACAAATATAGTGTTTGGTGCAACTCAGACAAGAAATAAAAAAGGTGCGCTGATGTTGAACACTAAATAGTTATGTAAATTGATACTGGGTCAAAGTTAGTTTGAACTAATAACTGTTACATATGTAACAGATAAGCAGCCAATCCCTGTGTGTGATCTGTCTTCGGCTGCACCGGTTAGGATAACACGAGCAAAAACACGAGCATTAGAAGTTTCATCGAAAATAGACAGGGGGAAAAAAGAGAGAGCATTGAAGGCGAAAAAACGGAAGAAGGTAGACAAAACAGGGAATGATGCGCTTGAACCTTGTAGGCAACGAAAAAAATCAAAGTTGAATGAATGGCTAGGGATACGTACTAGATCATCACCAACACAGTTAACAAGATGCATAAAGCTTTTAAGTGACGAACAACGTTTAGCAGTGAAGGATATGGGGTTGGGAAGGTTGCTAAATCTAAAAATGGATGGGATACCGGCGAAGCTAGGGCATTATGTTGTAGATAACTTCAACCAGGAAAGTTTAGAGTTGACTGTGCCATCTGGCAAAATTTGCATTGATGCTGAAGTCGTGCACAAGGTCCTTGGGTTACCGATTGGAGGGGTGTCTTTCAATGCGTTGGAGCGTAGGGAAGCGCATGATGAAGGCATAGCCCAATGGAGAGAGAGGTACCCCCCAAGCAGATTTATATCTGCTAAGCAAATGGTGGACATGATTGAAAAGGAGTCAAGCGGTGAGGATGATTCTAATTTCCGTTTGGATTTTATAATGTGCTTCTATACTATCATGATTGACTGCCACAAACAAGGCAGTCTCAAGGATAACATACTCGAGTATATTACGGATGACTTGGATTTTGCTGGTATGGACTGGTGTGAGTTAGTAGTTGAGGTACTGAAGAATTGTAAGAATGGTTGGAGGCGAGACAGTTTTGATCCACCTTTTACCGGGCCACTTACATTTTTAACGGTATGTTGCTATTTACGCATGTTAAGTTTTAATTAGTTTCTTATTAGTGTCACTGTTTATTTACTTGTTACTAACAAATTAATCGATCTTCAATTTCTAGCTTTTATACGTGGATAGTTTTAAATGTAACGGGCTTGATGTGGATACTTCTTTGGATCCTATGAGTTTCTGGACATTCCAAAGGTTAAGAGACCGAGAAAAACTGGAAATAAATGGAGGTGGTTTTGGAAGGGGAACGCTAAAAGCTTTGTCTACATACAACGATTTGAATGTCGGGTTAGATCAACCAAGCGTCCAGGTTGGTAACATTTAATGTATTACCAAAAGATAATTCATGAACTACATTCGATTGTATCCTGATCATCCTATCATAAACAGGGGAGGGTATCAGCGGTTGTGGATTTGCTAGATGTGATGATTAGAACCAAAAGAAGGGCTGAATTGGCCATCAGTAAGTTATGTGAAGATTATCCAGGTAGAGAAGAAGTTGTTGCAGTAAAGTCAAAGTACGATGCTTTTATTAACGAAATTGGGGTGGCGAATGTGCATTCTTCTGTTGCGCGCGTAACAACTGATGCACAAATCGGCAATGTGTTGGACTCAATAAGTAAAGGGAAAAGCATTGGAGTAGGTAAGTCAGTTCTTTATAATATGTAAATGATTTTGTAAACAGGGGAATCAGTTGAGTATACATTTTTCTCAAGTGCCCACAGAAATATTTTAATTTGAATCCTATTGTGTAAGGGAGGATGATTTTTTGAACTTGGGTGATACGGCCCTGCACAGCTCGCCATTGACACGATCAAAAACGAGAAAAACTGAGGGCACGTCAGAGGACGCAGGGGCGTTTGAGAGTCCAATTCTTAGCCAAAACAGGAAGACCCTGCATGACAGTGCCAAATACAATACTGGTGGTATGTCAGGAATTGGTGAGAAAAAAGGCCGCCTTAAAATGGACACTTCATTAACATGTGTTAACAGCAAATGCTTATGTAATTAACATGTGTAACAGGAAGTGAAGATCTTGCAAAGAATTTAACAAGCGAATTTGCCGAGGTGTGTGAAGATGGGACACATGATAAGAAGTTAGCAGGAAGCGATGGAACACAACAAAGAGGTAATCAGACTACAAAACGTCTAAAATCTGTTAAAATACGCACAGTGTGAACCAGGTCAAAGTGGGGGGTATTTTACTAATAATATTTCCTTAGATGTGCAAGATGAGTTGGACGATGTGGTACCAAATGCTAATGAAGAGGAATTAGTGGTAGAAACAGAAAATGATGAACTAGGTATACCTGAGTTGTTTTTAATAAACCTGAACATCATATACAACAACTCAAAAAAAAATAAAACTGTTATTCTAATGTGTTACTAATGTTTCAGGAATGGAAGTTGAGGTGCCCACCAACAACGAAGGGCTAGGTGTGCATTTAACAAAATCCTAAACCCTTAAGTGTGTGTTTTTCTGTTGTTGTGACGTATGTTACATTATGTTAAGGCGGCAATCTAACCGAGGAAGTGGCGGTTGAAGAAATTCAAGATGACAGTGTCGGTGGGGTAACACCATAGATGTGCAGATGGAAGATGACAAAACAGGTATGTTTGTGAAAGTTTCAATATTTCATAGTAGTAAAGAAGGGTCACACAATATTCAGATTCTACTGGCAATCTTATATTTAGTGTCAGGATGTGAAGGGATTTGTACACCTGATGCAGAAGTGTCCACATACAAGAATGATGGGCGAGGTATGTTGTGGAACAGTTCGTAAGAGCATACATTCATATGCAATATTTGTAATCTTACCTATGTTGTTACATGATGTGAAGCAGACTCCCAAGCAAGCGCAGAGGCTGCGTCCCACACCATGGATGCCCCAAGTGAGTTTTTTGATGCTGCGAAAGAAGATGAACAAGCACAACAAACAGGTAATGTACTATGATTTTTATGTAAAAGGTATGGAACTTGTTAGACAGACAATGATGAACGGGGACTTCGATTTTACAGGCCTTGGGGTGATAACACCTACAGAAAACTTACCGGACAGGTCAGGGTTGGGAGATGGGAGTTCACAGCCTAATGAAGGAGGTCAAGACACAGGCGCGGGTAAGCTACAGCCAAATGAAATATATTACTACCTTTGCAACAGTAGTCAAGTAATGTGGTTTAACTTACATTTACAGGATGCTCCTGGATACTTCCATTTATGACGAGATCAGATGGAAATGATGGACCAAGTTTTAGCTTTGGCCTAACACAGCCAGAAGAAGAAGGTCAGCGGGGTTCAGGTTTTTGAGTTAGGTTTTTAACAAAATTATGAGTCTAAAATGTTACGTATGAAACAGAATTTTTGGCTCCTTCTCCAAAAATGGGAACCGGAATGAACGCGGCATTTTGTGAATCAGGTACAAAGTGCAAGTTCGTGATAGGATAATTCAAACATATAAACAGATTCAGAGTTATATCTAACAATGGTTGTGACGTATGTTACAGGGTCTGCTGGTGTGGGTCCGCAGGCAGAATCTAATGTTTTGGACTTGCCTGCAATGCCAGGTAGGGGTATTGTTAGTTTTCAAACCATACCACTGGTAAACATCGATACTGATGTACCGTGTTGCATGTGTTACAGAGTGTGCACATACGTCTGGGGAGCAAGGATTGGATGCAAGTAAGGCACGTGGAAAGGAGAAGGCCAATGATAGTATGGGTAAATCCACACCGCTAATTGTAATTTAATAATCTGTTTCCTATACATGTTTAAACATAAAAAAAAAAATGTTGCAGATGCCGATGGAGTTGGTGCATCAGTAAGCGATACCACAGCGGTATTTCCAATGGTGTCTCCTATTAGTTCATATGACGCGCAAAACAATGTATACAATGAGTATGGTTTGGGTGGAGAAATGGATGATGACGATATGACGCTGGCGATGCGTCAACAGGCGATTGCAAAGATGGATGCAGCCAAGCGAAACCCCCTACGCGAAAGGAATGTGACTTATGTTCATAAGTCACCTTTTCACATAAGGGGGGTTGATTTAACAGAGGGGGTGACAAAGGATGACGATGCTATGTGGAAGTATGTTTACATGGACGAGGACCCGCTGTATATGTTGTGTGGTGAGGATGCCCGGAGGAGGGTGGCGAAACAGAATAGGTAACGTTATCCATCAATATGCTTACCAACGATTTTTTTGTATTTTGTAACATGTGTAACGTATCATTTCTGTTTGTTAATATCCAGGCTAGAACGCGGGGAGGTCGTAGAGAACGTAGAAATACCTCAAGAAGAAGTAGATAAGGCACTTGCCAAGTAATATAATTTTTAGTTTTTAAGTCCAACATAATTGTTTGAAAAAAGTGTTAAAAACTGCCTTCTAACATCTGTTTTGCTGTGTGTTTGTAGTGAGGTGTTGTTTAGAAGCTTAACTCATGTGGAGGCAACGCGTAGCATGTTCAAAACTTTGAAGCCAGGCATGCAGGTGTTAGATGCGATAATAGATTGTTGGGTTGACGTATTAAACTACGAGGAGAGGTTGAAATCGGAAGCGTCATCTCTTCGCTTGTTTGTGAACACAAAGGCAGTGGTATGTTAATTCCAAAACATGTAGTTTTGCATGATTGTTAATTTATATATCTATTCTTATCTTTTATATTTATATATCAATTGTTGGTTGTTAAAACACAAAAAATAGATTCCATGGATGCTTAATGACAAGAACTGTGATGAGGATAGACGGATGGCAAGGTTTTCGGCAGCTATGGTCGCTTCGGTACCATCTTATGAGAAGAACCATGACTTCAAGAAATTTGATATCGTCTTCTTCCCTATACTGGAAAGGGCCCACTTCTACTTGTTGGTATTCGAGCTGAAAAACATTGCAATCATCCTCATTGATAATGACAAAAAGCGAGGGAGGCGTAGCTGCAAGGATCACATAGATTTCCACAAGAAAGATACGGTCCATAAATACGTAAGTTGTTTTTGTGCTATCCAATGTTTTGTTAGCCTTTGTAACATATGTAACAGCCTGTTAATTTATTTGCAGAAGCACATGTTTGTGACGTTTCTAAAAAACATGAATCATCCGAAGGCAGCTTTGATTGGAGGGGCAGAGATACACAGGTTGGATGTGGAATGGGCTACGGCTGGCAATGCCACCGATTGTGGTGTCTACCTAATGAGACACATGGAGAAGTTCATGGGGCTTAATGTGCCTTTTGACTGCAATTTCAGTAAACATTGGCGCGCCAAGGACGGGGATATCAAAAAATTGCGGACGAAGTATGCGGCACATATCTTGCGTTCAGCGGTTAATACAAAGAAAGGGCAGGTGGAGGCTGCCGCAACGCTTAGGAAGTAACTGGAGGGGGTCGGGGAACAGCATGTTTTAACGGTCTTTTGGGATGAATGTATGACATTTATTTACTAAGTAACCTACTGTGTGTTTTGTGTAGTTTAACATGCCCCAGTGTATGTGTAGTTAAAACAGTACTAACCTGCTAGGGTTCTATACATTATAATATTTTGATGGGGATACTATCTATGAATGTAATATATATTAACCAGGTTATAAATCATCTTCTATCTGTAATTTAAGACCGTAATATCGGTTTTCATGGTTATGTTTACTGTTTTCCATTATCATCAATGTATGTCATGTTACATATGTTAATGTGTTAAAAATCTTTTTGTAGTTTGAGTAGGGTTGTAGATGGTTTTTAGGATACCACATAATACACAGTCCAAAAGTTTATTCATAAGAATTGAGACACATCCTGTTACATACATAACACACAGTACCATCAATGTATGTCATGTTACATATGTTAATATGTTAAAAATGTTTCCACTGTTATGAGTAGGGTTTCTGTTTCTTTCTAGGATAGCACATAACACACAGTTAAAAGATCTCAACAACATGACAAACATTCTGTTACATACATAACACATAGTTCGAGGGTCAAAACAGTTTACAAGGGGCACTTCCATGTCGTGCCTAAAAAGTAAATAGAAGACAACACATACACTGAAATATAGAAAACATAAACGTTGTTAGTTTGGCCTGAATCATGGCGAGAAAGTACCATACTGAGCTCCGAAGCTCAGCTCAGACTGTTCACTGTCCTCACCTTCCCACGGATTGTGGTTTGCCCACCGAGCGAGAGTGTTTGGGGAATTTGGACACAAAGGGCAACCACAAAACTCATGGTCGTACTCAGCTCCTGTACATTCCCCACCTATTCGTTTTACGTCAGATTTAGTTACCGAGTACGCAGTCGTGCTTGAACCTTCCCCATCAATGTCCATATTTGCATCTCGTTTATAGGTTACGTTGTTCTCAGAATCATCTACCATCGTGGTGTCGTCGACCCCTTTCTTACATAGTTTCGTATCTTTGGAACTAGCACCATGTTGTGCACCATCAGCGCCTACCTCCTCACTGAGTTTCATCAAAGCAAGCGCATCAGTTTCTTTGGAAGTTACCTCGTCTTCATCTTCGATCTTTTGGCGTTTAGCTGCGTGAGTGTTTGAACGGCTCTCCATTTGATTTGTAGATTTGTTATGCAAATTTTCCATGTAAGGGGTGAAAGGTAAAATATGGGTGGATATAAAAAGTAGGATCCATAAATAGTTTATTTAATTGGGGGTAAGTTGGTAGGAGGTAAGAAGTAAATTTGTGGTGGTTGTTGTACTTTACCTTTATGTCAAATCACTATTAAAAAGGTGATAGAAGTTAAGTTAATATTATATTCTCTTCTTTTTGTACTTTGTACTTCTCAAAATATTATTATTTTTATCACACTTAAATAATATCCTATTCCATAACACCACTACCCTTTAAAAAAGGTGACAGTGGTCAGTCCTTTTTGGTTTCCAATGTACCCAACAACCCTTGTAAAACACACAATAACATTGGCATAAAAACCACATTTCATGCTACATAATAAAACACAAAATGGCATGTCTAGTGGATAAATTGTTCACATAACCATAAGTTATAAAAAGCTAGTGAGCTGGGGGGTGCAGAATTGAACATGACAACCATGTTACACACGTAACAAAACAGTTTCTGCATCTGGCTGTAATTGTTACCAGTGTATAACCTGGTTCAAAAAGGTTTATCCTGATTTATGCTCCCCCCCCCGAGTACCCTAGATCATGTACTAGGCTTGGCGGCCGCGTGCCGCCAACTCCTTGGCCCTTTTCATTGCCGCAACCTTCTCACAGTTCCTTGCATCATGATCTGTGACATATTGATGGCAGTTGTTGCATAGACGCGGCGCTTTGGGCATTTTGGGACGCTTTGATATGGCCTTCTCACCAGGACCAGCCAATCTCCGATGTTTCCCACAACCCTTGTTGCGTGCAACAGAGGGGTTAGCAACAACAATGTCAACATCAGCCGGTTGCCCAATTATGTCCTCGACAACAGCTTCATTGTCTTCAGGGGGTAGTACAGAAATAGATTCCCTTGATAACAGGTTGAGTTTGATTGATTTCAACTGCTCAACCAAGTCCGCTAACGTGCTTTCATCTGTCCTAGCAACATCGACACATTCAGTTACAAGTTCAAGAATCTCATTCCTAAGTAGAGAACCTGGATGGGTGTCAACACCATAACGGCTGCAAATGGAGAACACTTTCTTCGGTAGAGTATCACGTAACCATCTATCAGCAACGTATTGTTGAGGTATGCGGTCAACTTTCTTAATCATGTAAGTCGCAAACACATGGCGACAAAGGTAGCCAAGACGGGTAAAACACCTGCAGGAACATTCTGCCGTGGCATCCAGGCTATCAAATCGCACCTATTTCAACAAAAAAAATTAGTTTACATATGTAACAAGGCCAGTTTTGTAAACTAAAATAACAGAATAGAAAGGCTGGACTGGGGAAAAAAACAGAATTAACAGCAGAGCCCCTATTGCTTTTTTTAACTATACACATATATCTGTAACACATGTAACAGAGTTTTTTAACATATGTAACAAAACAAATATATTCTAACAGTTTTCATAAACTACGTACTAGTGGCTTCAAAATAGGGTACCTGGAAAACATTGGTGACATCACGACGCTTGTCAAGTTGTGTGACAGAGATTACGGCAGGCATGTTGTCTTGTTCGTCAACATTTGAAATGTAGCAGGAAAACTTCCCCTTCACTATCTCCTTCTTTACTTCATTGAAGACATTATTTGTGTATAGACTAAAGGCATGATGCTCAATTGCTAAGTCAGTAGACCCAACAAAGACTGTCGAGGAGGTTTTGTACTCAGCAACCCGCTGACGGTAGCGCTGACTATCTAGGCGAGATTCATAACACAGCATAAACTGAACGAGTGTGTTTGCACTGGTTGAATTGACTTTAAACGAACTGTTGGAGCTCTCGCTTCTTGATGTTGTTTTCATCAAGCAAGACATTGGAATTTCCCTAAAATAGGCCGGCACCCATAATTCCTTCACTGCAAACATATCGCTCAACCACTGATTTTCTTGAAGACCAAATGTCTCTATTAGCGCATGCCATCGAGCTTCAAACGTCGCCGGTTTAATGAAAATGTTCCAAACGAGTTTATGAATGCAAGACCGAAACTCAGTGTTTTCCAAAACAGCTCCAGCCACCTAGGTGCAAGCGTATAAAAAAACAAAACCAAAAAACAAAAAAAAAACAACAAAAAAAAAAACTAATAAATTAGTAGCCGACTATATGTGTATAAACGAAGGCAAAAATAGAATAGAAAACATTACCTTTGTAGGTAGTTTTTTCATTATATGCCACATACATAGCCGATGGCGAGCCTCAGTGAACACTTGTGGTACAGCCTGCATCATTGAAGGGTCTTGATCACTCAAGACTACACGAGGCTGTGAACCATGAGCTTTTAAAAAGCTTTCAAGCAACCACACGTACGAATCTATTGTTTCATTAATTATCAATCCTGCGCCAAAAGTAACGCACTGTTTATGGTGGTCCACACCAGTGAAAGGCACAAACACCATGTTGTACCTGAAACATTATATAAAGATACGTATGTTAAGAAGTCACTAACACTGACTGCAACAGCAGTTGTAACACACGTTAAGCTATGAAATAGTTCAACATACTTGTTTGTGTTGTAGGTTGCATCAAAGGCTAAGACATCACCGAACGCCTTATAGTTCAGTTTCGAAATTTCATCCGCCCAGAAAACAGAGTGTAATTTACCATCACGCACAACAAAGTCGTAAAAAAAATCTGGCAAATTTTCAAGCCGATCACGCAAGCGATCAAGGAACAATGACGAATCCCTTTCACCGATCCAAATTCTTAGTTGCTTACTAAAATTCTTGAAATCAACCGCGGTACCATTGACGTTATGGTGGCCGCCTTTAAGAGACACTAAGTACCTATGAGCTTTCACAGGGCCAACACGGTTTAGACTCATATTATGAATAAACTGTTTTGTAGAGAAAGAAAGTTTCCGAGAAATCTTAGCAAGATCAAGGTTATTTTTATCCCAAAGCTGATGATTATGAACATCATTGAAACGAATAACTTTAAAACAAGAACCACCACAAGTAATTGACACTAACACATGGGCTTGGCAGTTTGAAAGGCTGAATGAAGTTCTACGCGGTTTAACAGAAGATTCGTCTAGAGTGTCAAAGGTTTTATTAACCTGAGGTTTACCGTATTTGCAACAACGAAGGTACTTGTGTGTCGGGGTACCCAACCAAACCTTAGTTTGTCCCTTCTTAACTGAAAAGCCAGCTTGTTGCGCATACTCCTTGTACATGGCCATTACTGCCTCGAACGTGGGGAAAGTCTGATCAACAACAGGCACGTATCGGGGGCTCACATTCGGGATCCAGAATTGGGTCCCATTAGGGGTTGAAATGACATAGTACGGATCGATATCTTCGGCGTCACCTGTGCAAAACAAGTTAAGTTAAAAGCTGCTACATATCAAATCGTAAATCGTTTATATAAACTGTTTACACAGCAAACATTGCAGTTAAAAGTTGCATGAAAACACATAAAAAAAAAGAAAATTTAAATACTGTGCGCGGTTGCAAAGGCAAGCGTGTGTTACGTACGTTAAAAAAAGATTCATCAGCACACAGTTTATCATAAAAAATTGACTATGAAGAAACACCAGTCAGCACAAAACTCTAGGAAATTCCCATAATGCTTCATCAAACAATAGCTCATGCATGATAAAACAAACACACAAAACACAAACTATTTATAGTCACATGTTTTCCAAAAATAACTTACCTATTGCATCCCCTGCTTCATAGTGATTTTCATCAACGTTCATTAACACAGATGACGAACCCACATTAAGTCCTGTACAAAGTAACAAAAACGACTTATAATATAAAAAACAAAATCCATGTCTTAGCCAAAAAAATAACATAAAAAAAGCTACGCGACCACATATGAAAAACCCTACTGATGATGATCAGACAATAACTTGTGTCTGTATCTTATCATAGGGTTTAAAAAAAAAAAAAAAAAAAACGCTGTTAATAAAATATGAACAAACCTTCTGATCCATCATCGTCACTCTGTTGCTCTGATTCTGATGCAATAGGGGATTTTCCTTGAAAATCAAGCGGGACATAATTATTCCCATGATCAGGGCTTAATAAATGAGACGGATCTCCTTGATTCGATTCCATAACATGAAGATTTAATGAGGGGAGAAGAAGATTCAGGGGAGTTAATGAAGGGAGAAGATTAAATGATAGGAGTAAATGAGGGTTGAAGAAGAAGCAAAGAGATGAGAGGGATATTAGAAATGGTGGGAAAGATATTGGGTTGTGTGAGGTAATAATGAACGTGGAAGGTTTGATGGAAATTGAAGCAGGTATAGTACAAATCATGGCAGATTTCAAAGATTTCAATGGAGAGTAAATGACAACTCTACCCTTCTTAACAATATAATAATCTTAAAAGACATGGTGAGGTGGAACAATGAGAGCCACATAAAGAGTTTGTGGGGGTTTCTTCAATTTGGAAGGTTTTTTGTATATACTTAGCCTATATATATATATATATATATATATATATATATATATATATATATATATATATAGGATTAGGTTCCAATGAAAACACACTTTTCGTGAAAGAACCGCGAGAACACCGACGTAAAATGTGAATTTTTAAATTTTTTTTTTCCACCGGTGAAAAAAGGGTAACCTCGACGTAAAAAAAAAAAACAAATAATTTTACAGCAGTGTAAACGACCATGGCCCACCGTATTTTGTCTTATTAGGCAAGAGAATATTCCCTTTTTTATTTTATTCAACTTTAATTGTGAGTCACAAATTCTTTTTTGATTAAAATAAGTGTGTGGTGGAAAAGTGTGTTTCTGTAGTTCTTTTACAAAAAGTGTATTTTATTTTACCCTTTCCCTATATATATATATATATATATATATATATATATATACATATAGAGTTGGGTTATTTTGAGAACTCACTTGAGTTGTGAGAACTTGAGAACTCACTTTATAGCCACAAGTTTAATTAATTATCAAGAAGTCTGTGGTTGTGATTAAATGATAATAAAATATTAAGGTAGGAGAGATAAAAAACAATATTATATGGTAACAAGGGCATTTAGGTAAAACCACCATCTCTCTTGTCAACCCACCATCACATCATGTTTTTTATTTTATTTTATTTTTTAATAATTTATAAATGCAAATAAATTTGTTTTTAATAATTTATAAATGCAAAATTAGTGTAAAAATCCATTTTTTAACTTTATTTTATTTTTAGTGTAAAAACCCAAAATGATACTCTTACACCAGTGTAAAACACAAGATGAACAGATCGTTTCATGTGTTAAAGCCAAAACGTCTATAATTTTTGTGTGATTTACACTGATGTAATTATTTACACCAATGTAAAATCTACCATACCAAACAAACATCCATACATTTGTATTATTTACACCAATGTAAAATCTACCATACCAAACAAACATCAATACATTTGTAAATTTACCATCATTTTACACTGGTGTAATTATTTTACACCAGTGTAAATCTACCATGCACAAATCTACCATACCTAACAAACATCCATACATTTGTTAATTTACCATCATTTACACTGGTGTAATTATTTTACACCAGTGTAAACCAAAAAAACAAACATCTACACAAACGTATTACTCCAGTGTAAATGCCCTCACAACATCACCAAAATGTATTACATCAATGGAAAACAACCAAAACATCTATACATTTCATACAAAACGTATTACACCAGTGTAAATGCCCTCATCTTCATCCCCCACCTTCCCTTAACCATCTTCTTTCACAAAAAAAAAACCCTCATGTAAAAAATTAATAATAATAATAATAATAATAATAATAATAATAATAATAATAATAATAATAATAATAATAATAATAACAACAACATACCATCGTCATCTTCATCCCCGCCGTCCCACCACCGTCCACCGCTCCCTGCCCCCACCAAGACCACCCACTCCCGTCTCCAGATCTGTTCAGAGGCCAAACGAACCACCAAGAACCATCAATAATAATAATAATAATAATAATAATAATAATAATAATAATAATAATAATAATAATAATAATAATAATAATAATAATAAAACCTGCTGTTCATCGTTCATCGTTCGAACCACCGTCATCAAACCACCGTCTATACCACCCATCGAACCACCCACAGTCGTCAAACACACTGTTCACCCACGAAAAACACCGGCTCTGCAAACCCCTCGAACCACCACCCATCCTTGAAAAACCACCGTCGCCTCCCACCCATCGAACCACCATCACCTCCATGAAACCACCGTCGCCTCCGTCTTCCTGTTTATCGACCACCACAGATCCTCCTTTCGTCAAATCAAACCACCACAGCTCCTCCCATCGACCACCACCTGCCCCCCTTCGTCAATCGAACACCACCACCACAGCTCCTCCCCTTTCATCGGACCATCGAACCACAAACCGTCAAGATCTGTTGTTTATTTTAGAGAGAGAGAAAGAGAGAGAGCGAGAGAGAGAGAGAGAGAGAGAGAGAGAGAGAGAGAGAGAAGTGTGTGTTTGTGTGTGAGAGAGGTGATGATCTGATTATTAATATTGTTATTATTATTATTTAAAAGGGTATGTGTCAGGATGGGTTCAATTACTAAAATGCCCTTTTCAGTCAAAGTTAAATGTCTTTATTACCCCCTTATTAAAGAAATACAAAATATTATAAGATGGATATGTGTCACTTGGTGATTGGTTTAAATGAGTTCTCAAGTTCTCTCAACTCACTTGAGTTCTCAAATGAATCCAATCCTATATATATATATATATATATATATATATATATATATATATATATATATATATATATATATATATTCAATAAAGAACTCATTTTATTAAGAGAACTCGAAAACTCCTAATTAAATACAAAAAAATATAATAAAAAAAATCATAACTCAAAATTTAAGTAAAAAAATAGAAAACTAGTTCGGAGCTTCTCTTTCCCACGTCATACCCGTTCGGAAAAAAAAATAAAAAAATAAAAAAAAACTCACCTAAAAAACGCTACTGCACATGCGTAGTATAACCCAAAAGCCTAAACCACCTACCCCCAACTTACCCCCACCCAAAAACCTAATTCCACCCCACCCACCCCCACCCTCACTAAAAAACCTAAATCGCTTACCCAAAAACTTAAACCACCCATCCACCCTCCACCCAAAAACCTAAGCCCCACCCGTCACAACCAAAAACCTAACCCCCTACCCAAAAACTTAAACCTACCCTACCCACCCCCACCCCACCCCCAAAAACCTAAACCTTACAAACTAAACTAAAAAAAACTAACCCTAAAAGTTAAACTAAACCCAAAAACTAAACCCTAAAGCTAACCGGACATTTACTACACAGGTGCATTAGAAGTCGCCTATTTTTTATTTTTTTTTATTTTTTTCTGAACCGGGATGACGTGGGAAAAAGAAGCTCCGAACTAGATTTTTTGTTTTTGACTTAAATTTTGAGTTATGATTTTTTTTTTTAATTTAAGTAGGAGTTCTCGAGTTCTCTCCCTAACTATGAGTTATTAATTGAACCTTCCCCTATATATATATATATATATATATATATATATATTTAGGAAGGTGATTGTGATGTGCAACAAGGAATGATTTTTTAACATGACAAATCTTATCATTTGTTGTCATAATTAAAGGTATAGTTTGGTGATGCTAATTAAGAAATCAGTTTGTGTATAAAATCCTACTTCTAGCTAGTAAACAGTTTAAAAATATGTCCCGTGTCTAACACCATATCATTTATAAGAAAAATTGTTCTTAATCAAATTTGTTTTTATTATTTTTTAGTTGGATTAACCTTAATATACATTTTTATTTCTTATATATTTTTAAGTTGACACATTTTTTTTTGTTATATTAGATCTGTAAAACCTTCCCACAAATCCGACTTCAAATATATCTCTAACTAGAATATATTCCCGGGGTTGACAAATTAAAAATTAAGAATCAAATTTGTTTAATTTTTCTATACACAGTTAGTATACCAAATATGACTGCAAAACTATATTACTTCTTTGACCCGTAAGAAATGAAAATGTAACCCGAACCGGTCGAAATTGCCACATCTACATAAATATTGAACCAAAGATAAGAAGAGACTTACCGCAACTTCTCGATAACTGATTCCAAAATCTTCTAGGGAACCTAATTCATTGCTATCTATGATTACTATAAGGCGGTAGTCTTGAACGTAGGTGTGACTTTTTTTTTTTTTTTTTTTTTTTTGGAAAGGAGTGGTTTTAATTTGAATTAAACCTTATTGAAAAAACATAATTCTTTGGATTTTTTATATTAGATTTATAACATTTATGATATTGTTTTAATTAAATTACCAAATTTGTATTCATGTTTACTATGTTCTTTAATGTTGTAAAGAAATGTATCATCTCCTCTCTCTCTCTCTATATATATATATATATATATATGGGAGGGTTATAATAAAAACCCTTCAAAATGAGTAAACCTTGCAAACTAAATCCTAGCCATCCATCCATTTAATCTATGGTCACCATTTTTTCTATAATATTAATTTAATTAAATATGTGATAAAGGACAAGAAAGGGTAGTAGGGTAATTTGGTTTTTCTGAAAAAGAGGCTGACAAAAGCTGATATGACACCCCCATCACATCATCTCTCTCTTACTTTTTTCACATTGTTATATAAATTGTCAGATGCCCGAGTTACATATGTAACATACGCAGTGTTACGTACGTAAAATCCGTCACGATAGTTTTATATTAATTTAGAAAAATCCTAACCTGTTAATTTTTTTATTACAACATGTTTGTTTTAGTTTTACTGTACCAGCACCAGAGTTGTTGCATACGTAACGAAAGGTCCATATGGTTATTTTTTGATATTCACTACTTTTAAGATTCATGTGAAATTAGTACTACATTGCATTACATTACAAAAACCTTGCAGAAAACATACTACTAAAAAAAGCGATACATCATATTGTTCATCCGCCTAAAACATACTAGTCAAGAAATATATTACAATGAAACTGTATCAACAACAAAACATACAATTAAAGATTCATACACCACCATGCATGCAATAACCCCGGCATCCCGCACTGCAACCAACAGTAGCTGACGGCATCCAATAACCATACTTTGCATAAAAAGCCCACTGTTCCTCAGTATAACCTATACCCTCCCATTCAGCCCTAATACGCCCACCTCCCGGATACGTGAACGGCAGCACGGGTTTGTTAAGTTTAGGTTCATATGGTTCTTCATATTCAGCCCCTAGGTCTGATTCATAACCAACCGCCCATTCAGGTGTGTGATTTACATCATGCACATTATCCTCCGGTGTCATATAGTCTTCTGGTGGCGGATATTCTTCGGGGAAGACGTAATCAAAGGCCGCATTCCAATCAAAATTTTCGTCACTTTCAAACCCATCGTCCGCCTGCACTACGGATATAACAGGTTCTAATGGCGGAATGTCCGGGGCAACGGGGGGGGGGGGGGGTTCATGTTCGGCTGCGACAGGAGGGATGACCAAATCAACCGGTGGGGGTGGTTCAGGTACAATTGCAATGTCCGGTTCATATTCAGGTGGCTCGTGTATAATTGGGATGAGATGGTCACGGCCCTCAAAAACCTCCCAAGGCGGAGTGTTGGGCTTGGAATCCATGCTTTGACAAAAACAGGACCTGTAACGTATGTTATAGCAGATTAAGTGTTGACAATGGAAATATGAAACAGGGGAAAAAAACTACTCTCTATTAAAAACATATAGGTAACAGAGAAAAACTAATGCTGCAAAAAAAAAAAAAAAAAAATCTATGACTAAAGGTGGAAAAAACACGATTGT
The DNA here is from genome assembly GCA_028751855.1 of Ambrosia trifida. Lineage (NCBI taxonomy): Eukaryota > Viridiplantae > Streptophyta > Magnoliopsida > Asterales > Asteraceae > Ambrosia > Ambrosia trifida. The sequence continues at coordinate 119,523,119 of CM054127.1, forward strand.
TACATGTGTAACAGGGTTTTTTCTGGAAACACATACAAACTGCTGTAGTCTGCACCCAGCATCCATTTTTTGCTGGTATAGAAAGCAAACTTTGACTACAAAACAGATACGCTACACACGTAACACCCGAGTATTACATGTGTAACAGGAAAACACAGACAACACTTAACTAATCTGCAATGAACAGAGAACAGAGTTTGATATGGTAAAACACAGAAAACATAATACCTTTTTGAAAAAAAGATATGCTACACACGTAACAGTCTAACTAAACACAAAAATTATACAAAGATATGTCTTCGATTACACTAAGAAAATTTACTATTATTTTACTATTATGTTCTAAACCTAAATGACTCCATAATCAATCATCCAAAAAAAAAATCTTTTTCGATGGTTTCAATTACAAAAAAAGATTAATAAAAAGTCTAAACTTGATTATTATAATATATCAGAAAAAGAATTTAACAAACAGGCGGCATTTTTCAAACAGGGGGCATTTTTCTTGTAAATAAAACATAGGTAACATAAAAAAACTCATACATGATAAAAGAAAAAAAATAGACAGGCATGGTGCAAGAACACACGAGTATTACATGTGTAACAGGAAAAACACAGACAGCACTTATCTTCTCTGGAGTGAACAGAGAACAGAGTTTGATATGCTAAAACACAGAAACCATAATATATTTTTGAAAAAAAGATATGCTACACACGTAACAGTCTAACTAAACACAAAGATATGTCTTCGATGATTTCAATTACAAAAACAGCCACATCAAACGTCTAAACTTGATTATTATAATATATCAGAAAAAAAATTAACAAACAGGGGGCATTTTTCAAACAGGGGGCATTTTTCAAACAGGGGGCATTTCTTCTGTAAATAAGACATAGGTAACATAAAAAAACTCATACATGATAAAAGGAAAAAAAAATAGACAGGCATGGTGCAAGAACACACGATTATTACATGTGTAACAGGAAAAACACAGACAACACTTGTCTAATCTGCAGTGAACAGAGAACAGAGTTTGATATGCTAAAACACAGAAACCATAATATATTTTTGAAAAAAAGATATGCTACACACGTAACAGTCTAACTAAACACAGAAACCATAATATATTTTCGATGGTTTTTATTATGTTCTAAACCTAAATCACTTTATATTATATTAGTGGTTTTCCATAATCAATCATCCAAAAAAAAAAAAAATCTTTTTTGATGGTTTCAATTACAAAAAATGAAGATATTTTAGTAAGAAGTTTGGTTGAGACATATCATCGAATACCTGGTCTACATCCACAAACGCAGAAACTTGCAAAAGAATTTTAACAGTAATTCTAGCATCAAATGAGCAAACTCAACTACAGTATGACGAAATCTTAAGTGATGGGATAGCAATAACAGACCCATATGATCTAATTGCATCCATTGGCTAGCCAAGTCTCTCTCTCTATATATAAACAATGCCGTCAAGGGCCGCCTTAATAAAAAATGGAAATGACGAGTTTGAAACAGATACACGTTTGTGGGAAAGGAGGATTTCTTACTACAAAAAATTATTATATTAATCTTTTTTTTTTAATTCAAAATCACTATCCTCTGAACCAACCCTCTAACCCTCTGTTTTATAAAAACATTAAAAAATAAAGATTGTGTGATTAATTACATACCTGTGACCATAGATCGATGAGACGATTAGGAAGATAACAAGGAACAGGGGTGTGATGATTTGTTTGATTATTAATCGAGAAAGAGAGAAACTGGTTTTTAATCCATGATTTAAAACAGGGGGGGTGATAATATTATGAAGCTTCCTTCATCCTGGATTGTTAGAGAGAGAGAGAGAAGAGAGAGAAGAGAGAGAGAGAGTGTGTATGTGTGTGTGAGAGAGATAGGTTGTTTATATAGGAGGGAGAATAAATGATTCAAACTTTTAAATGGGGGGAAAAGCAAAATTACTAATATAGCCCTCAAGGCATAAAATAATACATTTATTAATGGGTGATGTGGAGCATTGTGGTCCACTAGTTAGGGTTTCATGAGTTTTCTCATTTTGGAAGGTTTCTAGAATCCCTTTCCCCTATATATATATATATATATATATATATATATATATATGAATATCCAAGCTTAATGAAGATTACAATAGACTGCAATATACGTATAAAATGATTTTTTATGCTCAAGTATGTATACTGATTGACAACCAAATCACAAACCGGATCCACTAAAGGATTACCACTTTTCAGACGATCGCACTACCCGAACGATTATTTATTATTAGTAGTAATGGATAATGAAACCGTGTAACATTGAACTAAAAATGACCACACGGCCGGGTGAATTAACATGTCTTTCTTTGACGTGTAGTTTAACAAAAATCCAAAGTTTAACCGCTAAATACATCATAATCTATCTATATAATAATTGAGATCACTTGGGTTGAATCAAGGCCTTAGAGAGGGTTTGAGGTATCCATATTGAATATGGAGCTCCAAGTTAGTCCCTATAAATACTCTTTTCTATATTTTAATTATGCACAATCTTCCATCACACTCTCAATTTCTCACTAACAAATCTTCCAACCAACATTCATCACTCTTCTTTTTATGCATTCTTGCTTCTAGGTATGTATCTTCTTCACTGAGATCGACGGAACTGCATCCATTATAATATGTTCCGATTCACAAACTTTTAAAATAGCCATATCATATGTTCCGATTTGAGTGAAACTTTTATGTTATCGCTAATCAATAAAATACATCCATATGATAAATTCGATTCAATATTCAGTTTATAAATCGTGGTTTATAAAAGTTATTTATAATCTGGAACCATTTCAGATTTGAATATTTGGATGTTTTTTCATTTGAATACTAGAATACCATCCGAAGACAAAGATTCGATTATGGCTTATCACAAGGGTGAGCAATTCTTCAAGGTCATGCATGACCCTTCGGCAAGAGTTTGGTATTAATCTTATTTTCATCTTGATATGGATCTTTGTTTACTTTACAAAACTGATTATTACTTATGTTAATGTTGTTTTTAATGTGTTAATCCAGACATTGCCGACAGTTACTAAGGTGCGTAGATTTATTTTTATGGAATCATGATTACTTTTGGTTTTTGGATGTTTGTTTTCGGTTTATGGAATATTACCGAGTTTAGTCCGTAATGGATGACTGTTTTGGATTAAGATGTTGGAAGGTGTTCTTGATGTTTGGTGTTGATCAAGTATGAATCGGTTATTCATGAAGAGTCGGGTTATGTTTGTCGGTTCGTTATTGAATGGGGTTATGTTGATGTTAGATTAGATGAATGTTCTTGAGGGATGATAGATGCCCATAAGGATTATTGTTAAATGAAAGTTTTATCGGGTCCTAATTTGAGCTCCTTTGATGTGTTCAAGAATATTCATCATAGGGTTCTTCGCATGTTCTTGAGGATCAAGCGTATTTTAGATCTTCATTATGGGGATGAAAAGATGTTGGTGTTTGATCCATAATTATTCAATCGGGTTATGGTTTGGATCCGGGGATAGGACCGGATGGAATTATTTTCAAGATTGAGTTTGAAATTTTTTATTGACTTTCCTCAATTATCTCCTAATTTTTATGGAAAGTTAGTAATTACATTTGAATGCATTTATGGTGGGTTGAAATATCGAGAACGTGATGGGATTGAGGGAAAGTTAGTTATTATTGGTATTGCCTGCAATTAATAGGATTTATTCATTTTTAATGATATTTATTATGAGTTTTAATGACATTAATAATAATTAACCGAATTAATTTACGAATATATTATTAAGACTAATACTAATATTATGATTTTTAATTTTAATCTCATTTATTTTTTATTGACCGTATCAAATTACGAATACTAAAACTAATATTACGATTTTTAATTTTAATCCCATTTATATCTTATTGACCGAATTAACATTTTCTATTACTATTTTTACAAATATATTATTAATTGTTAATAATTACTAATACTAATATTACGATTTTAGTTTTAGTATTCGTAAAAATAGTATTGTTGACCGAATATATTATTAATACTAATTGAGATTAATAATTATTGACCGAATTAAATGTTATTTATTACGATTTTTTAATCTCAATTATTTATATTAATATTACTACGAGGTTATGTTTAATCTATCTTTACTAATATTACTATGATTTTTTATGTTTGTAATTTAATTTATTTGAATTATTGATTACGATTTTGAGGTTATTTATTAAGATTTATAATCTCATTTATTTATATTACTATGTTTACGAATTATGATTAGTCTTGATTGCAAATAATAAGATTTATTATTTTTTTATGTTATTTATTAAGATTTTTAATATTATTTATTGACATTAATAATAATTGACCACATTCAATGTTATTTATTAAAAATTTTAATCTCATTTATTTATATTACTCTTTTCGAATTTATGTTTAATAAGATTTAATCATTTTTAATGTATTTTTAGTATGTTATAATTAATATTATTTATTGACATTAATAATAATTGACCGAATTCATTGTTATTTATTAAAATTTTTAATCTCATTTATATATATTTTTTTAAATTTATGTTTAATAAGATTTAATCATTTTAATGTATTTTTAGTATGTTACAATTAATGTTCTTTATTGACATTAATAATAATTGACCGAATTAAATGTTATTTATTACATTTTTTCATCTCGTTTATTTATATTAATATTACTACGAAATTATGTTTAATCTATCTTTATGAAATTATGTTTAATATTATTTATATTACTATTCGTTCGAAATATTATTGGTCTTTCCTGCAATTAATAGGATTTATTCATTTTCAACGATATTTATTATAAGTTTAATGACATTAATAATAATTGACCGAATTTAATGTTATATATTACGATTTTTAAGCTCATTTATTTATTATTGACCGAATTAATTTAAACTGGATATATAATTAATACTAATACTAATATTATGAATTTTAATTTTAATTTTAATCTCATTTATTTCGTATTGACCGGATTAAATTACGAATCTTATTAAGCGAATTAAAATTTTCTATTACTATTTTTACGAATATATTACTAATTACTAATAATTACTAATACTAACTAATACTAATATTATAATTTTAGTTTGCTTCGATCAGAAGATATTTTTATTGGCGAGTATTGTTTCTTTAAATGGTTTTCAATCCAACACAGGCTGTTTGTTACTAAGTTTCCACCACAAAAAGTCATTGATTTTCAAATTTAAATTACGATTTTTTAAGTTTGTAATTTAATTTATTTGAATTATTGATTACGATTTTGAGGTTATTTATTACGATTTATAATCTCATTTATTTATATTACTATGTTTACGAATTATGATTACTCTTGATTGCAACTAATAAGATTTATTATTTTTTATGTTATTTATTAAGATGTTTAATATTATTTATTGACATTATTATTATATTATTCACCACATCAAAACTGCCATTGAACCCATCAAAAACTGAATTTTGGGATAATCCTAGCCACAATAATTAATAAGTTATTCTCTAAATTTAATCAGGACCGTCCAAACTTAAAAAATTTGGCAGTTACTTCTTTCCAACGCAAGTTTAGAATTCCTAATTTTGGGGAATTCAGTTTGGAGGTTTTCTCCCACGACCGCAAACCCACTCTCTCAGTACTCAGTCTTCTCCTATTTATCTGCTCAATAGTAGACCATAAATAAGGGTTTCATGTCCTATAACATGTTTGAATCAACTTTGGACGTCAACCACTTTCACATTTCTTCCTGGTGCATTCTCAAATTCTCATCTTCATTTCGATTTCTTTGTATAATTCTTTATAAGGTTTGTGCAATTCTACTTTAATTAGTTCAGATTTGTGTATTTCGTTGATGAATTTTCTGTTCTTTAAATAAGTCATCCTCTTTTCATTAACAATGATTCAACCTTCAAGGTAGAGATACCACAAAACCAGTCCATTCAAGTTTGTAAGGTCAGTTATAAGTTTTAATATATATCATGTGATTTATACATATACATCTTCAAGGCGATATGTCGAGGTACTAGGATTGTGTGATTTTGAGGTGCAATCGAGATGCTAAGGCCGATATTTAACTGCAAATAGCAATCTGTTTTAATTTTTATTTAGGTTTTCAAAAGTTGAAATTACTTAATGTTTAATTTCTTATGAAGTTGTATTCTTAATTGATATATGGTAGTATGGTTTTATCATCGATTCTCCCTATTAAGATTTGGGTATAATTTGAAGATGCAAGGTCAAAGAATGGATACTGTTCTAATGTCCCTAGCTTTGTTTTTATATCACATGATCCATATGGTATTTTTTTTGATGTCTTTGACTTTCATAAACATTTACGGTTCAGACGTTGAAAAAGGGGATGAGACGGTTTTATATTCTGCAAAGTCACAAACTCTTTGTTAAGGTCTCTTTGTTTTGAAATACCTCAGCTAATTTCTACCTGGTCAGTTTTGGTGCAAGAGTTCTCAATTGTAATTCTATTTTCGTTGTACACTTGCTCAAATCTAGCATGAAGTTGGCAATCAGTCATATGATAACTTTCTTTTTTCAGTAATTGTGGCATTTGAATGTTTAAAAGCTAAAGAAGATGGCATGTGTTGTTCGCACGGGCGTGAAGGGTAGCTTGAAAAGGTATGTTTGTATCATAGGGTATGTGAATTTGCATTATATTCTCTTGTGATTATTGTGCATATGTATTATTGAACAAATTCTAAAACTCCGATTTGAAGAAGCTAATCTTTTTGGTTACAATCACTATGCAAAGGTCTAAATGTGTATTATTTTGTCTCATTTTCAATCTAGGTTGGCTTATTTGCTTTATGTGAAAATTAATATTAGCTAAGCATGGCAACCAAAATGGCTATTGTTAGAAGCTTAGGAGTGCTTCATGGAAGTTCAGGAAAATTATCAAAATTCAAACATATAGAAAAACAATTTATTATGTGTGTGAATTGAAACAGATTAGTAATTTACGTTGTTAATTATTATATAGAATATAAACAAACAAGATTAATTTTATATAGAAATAAACAAACTTATTGATATGATAAAATGTGTTTCAGGAGCTCATATGAAGAAACGAAAATAATTTCGTTGGTCAGTTAACCATTTTTTTCGCTGAGGTAACTGCCTATGATACCCATGTTCCTGCAAACATGGGATGGGTTAACTGCATCTGTCAACAATTATAACTACATCCCCACCAACGCTCCTTTTTGGTCACAACACTACCGTCATTGTCGTCCATATCCTCTCCATCACCGCCACCAAGTAAGTCGCACCTCCTTTCTTATTTTATTTTCCGAATCGCACCACCACCACTACTGTCCCTCTCCTGTTGAATAAACACAATTAAGTGACGAACGATGGCCTTTCCCTAATCTTAGTATATGCTCTCAGGTATGGATTTCACGATGAATGCTTGATGAAGTATGGAAATGTGAATGTATGGAAACATTTTATTGACTTATTTGATTAATTACCTCTCACTGCCCTTATTGAGAATCAGGTTTGAATATTTACCTTCCTTTCCATTTTTAGCTTGTGATAATACTGTAGTTGATTATATTTTTCTGATTGCAAATTTTCTGTCTGCATGGTGGCTTGTCTCCGTCTTTGGATACACTAGATAACATATGCGCTTTAGATCGCATACAAGAGGTTAAAACATTAATATGTAAATTTGGGGTCCATATATAAATTTGTTGATTCATGTTGTATAGTTATGAATTTTTCATTGCATCATAATGTTTCATCTCTTATATTATTTGGATTCAGGTTTCTCATGACGGGCCAAGGTGTGACCTATTGCGGGCTGATCCTGATGACCGGTGTGATTGGGGATCTCTCCACGTGGAGCTGGGTACACTGTAGGGCATGATATAGCCGAACAATTTAACCATACAAATGGGCTCTCTCTTATTTCTAGGGCTCACCAGCTTGTCATGGAAGATTACAATTGGTCTCAGGTTTGTAACATCAGCTATCACATAACTAATTTATCTCGTCTAATTATTGGGTCGGTTTGGGTAATGTTTATCTCAAATGGGTTGTGTTTATTAAAGATAGCTAAAATTGGATGGGTTGAAAGTTGTCTAAAGTCTATTTTTAATACACACATTCTACATTGTTTTTATTCACAGGTGTAGGTTGTTACTTTAATAATAATCAACACATTAGCTACTGATTGTTATAATTAGACATACAAAAAGTGTTTGCAGATTAGTACAAGTTGATGTGGTCTGTTTCTACCTGTACATACATATGATCTGTTTCAACCTAAACCCGTTGCCTAACCTACTCATCTGGCATATGTGTTTTTTTTTTTTCTGAAATTTGACATTTCATTTTGCAGGAGAACAACATTGTAACCATAAAAGCTGGTTTATACTAATTTCAAACCAACTTTTGGCTATTTAGTGGTCCACTTTGCAGTCTTGGGGAACTTATTCTTCTTGAGAATGAACCTTGGTAACAGCATCATGACTCTAACGTTACTATTTCATAAATGCTTATAAATATCATAGTTTTATCTTTTCAGTTTAGATGATAAATCCAACAACTTAGCTGCTGCTCAAACCCATCGACCCAATTCAGGTTCACCGTCTCCACTTACTCATGCTAACAACTGCCGCTATGCCATCTCCCTAAGTAACTTATAATTACATCTAATCCAAGTTAATGTGATCAGTCTATGAAACAATATGCATAGTTAATCTAATGTTGATGGATATTTGTAAACTTTGTAGGCCGGTTGACAAAAAAGTATATCAACCTCATTACACATTGAATAAGGTTGGATTGTTCCAAGGTTCATAGGGCACGTATTTCCACACCAAAGTTTACATTTAATAGCACTGTACCTTGGAATGGGAACATAACTTTTGTGTCGAACCTTTTATATAATAGTTGACAAGTCAATTTGGTCCATTTGGACCTTGGAAGCGGGTCAAATTTAGGTATTGGAGACCAAAAAAAAAAAAATTTAGGGTAGTCAAATTGATTTATGTTTGTTTTGGAATGTAGGATGTGTTTCTAATGTATGGTCTATCATATATATAGTGGGCATGAACACTGAAAGTGACACTTGAATTTGATGTATGAGGTCCAGGGAATAACATCATTCAACTATTAAAATGGATTTAGGAAGCATTTTCATCTTAAAAGTTATTCTATTAAATAAGGCTACCATTGGTTTGATAAGTGTGCTGACTATCAACAGCAGCTCTATTTGTTCTATGGTGAAAGAAAATGTTGATCAAATATGTGTTGGAATAAATAATCATGAATTTTCACATAATTTTGCAAGGTGTGAAGCACTGAAGCTAATATTTAGTGTTTTGGAATGATGACAGAAAAGTACAAAAATGAGAATATGGATGTTATATTGTTGAAACAATGGATTAAAAGAAAAAAAAATGAGAGTATAAAGGATGGGTACAAGATGCAGGGGAATAATGCAGATTGGGCTAATGTTGACTAAGAAGTCAAATGGAGCGTATGGAACGTACTATGTATGAGGTGAAATTTTCTTTAGAAGTGTTAACCGGATCAGCTATAATAAAAAGGGTATTATGATTGGATTTATGAATGGTGGAATAAAGGAATATGGTTATTGGGCTTGCTTTGAAATCTTTAGGGGGCAACCCAATAAAAATTCTATAATTGGATTAGGGTACTTTTGGTATGATCCATGGAGGAGTTTTAGGTACACAGACATAGTTAGTCCATTGGTATGTGTTGAAAAATATTGTCAACATGGATAGATATTGGGCTAATAGATATTGGGCCTTCATATAATTAATAAAATGGTTTAAAGGTTCTTGAAATGGGAATTATCATGTTGTGGTGGTTTAAATCACATGGGAATAGGCCATGTATAATATATAGTGGGGATGTGGGTATCATTCGATTAAGAGCTTGGGCCATGAGGAAATAACATGTGATTAAATCATTATCATAGATTTCAATTGGGCCTGTCTCACATGGGTGGTTTTACTATCAAAGGATGAAAAGTCAAAATAATAAAATAGGTATTCTTTGGGTGAGTCAAAGACTTCAAGAAATGGCATGGAATATTACGGTGTTTTTGGATGTGGCAATATAAATGTGAGATATAGAATGTATTGGTCATTTTATATGGTCTTTAGAAATAAACTAAATGCGCCGGGACGAGTTCCTATGGTACCTATTTCTTATAGACATGGAGATTAACTAATATTTGGGGGCTTGTCCCAAAATTAGGTTATTCTCCCTATATTTTTGGTATTTTCGTAAGTTTGTAGTTTCGTTAATTGCTGAACATGTTACTCTTTGTTAACTTATTTCGTATTGTAAAGAGTGCATTTATTTGCATTGAAATGTACCACTTAAATATTATATGTTTGAAAGATACAACAACAACAATCAAGCCCAGTAAATTCCATTAAATAGCATAGCTAATGGTAGGGTCTGGGGAGTGTGGGATGTAGGCAAACCTTACCTCTACCATAGGCGGCAAAGAGGCTGCTTCCAGAGAGACCCTCGGCTCACAATATGTTAGAGAGATGTTTTTTTTTTAATATTAGAATATACATAGTAAGATTTTGACGTATCAAATACAGAAGACACAAAACAATAGTAAGTAAAATTGATATACTTTAAGATTATATAGGGATTAGTTATCAACATTTGCTTACTCAAAATGATAACATCAACCCAAATATACTTTCACGCTTTCTAATCCCCGTTCAAAAACCCGTCCCAACGGACGTGTATCTCACTAGTTAATAATAATTGGCAACATTCAATGTTATTTATTAAATTTTTTAATCTTATTTATTTATATTAATTTTTTCGAATTATGTTTAATAAGATTTAATCATTTTTAATGTATTTTTAGTATGTTACAGTTAGTATTATTTATTGACATTAATAATAATTGACCGAATTCAATGTTATTTATTAAAATTTTTAATCTCATTTATTTATATTACTTTTTTCGAATTTATGTTTAATAAGATTTAATCATTTTTAATGTATTTTTAGTATGTTACAATTAATGTTATTTATTGACATTAATAATAAGTGACCGAATTAAATGTTATTGATTACATTTCTTTAATATCATTTATTATATTAATATTACTACAAAATTATGTTTAATCTATCTTTATGAAATTATGTTTAATATTATTTATATTACTATTCGTTCGAAATATTATTGGTTTTGCCTGCAGTTAATAGGATTTATTCATTTTAATGATATTTATTATGAGTTTAATGACATTAATAATAATTGACCAAATTTAATGTTATATATTACGATTTTTAAGCTCAATTATTTATTATTAACCGAATTGACCGAATTAATTTAAGAATATATTATTAATACTAATACTAATATTATGAATTTTAATTTTAATTTTAATTTTAATCTCATGTATTTCGTATTGACCGAATTAAATTACGAATATTATTGAGCGAATTAAAATTTTCTATTACTATTTTTATGAATATATTAGTAATTACTAATAATTACTAATACTAACTAATACTAATATTATGATTTTAGTTTGCTTCGATCAGAAGATATTTCCATTGGCGAGTATTGTTTCTTTAAATGGTTTTCAATTCAGCACAGGCTTTTTGTTACTAAGGTTCCACCATAAAAAAAGTCATTGATTTTCAAATTTAAATTACGATTTTTATGTTTGTAATTTAATTTATTTGAATTATTGATTACGATTTTGAGATTATTTATTAAGATTTATAATCTCATTTATATATATTACTATGTTTACGAATTATGATTAGTCTTGATTGCAATTAATAAGATTTATTATTTTTTATGTTATTTATGAAGATGTTTAATATTATTTATTGACATTAATAAAAATTGACCACATTCAATGTTATTTATTAAAATTTTTAATCTCATTTATTTATATTACTTTTTTCGAATTTATGTTTAATAAGATTTAATCATTTTTAATGTATTTTTAGTATGTTACAATTAATATTATTTATTGACATTAATAATAATTGATCGAATTCAATGTTATTTATTAAAATTTTTAATCTCATTTATTTATATTACTTTTTTCGAATTTATGTTTAATAAGATTTAATCATTTTTAATGTATTTTTAGTATGTTACAATTAATGTTATTTATTGACATTAATAATAATTGACCGAATTAAATGTTATTTATTACATTTTTTAATCTCATTTATTTATATTAATATTACTACGAAATTATCACGCCCCACCTACGGTGTGCGCATATAATGTATATATATGTGTGGCCCTTGGGGGGCAAAAGTAAAGTTGCACTAGTTTTAACGTTATTTTACTAATTTCGTGAAAATAACGTTAAAAACGACGGACGGTTAATCATGCATCATGTGGTGGCGTGGATAGCCAAAAGACAAAGGGGTACATGCACCGATTGGGTTTGTCCCGATTGCTAAGTGTTTTGTGCCTTATGTCCAAGGCTTGATACCAAACCACATCGAGCCGAGGGTCTCACTGGAAGCAGCCTCTCTATTCTTAGGGGTAGAGGTAAGGCTGTCTACATCTTACCCTCCTCAGACCCTACCTTAGCTTTGCTATAGGTGGGATTAACTGAGTATGATGATGATGATGATGATGATGATTACTACGAAATTATGTTTAATCTATCTTTATGAAATTATATTTAATATTATTTATATTACTATTCGTTCGAATTATTATTGGTCTTGCCTGCAATTAATAGGATTTATTCATTTTTAATGATATTTATTATGAGTTTAATGACATTAATAATAATTGACCGAATTTAATGTTATATATTACGATTTTTAAGCTCATTTATTTATTATTCACCGAATTGACCGAAATAATTTAAGAATATATTATTAATACTAATACCTAGGGCTGGCAATTTAGACACGAACACAATAACCTGACACGAACCTACACGATTTTAATAGGTTTCGTGTTTGGCCTTAACAGGTTTCGTGTCTATAACAGGTCGACACGTTAAGACCTGTTTATTTTCGTGTCGTGTTTGTGTTTACATGTTTCGTGTTCGTGTCTTATCGTGTACGTGTCTTAATAGGTCTTATCGTGTCTTATCGTGTTTCTTATCATGTCTTGTCGTGTCTTATCGTGTCTTGTCGTGTTAACTTATTTTACTAGGTGTTCCTTATCGTGTCTTGTCGTGTCTTATCGTGTTAACCTGTTATACACAGGTTCGTGTTCGTGTTTGAAAAAAATGACACGATTAGATTTCGTGTCGTGTTCGTGTTTACATGTTTCGTGTTTGTGTCTTAACAGGTTCGTGTCTTAACAGGTTCAGGTAACCTGTTATGCCAGCCCTACTAATACCAATATTATGAATTTTAATTTTAATTTTAATCTCATTTATTTCGTATTGACCGAATTAAATTACAAATATATTACTAATACTAAAACTATTATTTCGATTTTTAATTTTAATCCCATTTATATTTTATTGACCGATTTAACATTTTCTATTATTATTTTTTCGAATATATTACTAATTACTAATAATTACGATTTTAGTTTTACTATTCGTAAAAATAGTATTGTTGACCGAATGTATTTCTAATACTAATTGACATTAATAATAATTGACCTAATTGAATGTTATTTATTACGATTTTTTAATCTCATTTATATATATTAATATTACTACGAATTTATGTTTAATCTATCTTTATGAATTATTATTGGTCTTGCCTACAATTATTAATAGGATTTATTCATTTTTATTGTTATTTTTTATTAGTTTTAATGACATTAATAATAATTGACTAATTTAATGTTATATATTACGATTTTTAAGCTCATTTATTTATTATTGACCGAATTAAATTACGAATATATTACTAATACTAAAACTAATATTACTGTTTTTAATTTTAATCCCATTTATATCTTATTGACCGAATTAAATTTTTCTATTATTATTTTTACGAATATATTACTAATTACTAATAATTACTAATACTAACTAATACTAATACTAATATTACGTGCAGAAATTATTTCTCAAGTCGCTAGGTTTGTTATTTGCATATTCAACATTTTTGTTTACAATATTCTTATTTTATAATTAGTTACACATTCTAAATTTTCTATATATAATGCTTTTATAAAGGTTTACTGTGATTGGATGACCTGTTTTGCTTTAATCAGAAGATACTTCCATTAGCGAATATTGTGTCTTCAAATAATGTTCAATCCAGGACAAAATGTTTGTTACTAAGGCTGCACCACAAGATGTCATTGAATTTGAAATTTAAATTATGATTTTGATGTTATTTATAGAGAGTTTTAATGTTATTTATGATGATTTTAATTTCATTGATTTGAATGATTGATTATGATTTGGTTGTTATTTATTAAAATTTTTAATCTTATTTATTGATATTACTAATATTTCGAAATTCATTTTATATTGTTGACCGACTTTAATTTTGATATTACAACTTTCCTTTAATCAATTGTCATGAAACGATATTCTTTTAAACATATACGACTTTCTTTCAAACATTTATTTAAATCTATTTAACAATGTTAAATTTATTTAACAATTTATAAATTAAATATAATCCAAAGATAACAATGTACATTTATTTTCCTACACTTTTATTATTTTGTTAATAATAAATATAAGTTAAATATATTTAATAGTTTCCTAAAATATATAATGTATTCAAAACAATTTTCAATGCTATTACTAACATTACGACCTTTATTTTAATATTGTTGACCGAAAATGAGTAAAAACTTTTTACGTTTTTGTTAAATTGATGGACGTCAATTCTTTGACTATATGTCTTTGAGTTTAATTGTGCTAATTTTAAGTATTGTTGACCAATTCACGTCAATTACCAATCCTTCCATTTTTTATAATTCAAAGACTTTCCTTTAATCAATTGTCATGAAACGATATTCTTTTAAACATATACGACTTTCCTTTAAACATTTATTTAAATCTATTTAACAGTTTATAATTTAAATATAATCCGAAGATAGGAGTGTACATTTATTTTCATACACTTTTATTATTCTTTTAATAATAAATATAATTTGAATCTATTTAACAATTTTCTAAAATATATAATTTATTGAAGATAATTTTTAATGCTATTACTAATATTACGACTTTAATTTTAATATTGTTGACCCAATCTGAGTAAATTTTTTTTACGTTTTTGTTAATTTGATGGAGGTCAATTCTTTGACTTTATGTCTTTGAGTTTGATTGTACTAATTTTAAGCGTTGTTGACCAATTCACGTCAGTTACCAATCTTTCCATTTTTATAATTCAAATATATAAACAAATATTCCTACTCAATCACGTCAATCGAGGCACACTATTTCCGATTTTGCAGAATTGTTTGAGACACAACAATATAACAAATAATAAAATCATTTAATCGTCATACCAATTTTAACAACGAAATTAAATAATAATATAAATTTTCAAAATTTTACTTTCTGTCAAAGAATTGTATTATTTCAATCACAACTAATAATGATTATTAAAGATGTCAATAATAATTTGTATATAATGGGTAATGCAAATTAAGACGCGGATGATTTTAATGTCATTTATTTGAATGATTGATTATGATTTTGATGTTATTTATTAAGATTTTTAATCTTATTTATTGATGTTACTAATATTACGAATTTCATTTTAACATTGTTGACCGACTTTCATTTTGATATTACTACTTTCTGTTAATCAATTGTCACTAAACGATAATCATCATCTTGATTTCAATAAGTGTGCTAATTTTAAGATGTCAATAATAATTTATATATAATGGGTAAGGCAATTTCAGACGCGGATTATTTTAATGTCATTGATTTAAATGATTGATTATGATTTTGATGTTATTTATTAAGATTTTTAATTGTTAAGTACTATATTTACACAGTTTAAATAATGACGTTTTTTTGGCGGCATTTTGTAACATGTCAAAAGTTTCCTAAAGTGTGTGTACAATGAGTCCTTTTGGCTACATGTTCAAATAGGTCTGGGGTTGATCCTTTTGGTGTCTATTTTTTAATAAAATATAGGAAATTTATGTTACAACATGTGACATTAGACCCATTTTCTTATTAGTTGTTTTTTAGCTATGTAATCGGTTTGAACCATTGGAGAGATAACATGTAAAATTTAAGCTACCTATTCAAGTAAGTGGGTTAAGGATTGTTTCTTGATTTACTTATAGTATCCATATCTTTACAACAACTATATTTTATATAGAACGCAAATATGGAATACAATGGTGGAGGTTTTCATAAATTATTGTAAATGAGCTGCACTTCGAGGATCGTGATGACAATGATAACAACTTCGAAGGTGAAAAATCAGCTATCAATGAGCAAGACTTGGAAAATTTTGATTGAAGTAATGAAAATAGACCATTGGTTGAAGTTCGTTAAGCCCCAACTAAATGATAAGTGTTATATGCTTAAGCTTAGTTATGATTAGAATATAGATATTACCCAAATGATGTAATCTGTGATATTGGTTGAAGTTCGTTAAGCCCCAACTGAATGATAAGTGTTCTATGCTTAGGCTTAGTTATGATTAGAATATAGATATTAACCAAATAATGTAATGTGTGATATTGTGATAGTATGCTATGTAGTTTGTAGTCGTCAAATTAAACTTTACTTACTCAATATATCCATCATTTCGTTACATTAAACTGTTAGATGACATTTTGCATTTAATATCAAAATTTATACATATTGCAATATCAAACATTTAGTAACCAAAACAAATTGCATAATACAATTCGTATTTTCCTACTTTTTTTTTCATTTTGCTTTGGGGTGAACCGTGGGTCCCCACGGGACTCTAACCTAGTTCAATATAAATGAAGTTGAGTAGTCAAGTTCTGTGTTAGCCCCGTCATCTCTAGAAGAGTCAGTTTCATCCAAGTGGTTGTGTCTTTAAATCCTGAACGAAAAGAATATATATATATATATATATATATATATATATATATATATATATATATTATTGTTTAAGCCAAACATGTGAAGTAGGGAAATCTAAAAAGTTACGATCAAAGAAAGGGATAGAAAATGATCCATGTGCGCAAACAAACCAAACAAGAAAATTAGTTAACAAATGGACTCCAACCCTTGTTTTGGCTTCTTGTTGCCCTACTATATATATATATATATATATAGGGTAGGGATCCTAAGAGAACCAACCCCTATTTGAGAACTGAGAGAACCATTCTGAGCCACACATTTCATATAAAGGCAAAAAAAAAAAAAAAATTTGTTTTTTTTTTTTTTTTTTTTTTGCTTTAATCGCACATTTTTATGCAAGGAAAAATTTTTTTTTTATTTTTTTTGAATTTTTTTTTTCATTTATACATATGTGTATATGACAATTATACATATGTGTATATAGCAATTATACATATATGTATATAGCATTTTTCAGCTATACATATGTGTATATTTCAGTTATACATATGTGTATATAGCATTATACATATGTGTATAATGCAATTATACACATGTGTATACTGAAAAAAAAATACAAAAAAAATAAAAAAAAAATTTTCCTTACATATAAAGCAGCGATTTTTGCAAAAAAAAAAAAAAAAAAAAAAAAAAAAAAAAAAAAAAAAAATTTGCCTTAGAGAAATGTGTGGCCCAGAATGGTTCTCTAGTTCTCAATTTGGGAAAAAGGTTCTCATTTGAACCAAATCCTATATATATATATATATATATGGTTACGATTTACGACCAGAGAGTGAGGGAGGAATCATATATAGATAACCAAGATTGGCTGGCATACAATGGTGATTGTATGGCGGATTCAAGATTGGTTTTCAAGGGGTGCGGCCGCACACCTTGTGTTGTACTTGGCTACGCCCCTGATTGGAAGTGTTCCCAAGTGAGGTACAAGCTACCTCGGCTACGGCTAAATATATAATTACTTCAATCCAAATAACCATTACTTCATTTGATGGTTGAAAATTGAATCACCACCACCACCACCAGGTAAGACCTGCAATCTCCTCTTCTTTACAATATTCACACTCTCCTCTCATCTCCTCTTCAGCTACTTTACTTACTTCAGCGTCTTCTTATCCATACATCAACATAAATGATACATATCTATCTATGTATATACATACATACAAACATATATGTTTGGCCTAAGGGGATGTAGCTGAGCGCTCGCTTAGCATGCGAGAGGTACGGGGATCGATACCCCGCATCTCCATCTTTTTTTTTTAAATTCAAATACATTAATTAATTTATTATTATTCTGACGTTTCTTGTAACTTGTACAAATATATCAATATTATCGTTACATTGCTTACATTTTACTGTAGTTACTACATCAGTTGGTTAGTTAGTTGTTATATAAATCAATGGTAAAGTCAACAAACTAGTCAATTGAGATGTTGTATAAAATAGGGAAGTTGTATTGTAAACCAATCATTATCATCATCCAGATTAATAAACAAACAAACTCACTTACTTTCATTCTATCTTCTGCAAACTATATGTTAGTTAGTAGTTTGTCTTGATTAGCAACCCCAACAACTATTCTCCATTTACTTACTTACTTACTGCTTCTTCTAGGTGTTTGACCAGGCACTGATCATCCATCAGTCTCAATCACCAATTCAATCTTTACTCTAATAAGTATTGCATTGCATAAGTAATATGAGAACAAAACGAGCACTGCACATAGGACGGCCAACGGGTAAATGTTAGAAAAAAGAGAGAATTTAGGAGCCTACTTAGTACAAGATGAGGTACTATAGTAAGTAGAGATTCAGTCAGACAGACAGAGACATGCATCTTCTTATGAATGGAACGGTGTAGATGTTTCACCTTTGGTCGGTCAGGTGCAGGGTGAGAAAAGGTCCAGCCAGGCACAACCACTGGTTCAGAAGACACAATTTTAGTGCCAAAGGAATATTACATGAGTCAAATCTTAAATATTCAACCTTCAACTACTGCTACTAAGTCCTTTATTTCCTATCACCAACTTTTTTCTACTTTCTCAAAATCACAACAATTCAATAGCCAGGAAGACATAATAAATATATCATCGTAATTCATATAAATAAATAGAGACAAAAATAATAATCAAGAGCTTTTACTAATCACGAGCAGCCTTGTTCTTCCTCCCGCTTGTTGGCTTTGGTAAGCCATCAAAGAGTGGACTTGCTATGGCGGCTATGGACATGGCTTGAAGATCAGCTGTGAAATTCAATAAAGAAATTGGCCAAATTGACGATGGAGTCGGGCTGGTATTACTAGTCTCTGATGGTAGAAAGGTTGGCGCACTTGAAGACTTTCTCACCCCACTTACAGCTTGAGCCACTGATGAATCTTTGGAACCTAACGGAACCATGTTGGGTGTACCTGGTTCGGGTTCAGTAGCTATTTTAGGCGCAAAGTCTTCTGGGGTGCGATTGTTAAGGTCCACCTCTGATTTACGCCTTCTTACCAGCAGCAGCTTTTCAATGCTTTTATCAGAAGAAGCAGGAGGTCCGTTGTTGTTTGGAGCAGGAACAGTGGAGAAGCCATTAGCTTCACTTTTGGACTTCCTGTGAAGACCAAGGGGTGTGTTTTCAATGGCACCTTTATGATGAGTTAATGGAAGAGCATAATAGTCCAGTAAAGAAGTGATAGATGATGAGATATTCCTTTGGGGTGAAGATGATAATTTCAGTGGTCCAACAACTGAAGAAGAATATTTATGGCTGGGTGGTGTCATCTGGGAGGTTGTTTGTCTGCAAATATACATAACTGTTACATTTCCACTATTAAGTAGTCCCTCCCTCCCTCCCTCGTGTGTATTAAAAGTGATTGAATAAAAATCAGATACTAAAGAAAAATAATAATAATAATAATACCGACCCAGGTAAGGGTATCTGAAGGGAGTTGAGGCCAAACATTTGTAGATCGCTGCTAAGCCCATTCATCCGCTTCACATCACCCACCTATTTATATTTATATATATACCAATCATAACCAAATACCATATAACTTGTAAAATCTATCTAAATGCAATTAAAGAAACAAAGAACCAACCTCGACACCATATTTGATTGCAACACCAGCAAGCGTGTCAAATTTTGTAACAGTGTGCTGTATAATACAACCATTACTAATATATGATGATGATGATGATGAAGAATCCTCCTGCTTCTGCTCTAACCCTAACCCTAACCCTAAGAGAGATGAAGAAGAAGAAGAATCCCTGGAAGAATACATCTTTGAATCTGAGCTGCTTAACTCCATTATCATATAAACTCGGATCAAACCTCCTCTATTATCATATCATAACAAGATAAATAACTAGTAATCTCCCCTAATCAAATCAAATCAAATCAAATCAAATCAAATGTTAATTAAACCCTAAACAAACAAACAATAAGTAATTGATAAGAAAATGAGTGACAAAGCTACACACAGCAGCAGCAGAAGAAGAAGAAGAATATTTTACTGTAGTATAGTAAGTTTAAAGATCTGATTGATTATTGTGTGTGTGTGTTGATGGCAGGAAATTGTTTACACTGACTGGTCAACGGTGTATGTTACTACTCATACAGCCTAATGTACAACAACAACAACAACTCTTTTCACTTTTCTCATACATTTTGTTGCCTCTAGTCTACTGTCTATCTACTTTGGATTGGATTGGATTGGATGTAGATCCCGTAGACCGTAGTATGAATCTATCTATTTTTATAATGTGTGTGTATGTATGCGAGTGATTACTCCCAAACCAAACCAAACCGAAACTTACAAGTTTCTTTGCTCAAATTGTCTCTCTAAGCCCGTTTATTATTCACCCCCTCCTAGGTCACACTTTTAACTTATACCTTCTACTTTCCATTTTTATTTTATACGTTTCTATGTAGAATTTAACTTTACATTTTTGGTTTTTGGATATCAAGGTAACAAGTATGTATGTATGGATCTAACTGTGGTTTCTCTTTTAGGGGAATAGTGCTTTCACCGTGGGTTAGACTCCTTTAAAAATTGCTTTGAGTAATGTGATCAAACACGTATCTTGATAATCAACACGTGTTTAAGTTATGGTGAAAATTGATATCAAGATCGGGTCAGTACGATATGGTACTGGCTCATCCCTAGTCCAAACAACGCTTAGACATTCTCAAGCTAACATATGGCGTAAACATGTTCGGTTCTAGTAATCTATGCATTGGGAATATTTCAAAGAATAGTAACCACGTTTTAAAAGTGTTCCAATTAGATAAGGTGCACCTTTTTTTCGTCCCAATTAAGTCATTTAACATTCAAATAGAGACTTTTGTAAAATTTTATAAGTGTTTGAATGAAATAGACGAGAAGATGTTGGGTTTGGGATTTTTAAAATATGTAATAATTATATTAAAGAAAATGACATGTTAATTATATTACAAAAATTAATATATATGTTAAAATCCACGTCATCGCTTACGTCGGCAATAATAAATAAGAAAATAAATAAAGAAAAACCCACATTACTATAGTTACCTATGAATTAGATGAAAAGAATTTTGAGTGACCAAATTGAAACACTTTTGAAAATTGATTACTATGCTACAATATAGCTATATTGTAATATGGATCTCATACGCAAAAGAAAAAGGCCTGTATGGAATCTTCACTCTGGTTATAAGAAAAAACCCGTGTTGTAAAATTCGGTTCTAGGCGAAGATTAAACTCGATTACTTGTTGGTCTGCCGATGTGATTTCAACTAATCCGCCTCTAAAATCAGTAATCGGTTAAAGTAGGCTAAGATCGATCAAATTTTGGTCCAAGTCTATGAAGTTATTTGAGAAATGATACTTATTAATCCAATCAAACTAACAAGTTAAAAAAAAAAAAAAGGTATTATGTATAAAATTTGAAAAATCTGTGTACATACATAAATATAAGTTGGAAAAATTGCATACAAAATTC
Source organism: Ambrosia trifida (assembly GCA_028751855.1). Lineage (NCBI taxonomy): Eukaryota > Viridiplantae > Streptophyta > Magnoliopsida > Asterales > Asteraceae > Ambrosia > Ambrosia trifida. The sequence goes on from CM054127.1 coordinate 119,545,158, forward strand.
CAATTTTATTAATCCTTCGATTAATCGATAGTCAATACCCCACCGTCCGACTACGCCTAGTGATTTTTACAACCATAAGTTAATAGTTACGCGAGTTAACGTCTCCAACTACGTCATGTCTTGGAGTTCCATTGGTTATCTCAAAATGACTTGGTCTAAAAATGGGTCCCAACAAGTGCCCCAATATATATATAAGCGTATTATGGCCACCATCTCAATTGTCGACGTCTACGCATTAGATAAAGCATAACTTAGTAGTTTTCATCGTCCAACAAATCTAGCCAATTTATATGCAAAACCAGTGTCCTAAACGTGCATTTAAGTGTTTTGGAGTACAAGACCAGCTTCAACTCGATACACGTTTTGTTTTGTTTGCAAGTTTAAGCATAATACGACAACAGAACTGAAAGTTGTGCATCATGTTTGTTTTAAGAGGATCCTTTGAGAAAACTCGGTTTCTTCAAAACTAGGATAACATTTGCTATCTCATGATCTTTCAATTATATTTACAAACCAAGTACGGGTGTAATTATAGTGACAGTTAAAATCAGATGATAAATACAAGTGTGAAGTACATTGTAAATGATTACGAAACAACAAAAACGAAAGAAAATGTTTTAGATGGCGAAATTCTTACTTGGTTGTGTCTTTTGAGCACTTTCCGAAGAAAAGAAATGGCTTTGCTCAGTCTGTCTATCTATGTCAACAAGTTCACCACCCCTCACATGGTTAACATCACAAACTCCAGAATGCCACTCTTCTCATCAACCTCATCTTTTTTTTTTTTTTTAATTTGGCATCAATTAAAGATAATAACTCCGTACAGGTGGGATAGCATGACAGTAATTATAAGAAACTAGAACGCATGATTGATAATAACAGGCATGCCAAGCAAATAATAATCTCCAGGAACTCCTGCTGGCTGCTACTAGCAAACAAAAATTTTAAACCTTGTTTATTGCAGCATGCGTATTAATTACAGTTGAAATTGTCAGGCACAAGACAACAATAATTCACAAAAAGACGAAAGAAAAGATTAAACGAACAAGAAATCAAAATAAATACGAGGTTAAAATTATTATTATTGTTATTATGAGAAATGTATCATTTTCGAGCCACATTAACAGTTAGTTGCTTGCTTGCTTGCTCATTTCCACATACCCCACATGTGTTTGTGTGTGTATTAACAACATTAAATTAAATACAATACACACGCCACAAAAAAGCTATTGTAACAAGAGACTGACTGACTATACATTGTGTAATTCTCAAAGGGGTGTATCTGTAATATTTTGTATCTGAAAAGGGTAATAGCCACCCACCAAATACTAAAATACCAACTCTTTTCTATTTATAATAGCAAACGTTACTCATAATTATATCCTTATTTCGCTTTTTTAGTTTTTACACCAACTACATTATTTAAAGGTTATAATAAATAAATAAATAAATAAATAAATAAATTGTACAGACATTACTCGTAAAATTTGCCCTTTTTTTTAAAAAAATATTAGTTAATCACTTCTTTTATGCAATTTTTAGTTTCAGAGCCAATACTTTAGCTAACAGGTTTTAATTAAAAAAATAAATTGTACCACTACCATTTGTAAAGGTATTATTTAATAAATAACACCTTTTATACTTTTAAATAAAACCTTTTATACTTTTAAGCTAAATAACAATCACGTGAACAAAACGTTTTGATGTACTTATATCGTTTGTTACTGTAGATATTTTATATGAAAAAAGAAAAGAAAATAATAACAGATTATCTTTAATAAAATTTTACAACTATCTCATGCAAGCCATTCAAATATCAGATATCATGGCAAATCTGTAAATAATAAAGTAACATAAATACGAGAAATTAAGTTGAGAAAGATTAAAAGATGGAAAATTTTCAAAAACTAAAAAATCAAAACATGCATAAGGGTTTAAAAGAAAAGAGGTTTTCCATTTCTATTTCAGCCATTTGAGCAGGAGGAGAAGTATGTTTCTCAAGATAAATGACGACATGTGTTATTCTAGTTACATAATAGTTGAAAGAAGATAGATGTATGAAATGAGTGATGCGGGCTTACAATCTTTTGTCCAGGAAGCAGCATCTGCCAAGAAAAAAAACCTAAAATATACAATCCTCCTGCCTGCAGCAGACGCCCTCTTCCTAACTCCCTCCCCTTCATCAACTGCTACCAGACATGCAAAACAAAAATCTTCCAAAGCTTTATCACATATAATATCAACCAAATTCACCACCTACATATATTATTAAAAACATAAAACACAATAAGTATCAATATATAAACTTCTTCAGCAAAGAGTAAAGGAGCTTTCACCTAGCTGGCAGCTTACTTAAGCTGGTCTCCAAGAATTATGGGATGGCATCATCAGCGAACCACTATGGCCTGAAAACGAATCACTAGCAAGTCAAACTAAGTCCACAAACCATGATTTGATAGGTTAAGAAGCAAGATAAACAGTAAATTAAAAAAAAATTGCTTAGCTCACCTGGAATTGGAGCTCCAGCTGGAACTATATTCTGGCCTGCGGGTTGAAATGTAACATTATTGGTTGGTGGTCTCTCCATAGGTGGTCGGAAATAGCCTGCCATGGTAAAATATATAACTTAATTAACTAACGTTTATGCAAATTGCAAAACTTTGCAGAATATAAAGGTCAACAGCACTATACAATATACGACTCCTGTGTACATGTAACCCCCTCGAAGCCTACAAGCCAAGCGCAAGCTGCGATTTACCTGATCAGCGTATTGCTGGTTCCCGTAGGTTATCCGATAAATCAAGCGTACAGGTAAAGGTAGCTACATTAAATTTCCTTTATCAGTTAAATGTATACCCACGTCTAACTTGACATTCATACTTCTAAAAGTTTAGCCAGCATACAATGTATCTTTTGTGGCCATATGCTATTGTCCCCAACATACTATGTTATGTTGGCTCTTATAATCGAGTACAATAAGATTCTGTCAGAAACTACAATTATCCTTCCCAGTGCCCACTCGACAAACAAGGTCATACTTTTGCCTTAACTCCTCAACAGTCAATACTGCTATCTGAACTATGAATTTTATCACCTGCCTCTTGGTAGTGTGAGTTTTGCCTTTGTGCTAATTCCTAAACCTGCAGGGGTAACTTCATCCCATCCAGGTTGGCAAACAATTATTGATGAGATGTGTGACGCCGACATTGCACTTAAAAGATGCTTTAGAGTTGGTTCTATTACCTCCACGAAGAACACCACAGTTGGTTGTCATAGATTCACTCCCAAATTAATTCCCAAATGCCCAGAATACACCCAGATATTTGGCATGGATCACAGTATACCTTTTCTACTGTGGCTAAATAACTAGCATACAATTCTTGTCTATGACAAAAAATAGGGTGAGACTTCTAGGAATGTGATTGATCCTAATTTCCTATCTTTTTTTGTACTATAAAATGGGGTATGAGAATTGAGTAAATACACAGATAATTCCTGTAAACTTTCATAACCACCATCAGAAGCTTATCTTTAACTTGCAAGCAAATTGCACTTGATGTGGATTTATTCAAGAGACAAGCTTTATTTATTTTGGAAGCTATGCCATATGAATGAATGATATTGTGTATGTATAAGGCATTCTCGTCCTCTTTTGTAACTCATCTATCCAAGAGGGTGTCCCTTACCCTGATGTTGGAACCTCCTGTCCTTATAAATACATAAAATTCATTTTCCTAGTTTAATGTAATCTTGACAGAGAAAATCACTTCTTCATTTATACAAAAATGTGTATTTCTAATCTTCTTTAGCTTTATATCTGGTTTGTCATTAATCTATTAATCATTACGCTTCAATTTTTTTGAATTAATGTTCTAATATAGGCATGAACAATATCTTTTCTATCGTATGATTTTAGAGGTCACAAGTTTCGCTTCTAACCTTTGTAAGTGTGATGCCATGGTATGAAGCCACATAACGTGTAGTAACTTACTTATACAGTTATACTGAAAGCTTATGACCCTCATCCTTTGCTCTAGAGAATTTACAAAAAAACAGATGACCAACGATTAACAAAAAAAAGGAAAGAACAGCACCAGTCAAAATATTCTCATCAGTCATCCTCAAGTTTAACAAGATCATTGTAAGGTAATAAAAAAAGAGAGTAACATTTAAGGTTTGACAACTTTATTGGTAAAACTATTAACTGTGTAGCATGGGGACGCCATTTAGCAAGACACCCTAGATCAACAATCCAAGGATATCATATCAGCAAGACACCCTCGATCAAAGCCCTAACCATTTTTTTCTCAGCAACATGCTTCTTGGGGACAAGTGTGCAGCTGCACGGTGTATTATACAAATAAAAACACAACTAGGTGCAAACTTTTCAAGTCCAGTACCAGTACTAACTGTGATTCCTACCATGCACTGCATTTATGTATTTTATCATAAAGCTCTTAACAGGTGCTAAATTATCTCACTATTGATCCAATGGCCATTCCATAAAAGCCTTCTCTTGTATGCAACATGACAAATCAGCTACTTGTGTCTTTCCCACGTAAGCATGTATCTTCTGGAAACTAACGTGCCCAGAAAATGTACAAAAATTTTCATATGCATTACAAATATACATCAAACTCGTGTATAATACAATATGAACTACATACAAAGTAAATGCAGGATCATAATTATCCTACATCCGCAAATTCGCAGCTGCTGTTGCCCTCAACTCATGCCATATATGCTGCCCGTCCATTACCCATCTTGATTCTTAAGAGCTATAAAGATACATATTCAGATACCACTACTTGGCAATACTATATTGAAGGCGCACACATTCTAGCAATCTGTGTACATAATCCTTATTTTACCCAGACAAGAATCTAATCTAAAGCTCTTATTTAGCCCTCGGTGCTTAAAGAAAAGCCCATAAAACAAATCACCCCCACCTACGTCAATCAAGCTGGGACATACTCTCAAGCAATAGTTTTCTATTTGTCATTGTGTAAGCATGTAACACATACCCAAAGAATTTGCAACGAAAAAATAATGCAAATATCATTAGAAGCAACTTCTTTTTTATTTAATAATACTTGCTCAGCATTTATAGCTTTGTATGATACTTAGCCTTCTAGCTACCAATAAAGTTACATTAAAATCAATAGAATGCATGTCAAAAAAAGAACGTGGTCAATATTTTGCCTGTCAACTCTCGAACAGTGTTCAACTCAAGTTTCTACCAAAGTCCCATTAGTGTTATGCTTTTTTTTTTAAAAAAAAATAGCTTAGCTGGTGAACTCATTCCTTATGTGTGTTCTAGATCATTTCCCTCAGTTGGTTTGCATGCTCATCGATTTCCACATACTACTGTTTCCGATGCCTAAAAATACATAACTGATGCATGACGCTTTAAAAGTTTACATATCTACTTGCTTTGACCTCTTTGAAATATCTGTATGTGGAAGAGAAAATCACAACTATAGCTCCAAAAGAAGACAAACTACAGAGCATCAACCTTCGTAAGCAGCATACACAAGGACAGTATATACCAAAATCAAATCCAAAACATTAAGCATATGCAATGCTAAACATAAATTGAAACATGTCCAGACTAGAGTACCAGGCTAAGCAGTTAATGCGGTAAAATATCGGTTATCGGTTAAGGACCGATATTTGAGATATCGGTTCTTGCGGTGAGATATCGGTAGTTGCATAATATATTAAATAAGGAAAAGAAAAAAATATATAAGATGACTAAATATAAATACATGAAAAAGAAATGAACAAATTAATAATGGTAAAACAATTGCTTGTTAAACTTTCGGAATATCATTATTATATTATAAATTTTGTACATTTTAAACCCTTCCCATACTATATATTATTATTATTATCATTTTTATTATATACATTTTAAACCCTTTGTTTGAAGTGGTAGTACCGCTTTGAGTGAAGAGCTTTTTAGTGCACAACTTTTTATTCAATGCTCCTGACATAATCTATAATATAATATATATTTTCAGTGCACAACTTTCTATTTCGTTTCTTCTCCATTATCATCACCGTTGCTGCAACTAAACTAGCCGGAAAAAATTTCCGGTGAAACCTTTTTTACATTCCCATTCTATTTAATTGCTATTCTATTCAAACACGGTGCCTATATAGTGAACTCACCACTGCAAATGGGCCAAAAAAAAAAAAGCAAAACGAGATCTCGGCATAACGACCGATATTTTTTAGGTGTATATCGGCCGGTATATCGCCTATATCGGCCGATTTTATCGGGAACGAGATACTTGCCGATATTTGGGACCGAGATAGGACCTTCTGACCGATAACTGAGATACCACCGATATATCACCGAGATTGACTGCTTAGGTACCAGGTGCAGACGTCACTAAAATCAACATTCATGCATTTAAAACATAATTTCCAAAGACAATGTTAAAAGAGAAGTTGCATACCTTCCTGAACAAAAGGAGGACCCGTGGATAATTGAGTCCTCCCATTACTTGCCCATACACCACGCTGACTTTCAGTGCCAAACTCATTTGAAGGTGGCCTCCATTGTTCATCAGCACCATATCGCCTCGGGCCATCAGGAAGTTTTGTTAATCCATACCTAGGAGGGTACGGATGCTGTAGCATTGCAGGATTAGGATATTGATATTGACCAGCAGCAGTCTGAGTAAGCATGGGTGGTTGGAAAGTTCTTGGAGGCAAGGATACGTTCCCATTTTGGAACTGCTGCTTTGATTGAGAACCTTGAGGATTTGTATATGTTTCATGTCCATATTCTACAGACCTCGAAGTACTAAAGCCCAAAGGTTCACGTACAGCGGGCAGAAAGGATGATGGTTGTTGAGAAAACATTTGGCCTCTAACAGCATCCTCAACATGAGCACCAAGACGAGAGTTCAAAGGTACCTGGACAAGTTAGTTCTCAGACTTGTATTATTTATTCAATGTAATACAAATCATGAAAACAATATTTAAGTAATACATTGGATGGCATAGGCTGCACTGACGATTGAGGAAACGGCACCTGTGGTGGACCTGCAATAAGAGGATATGTTTGTGATGGAGGTAGGGACGGAGGAGGTGGAGGTGGTGGTGGAGGTGATGGAGTTGGTGGTGGTGGAGCCATTGGTGGTGACAGAGGCGGTGGTGGTGAAGAAGGCAAAGGGGGAGTGAGAGGGGGAGAATCAGGCGGCAGTGGCGGTGAACCCTCACGAAGAGGGGACACTTCATTGGAATTATTTGAGGTTGTATCCATTGTCCTATTGGAGCTATCATTCACTTGAACAGCCTTGAAGGAACTGCCCCTTGTCAAGATTTTTTCATCCTTTGGATGTCCAGACACATCTTCCATTTCAAGTTCACCATCCACATCCTCCAAGATGCAGTGGCGTCTTTCAATTGAAGTTACTGAACATGTTTCAAGTTCTCCTGTGGCAGTGTTTAGTTCTAGTATTGATTTACCACTGCCTTCTTTATTTGAAAAGTTGAGGATATCATCATCATCTTCTTCTTCTTCAAAGACATTAGATGACAAAAGTCCAGGCAACTGAAACGTTGCATTGCTGAAAATAACAGAAGAATAACTTAAATCTTCTGCACGCATTTCAACCCTATAGACTATACGATCCGATACACCATGTTTACATGATGCGTGAACCTCATATTTAGATTGAAATAACATCAATATGCTTACTAACAAAGACTAGTGACAAAATTAAAAATAACACACCTCCCATATTCATCAACAAGCATGCCCTCCATCTCTCTTATAGGATCATCGACAGCCCGTTCAGATCGAGATGGACGCTTGGAGAAAAAACCAGCAGAAGTATCATCATTCGAAGACCCAATGTCCTCTATATAGCTTCGAAGTAGAGTATCAGGTAAAATTTTCCTTTCAAGCCACAACTTTAGAACCTAAATGTTTATCATCTCAAAATCTGTTAAAACTAGACAAAAAGAAAATATAAACCAAATTATAATCTGAAAGAAAGAAGTAACCACCTTTAGACATTGACGACGATTCTCACGAGCATTAGCCCCTGGTGGAGCAGCAGCTCCTAAGATACGAGGCAATGCTTCTTGAACAGTAGGAATATAAGAGGCTCCAGCAACGCCTAAAAACATTGAAATTTAGTACACCCAAACTCCAAAGTCAAAATTGAAAAAAGAAGCAGGTAATGTACGCAATTAGATGAAGTTTACCTTTCTGTGAATGAGAGCACTGTGTAATGGAATCCACCAAGAAGAAAAGATCCACTCTTCGATGCAAGCTGGATTCATTTTCCAACTTCCTGGTAAGAAGCTCCACAACCTGCAGAAGAAGAGATCATGTACAATATGTAATTTTCCAACTTCATGGTATGTAGAGCTGTAGACTGGAACATAATCAAGAATAAAACCACCACTCTTCACATTTTGATAACTAGAGTCTGGTGTGGTATGTAGACCAGAACATAATCAAGAATAAGCTATGCTCACATTTTGATAAAAATAAGTAGAAATCAGCTTCCAATAAGCCCCATGAGCATAGCTTAAGTGGATTGTATAAATTGTAATACAAGTGTTGAAAATCAAACAGAGTTTATGCCCCAGGAATAAATGATACTATTATCTTCAATTCAATTTCAACATCTCGTGGAGTTACACACTAGTTAAGGAAGATAGAACCTGTGTAAGGTGGTGCTTTTTAATCAGTTGATTAAAATAAAGCATATTGATAAACGACCAACATGATGTGTGCTCTTGAAACAACTTTATAATATACATGAACGACTAAGGTTTTTAAGACCACATACTAATGAGTGTACAAAACTATGATGCACACACATGTTCTCCTACCTAATATTGGACCATGCAGGAGCCTACAATGAGTGTTTTTTCGGGTTACGAATGAGCTAGCAAAGGGCAGAAAAAGTCATCGACCCAAATGCATGTTTTCACACCGAGTATTGTGTGATTTCCTTTATAAAAACTAGATGAAGTTCTATTGAGAAGTTATAGATATTGTGAGAAGTTTTACAATTTGGTACTCTGTCTATTTATTGAAGATTCGAAGTATATAAGAATACAATAGTGAAAACATCCTAACATCTCCCAATAGAAGGTCTCTCCAAGCTCTTACATTTAAGTTTTCACATTTCGAATCAAATTATTTTGTGCCCACGCCTTAACAATAAAATAGTTAAAGAACCATGGCAAGATGCAACTGACAACTTTCTATATCTCAAACTGCCATCACAAAAGGCAATGTCTTGTTTGTAGACCTCTGCGAGTAAAACGAAACTTAACAGTTTAAAAGACTCAAAACTGTATCACTAGACTAGTAGCCCTAGAGTCTATTGAAAGGTGCAAATCTGTTAGCTTTTTGATATCAGGATATGTGCATTAACACTAAAAACGAAAGTACTTCTACCTCATTGGCAATACCATGTTTTGCACAGTCAATTGCATGTCGTGTTGCACGCCCGATGCTTTCTTTTGTTCTTGATAAAGTTTCTATCATTCCTTCAAAAGCGTCACGAGCAACAGCTGCCTCAGTTCCACCACTAAGAGATCCACCAGCAGGGCGGTGTCCTGAACTGGTCCTTCTCTCCTCAAATTCTGCCGCATCAGGCTGATCATCTGATTTAGCTGCAACTCCAGTACCCACTGGAGTTCGCTGAACAGTAGCAACAGGGCCAGGGGGACTCCTTCCAGTTATTTCAGTGTGTAACAGGTTAAAACTTTCATGTACAAGGTTGTGTGATTGAGCTTGTTTTCTTTTTGCCTGGGCAACTGCAATCAGATGCCTCATTGACTTGTTCGAATCTACATTTCCAGAATCAGCCAATGTGGTTGTCCGATCCACTCGAAATTCTGACCTGTATCAGCCAAAGGAATAACATCAGCGGCAGAAAAGATTTGCGCATATACAGTTTTCTAAGAACATTAATGAAATCATATTCCATCACACCTTTCACTAGATAACAAGTTACTATCACTTGGTTTCCTCAATACATTTGCAGAATCAGTAACCCGTGAACTTGATTTTGGAGTAGTTTTTGAAGTAGTTTTCTGCTTCTCCCCAGAAATAACAGCCCTACTTCTCTCGTTTACTGCATTATTTTTAAAATGATGCCCAGAGTCATTAATCCCAAATGAGGCCTTAATTGGCCCTGATTGACCCTTCTTTTGAGAAACATTATTAGAAACTTTGCCTGGGGACGTGTTCACTTTGGAAGGTTCTACCATCTGGTTGTAAGCATCCAAAGGAGACTTGATGGGCGAGACAAACTTCTTTACTATATCTTCAGAAAATTTATTGTCAGGTTCTGCTTTCCCAGGAGTATGACACAACTTCCCTTCAGCTACTTCTGTAATATCTTGCTGAGAACTAGCCACAGATTCTTTCACATGCACACTTTTTCTCAAACTAGGGGAATCTTGAACAGCTTCAGTCACCACAGCAACTTCTTCAACAGACGTTGAAGCGCGTGAGACTTTATCAACTACTTTAGATGACCTTCCGTGCACAGGAGTCTTGGGCTCATCTTCATCATCATCACAAATACGAACAGCTCTCCTCTTCATAGGCATATGAGTACCAGATTTAACAGAATCGGTGTTTTCCCCTTTTTTAGGTGTAATAGAGCTTTCAGTTCTAATTTCAGACACTGAAGTGGGGCTAGACATGCCATCCAGTACCAGACGACGGCGTTTTGTAGCTGGGACATCTCCATGACCAAGAGCTCCAGAATCAGAACCATTTTCCGGCCCCTTAGATGACAATCGGTTTTTTGTTTTCAAACTTGGCGTCGACTTTCTGACTACTTCATTTTTCATGTATGTTTGAGACTTCTTAGAGTTGGTGGTATTGTCGGAGAACTTTGACTTTTTTGTAGGATGCAAAACTCCATTATTAAGAGCATTGCCTTTCCCTAGACCAAGTTCAGACTTTGTTTTCCTTCCAATACCTTCAACATTCTTTGATATATTTTCAGTCAAACCAACATGTGTTTTATCTGTCACAAGTTTCTTTGTTTTCTTAATACTGTCCCCAGATTCTTGGTTTGTCACACCCACAATAGCTTCATTCTTACTCACATGTGAGGTATTACTTCTTGTTCCACCCTTCGTGTTCTCAGTTGTACTGAATTTAATATTAGTATGACTGGTCAGAAAGGCAGAACTTAAACCTTCTGGGCTATTAATTTGGTTTATCCCATCAACACCGTCACGGTTGTTCTTTAAAGCTTCTGCAATCTTCTTGGATTTCTGCCCATTTGCCTCTACCTTTGCTGCAGTCTTTGAAGTTGTACTTTGACCTAAAGCATAAAAAATTATCCAATCAAGCATGCCGCTAAAATCAAATCATGGCAGCCACATAAGCAACTGTAGCAAGCACTAAAGACCTCTACATAACTAACTTTTCACTTTCAGAACAGCAAGCATAACTCCCGATTAACAAAAAAGAATTCCTCACCTCACAATAATACTAATAATTATAAGTTGTACCTGCACCAGAAGTAGACGTACTCTCCACGTTAGGTAATGTTGTATCATCATTGCAAACCTCAGCTTGTATCTTGGTGGAAAACGATGAAGGACGATCATTAACAAGAGGTGAGATAGTAGGAACTAGATCCTCATATTCCACTTCCCTGTGTATATGAGAACACCGTTCTAATCCAGAGCCATGATTGAGAATATCATTAGGAGATGTTTCACCACTGGGTCCATCAGTAGTCATCCCATCATCCATTGTCTCTATAAAATTAGCATCAGGCTGAAATGTTTGTCCATCTTTACCATCTTTTAAAGAATCTGAACTCTTATTCTCCAGAACTTCAAATATCTCACAGATCTCCTTCACAGCTTGTGAAAAGTACTTAACTGTCTTCCCTTTACATCTATTCAGCAGTTTGTCTTTTGACTCCCTAGTAAATGGCTGAATATCAACTGGAGCTACAAAAGCACTGCAATTTGGAATATAAAAGAAACACAACAATTTGTAAGTAATACCTAATTGATAATGAACTGTTTCTGGGAACTTCATCTAGCATGGAATCAAGAAAGTAGTAATAGCATAACCTAACCTACTTCCATACACATTATTCTAACACAATGAAAGCCCTATGTATAATGAACTATGCTTTTTAGACATTTTAATAGCATGACTGTCAATATTTTTATACATTTAGTCATCTATTACATTGCCTTTTTTATCAAATGGCACTCGGCAACCTCATCAACAGGGTTAAATTTTTCCGATTGGTAGGCAAAACAAGATAGCAAAGTTACATAACTAGATCAGGCCTTACAGATAGCAAGTACTTACATTTCCTCTGTACCAAAGAAGTGGACAAAATACTTCCTAGGATCAGGAGTTCGTTGCCAATCTTCAGGTTTGCTGATCTGCATATATAAAATTGAAACAAGCAAACAAAAGGCTTTAAAAAACCTGTTACCAACAGTTCATCTTGCCAACATAATGTAAGCTGTACAACTTGAAGCATAAGCCCGAATAAAACACATTAACCTTCTCAGAGTTTCAATTCACAGAATGGTGTCAAAGGTTGTACATTATTAGAATTAGAATCTGGAGACACAGAATAAAACAAATGGAAACCTAACAGAAATATAAATTCCCTAGATGCCATGTCGAGAAGGAAAATCGGACGGTTTGGGTTTAATAAAGTACAAAAGCTGGTATAAAAAAATTATACCAGAGCCTATGAGAAACTAGAGTCATGGACAAAAGGCAGTTAAGAATATACACGTCGCAAGTACACCACCACAGCCTAGGAGAGTAGTACATACAATTACAAAATAAAGCAATAACAGATTAAATTAAACAAAATTAGGTCGAGAAGAAGCGATCAAATCTAACTAAGGTAAGGTAAGGAGAGCATCAACAGTTCCTTTTACAAAATAAAACAAAACACAACTAAAGAGAAAGAAGAAGAGACGAAAGTGAATGTAATTAAAACCAGAATGCATCATCAAGATAAAGTAAGAATTAATATTCGGATGATGATATATATTGTAACCTTGGCAGGCCAAGCAGGGAAACCCTTGACCTTAGCGAGAACAAGATCGCCCAAATTTAAGTTATTATTGGCCTTGGCTCCTTTTGCTCCTTGACCACGTTTCCGAGAAGGAGCCATAGAGCATCGTCGTCTTCGCTATCAAAACCCTAAGAAAACGTTTTATCGATCGAAAACCCTAGATGACCGATGGAAATCGCTGACGTAAGACTAGGGTTAACCAACGCTTGTGTTTGTGTATGTGTATATGTATGTGAAGATTCCGTTGGCAGGAAGGAAGGGGATTTTGCTGAGGCGGTGGATGAAAGAGAGTGGTGGTGTATCTGTATGGGTATGTGGTGATGACGACTATTTTTCTAAAGTAAAAATAGCCTACATAAATAATGAACAACTATTACCTACAATTTTACCCTTACACGTTGTGACGGGATTTTATAAATGGTTCGTGATGTTAAAGAGACGATATCGTAAATTATATACCATGGCCGGCTGGGAGGGTGAGCCGGGTGGTCACCGGCTCCGGGCCCGACCCTTAAATGGGCCCGAACGTTTTTTTAAAATATGCGTGTATATATATATATATATATATATATATATATATATATTAAATTCTATATTTAGGATATATATTTGTGTTTGATATATTAAAATCTTGTTACTGGAGTTGGAAAAACCATGTTAATTTAATGTAGAGGTCTCAAGTTCAATCCTTGGCTCTAGCACCATACTCAATTTTTTTTATAATTCATTCCTCTTTACAAAATTTTGGGCCCAAATTCTTTTTTGCCCAAGGCCCATTTTTTTTTTACGTTTTCAAAGACGGCCCTGTTATATACCAATAGAATGCACTCATCAAACAAACATTGTCAAAGCCATGCCAAAAACCAATGACAAACGCAATATTTTTTTAGAAATCAAACGATGTTATGTTACACAAAACATCGCTTACATAAACTGTAAAAACTCGAATCTACAGTGCCTCTAGGTATAAAGAAAATACTAACATAATACAATTTTCACACATTTTGACCTAAAATTGTTGTAAACAACCGTAGATAATACCACCGCCAAATGTCATAGACTTCAATCGTTAATGTAGGACGGGTAAAACCCGATCACATGGTTTGTGCGTAATATCATCTTCCTTTAGTATGGATATTTTGTCCTCAAAGTAGTTATATAGCAAGCTCATGACGTATGCTCCACCTGGATTATTGTGGTTTAATCACGGATGTCACATATGCTCCAATCGAATTATTATCGTTTGCTACACGTTCTTTAACTATTAATGCTTGATAAAGCTAATCCAGTCAAAACGCGTAGCCTACATGTATTCTTCACTTGGATTATAGACGTCAATCTTTAAACATGCAAAACAAATAAACATTTAAAAAAGTCAGATTAAATGACACAATAACAAACGAAGAACGGATAATAAATAAACATTAAAACACACTAACCCCGGTCAACGGCTAACGAAGCTCCTGCAGCTCATCATTTCTTTTGTGTTCCTGAACAATGACAACCTGATTTATTGACTAAAACCTACACAATAAGCAAGTGATCGTGTATAGTATAGTTTTTAAAGCAAGTATCGAGTATCGAACCCCCGACTTTTACTACTCAATTTTAAGTTACTGTATATAAGTTTAGTAGTTTTTAGAGTGTGTAAGTTTAAGAAAATCGTGTAGCAAATTGAATAATCAATGCTCAAACATAGTGTTGCTTCGAGATCAAAATTCACTTGGGATGAATAATATAGTAAATTAATATCTAAGTGGTGTGTATAAAAACTAAGTCTTTCGCCATAATTTTTTGACGATTTATGCTTGATGTTATTTTGAAGGTCTCCCGTCCCGGTAAGCCCACTTTTCAACTATGAAAGATTTATTACCCACAGATGCGGATCCTCACCCATGAAAAATGTATCACCCAAAGTTGCAATATAGACATCCAACTACTCGTTGCTTTTGTGAATAACTTACTAAAAGTCGTAGGGATTAGCAAGTCACCACTTGACATGGCAAGGGATCGGTCTCCTTCCGAATCCGTTCATCCCTTACTTGAATTAATTAATTTTTAAAAAATGATTGATATATTATTAATTGTGTGACAGTATAATAATATAAGTAAATAAAGACCGTTTACTTCTAACACGGGTTCACCAATCTTTGGTCCGCACCAAGGTTAACACATAGACCATGTAACCAAGTCGCAAAACCGAGGTTTGACTTATCACCAAGACCAAGTATAAAGACCTACCAACCTTGAATGAAGTTGTAGGAACATCGTTCACAAAATAAAAGAAATGCAGGTTTATTAAATAATATCGAATTACAATACAATAATAAATAATTGAACAGAATACAAAGACAAAAAGGAAATTACAAACTGAAAGGAAATACGAAAGAAGGCAAAGGAAACTCGAAGTGACTGAGGCACGTGTAAAACACGCTTCCTTTAAAACAGATTTCGGGCCACCCAGGTGAACCCGTCTGTTTCCCAGGGTACAACAGCCTAAGCAGATTGCACTGCCGGAGGTACCCAAGCACCTGAAACAGTACCTGAAACAAGAGCCTGCAAGTCTAAAAAGTTAGGGAAATTTTCTGAAAGAAGGTGGTGGTTCGAGAACATGAATTGTAGAAAAGTTTCGGTGTCTCAAAACAGAGTTCAGTACTCGGTATTTATACACGAAAATGAGCCTTGAGAAACGTCTCATTGATTACGAAATTCAATGATGAAATTAAGTCTGGAATTAATACTCATTATTCAACACTTAATTTTGTTTGACTAGAATTCAAAATGGTCAATGATTGAAATTAAGTATGGAATGTGTTGGATCAGTATGCTCTTTTGTTTAAGTAAGAACTTGCTATCTTTGACACTTAAGTGTTTAGCAAGCTCTTGTATATCAGATTATAAGCACAGCGGAATGTATAAGTTAAAGCAACACTTTTTATACATAAGAGGAGTTATTACTCCCCCTAGATGATTGAAACTAATAATGACAAGTATTTATTATGAATCTAAGCAGTAAATGAGAATTAGATACTTAGACAGATTCACAATAAATACTGAAATGGAATAGAACAGTGTAAGTGTTTGAAGGATTTTTCTATTAAAATCAATGTCTAAAATAGAAGGTTGAAGCCTCCTATTTATAGACGTTTACATACATGTATCTTGCCCAAAAAGCAAGTACAGAAACATCAGAAACAAGTTGCACAAGTTGCAACATTGAAACTAACAAATACAGCTAAAAGTAATAATAAACAATAAACTACTGATACAAAAGGCGGTGGAAAATATCTGATGCTAAGTGCTGATGAATGACAAACTACTGATGAGTAGTTTGTCTTCAGTACTTCTGAAGTGAACTTGTCTGGTTTGGACTTCAGAACTTCTGATGAAGTTTCTTCTTCAGCACTTCTCATATCTTCTCTTCAGCAATTTCTTGTCTTCTCTTCAGTACTTCTATACTTAGCCAAAATGACAGAAGTGAATTAGACTAAGGTTTCCAAAAGTGGCTTCACCAATCCTCTTTGTCCTAACAATCTCCCCCTGGATTGATGAACCCAAAACCTTACTAATTCCTTATGATCTTCTTCTGTCTTGAACAATCTTCCATATCTCTTTGTACATGGTGTTCTTGAGCTGGTTTAACTGTCCATCAGATAGAGATCCTCTCTGTGGTTCCAGATGTTGAATTGTGAGCAGGTCTTGTGTTGACAGTTTCTTTAGATCACTGATCTTCTTGTAAGCCCTGCTTGAAAGGTCTCTTCTTGTCAATAATACTGAGTTGTTATCAGTAAGTGACCATCTGATGATAGGTACCTTTGACTTGTTAAAGTCAGAAGAATAGGGAACCAGACTTGTCCCTTGGGTTGATGATCCTGAGTGTTGGATGCTTTCTGTTTCAGTTAACCTCAGGTGGGAGTCTCTTCCTTGTTGTTGTTGTTGTTGCATATCAGGCATCTGAATAGTTGGGAGATGGTGTTCAGTTACTACCTTGGTATGCATCTTTTCTTTGATAGTCTTTTGGATTTGGTAGGCAAAAGTGGAAGGATCCCTGAATTGTGTTAACAGAGGTTTCTCCTCAATGTCAAAATCTGAATGGACTATTGAACTTCCTTCAAGTAGTACCATTTTGAAATCAGTTTTGACATTGTCCTCTGCTTTCTTTCTTTGAGTAGCAGGCCTTCTTGTTGATATACCAGAAGTTCTAACTACTGATCTTGAAGGATCAGCAGTTTGAAACTTCTCTGGATTTGCAGCCTTGGCAGCCTTGTATTTTCTATAAGTATCCATCAGTCTTTCTTCTTTCCATCTGGATACTGAGGCTTTTGAACCATAGCCCTTTGCTACTAATTCATCTATCATCTGGGCTCTCTTGGCCTTTCCTTCTTTGCTTGTGGCCAGTTTGTCTGCAATGATTTGTGCCCTTCTTGTTAGCTCTTGCATAGAGAGTCCCTTGAGTGTGTAGGCTTTAGTCTTGCTGTTCTTTGTGATGTAAGACATCAGTTGTTGTCTTTTGTCTTGTTCAGCAATCTCATCAAAGCTAGCCTGCCTTTGTAGTTCAGCTTCATAGGCCTGAAGTTTTTCTTCATGGCTTAGGTCTAGATCATCCCTTTCTTCCAAAGTTTTCCAGATCAGATCTTCTCTGGCCTTCTTGTTGGCTGCAACTAAACTCTTCTCTAGTAATTCAGCTGATTGAGAGATTGGAGAAGGGTTTAGTACAGTCATTGTTGTAACTGTTGTAGTAGGCCTGATAGGATCAGATGTTGGTTGAATGGGAGCAGTTGTTCTGGAAGGGTCAGCAGTTTGAGGTTTGGAAGTGTTAACCTCTGATGGGTTGACAACTGCTGATGGTTTGTCAACTACTGAAGGATTGTCTTCAGTACTTTCTGATTCTTCATCAGAACTTTGGCCATCAGAGGTTTCTTCATTATGCCCTTGGGATTCATCAAACTTTTCAGCATCTTCTATCTCTTGAATAGAGACACCAAACTGTTTGGCCAGTTTTTCTTTTCTGGCTTGATTCTTCTGATCTCTTTCAAGGATTGCCACTCTTGCCCTTATCCTGGCTTGGAATGACTCCTTAGGTTCCCTAATTTTCTCCCCCTTTTTGGATTCATCAAGTTTAGAGGTTGAGGGTTGGGAGAATTGACCTTGAAGATGAGCAATCTGTTTGCTGTTGAATTCAATCTTGTTGGACAGATCATTCATCTTTGTCTTGATCACTCCAAATTGGTTCTTTATTGACAGCTCCAAGTTAGCTGTGTATGTTTGGAAGTGATTCTTGATGAGAGTATTCATCATGTGGACCCTCTGGGCTGCATAGCTGGTTCAAGTCTATGCTTGGTTGCCCAGGGAATTGGGTAGGCATTTGTTGTGAAGGGTGTGTTTTTGGGAGATCCTCATGTTGTACAGAGGATGCCACTCTAGGGGTTTTAGGGATTGAGTGGACTTTAACCTGTGCAGGGGTGACTAGCTTCTTGAGCTTGGATACCCCTGAAACAGGACCTTCATAAAGTGCCATCAATTCAGTAGTTTTGGTTTTTGAAACATCATCCAAATTAATGGAATCATCTGAATCCCTGATGTTGTCCTCATTGAGGACTGTCTCAGTTAAATCATTGCTGAGCCCAACTCAGTTCTCTCATGAACCTCTTGTTCTTGGTTCTGAGGATTTCCTACTTCAGGCATTAAGCCTTCATCAGTAGTTGCCACATCTGAGGTCTTAGCTATTTTACTTCTATCCTCAGATCCACCACTGGGTGGTAACTGAGTAGTAGCAGCCTCAGATGCCCCAAGAGTCTCTAAGATTGGGCTTAAAGACTCTGGTCCACCCTCATCTCTTGGGTTAGGGCTAGTGATGTCCACATCCATGTCTGATGCTGTGGTTATGTCCCCTGTTTGTTGTGGTTGTAGGGGACTGACATAATCAGATGGGACTTTCTCTTTTAGCCCAGAGAGAAGTTTGGCAATCTCTATTGCCTCTGGTTCAGAAATTTGAGGGGTTGGTTCAGTAGTTTGGGCAATAGGTGAAATAGGTTGGTCAGCAGTTTCAAAAGAAGTGTGAGTTGGAATTGCTTTTCTAAGTCTTTTTCTTTTGAATAAGATTGTTATGGGTGCTCTTGGTGGGGTTTGAGATGGATGAGACTGAGAGGGTGTTTCAGTCTCACCTATTTGAAGAGCAGATTGCTCATGAGCATGTTCAGGCATCTCAACCTCCTGAACAGCTTTTCTTTTGGGTTGGTGGGTTTTTGTCTTTGTTGGCTTGGGCTGTTTGGCTTTTGGTGGGGTGAGTTTGGAAGATGTGGGCTTCAGGGGGACTTGTTGTTGTTCTCCCTGATCATCTTCTGGCCAGGGAGCCGGTTTGTTATGCTTAGAGTATGCTTGTGAGGTTAATGGATTTAAAGTTGAAACTTTTCCCACAAGCACCTCATTACCTAGTTCCCCTATTATGCATTGCATAATGAACCTTGGGTATAACAAAAACTTTTTCTTGGTATTATTATGATGTAACACCAACTCATTGAAAAATAATTTTGATGCCCTGAATTTGGTTTCATTCACTATGGAATGAAATATTGGTTGAAAAGTAGAGGGCATCTGGTCATAAGACCCTGTTTTTGGACTCAAACACATAATAATATAATGAAACAAAAGCTTGTATTTTGGTTCAAAATATTTTTTGAAAATAGTAGCATGGGAGAGAGTACCTTGATAACCACACTCTGTCATGGTTAGGTGAATATCAGAGTTAGCAACATGATCAGGGGCAGTTACATCATTCAGGCCCAGTCTTGTTGCCAGTGTGGCCGGTGTGATGGTCAGTGGTTTCCCTTTTATTCTTGAGTTGAGGGAAATGATTTCATCATCAGCCGTCACCGTCTCAGCATTAGCCCAGAACTCATTAGAGTTTCAGTATGAATTGGTGGGTCGATTGTGAGAGCAGTAAAATATTGGGATTTTACGACAAGATCAATGATCTCATCGTATTGGGACCAGACTTCTTGTTTTTCAAGAAAGGCCCTTTGATTGTGTCCCTGTTTTAGAACGAGAGCCATGTGGTTTGGGTTTTGATCGAACAGTTGATTTGCAGGTTTAGGTTATTGAGAGAGTTTTTGAGAGAGAAAGAGGGAAATTTTTGAGTTTGAAAGGATAAGTGTTGAAAAAAGATATTTATCAGAAGTTTTTAACCGCTTGAATCTTCTTTATTAGAAGTTTTTAAGCCGCCTCGGTTAAAAATCTCTTTATCAGAAGTTTTAAACCGACTAGGTCAAAACCTCTGATGATGGGAAAAGTCAGATTTGCCCCTTTTGACTAAACTGCTGATGAAGAATTACTTTATCAGTAGTTCCCATTTCCTCTTCAGTAGTTTTAAAAGCTGATGAGAAATGTTTTATGAATACTTTTATTCATAACTTTTGAAAGTTATTTTATCAGAAGTTTTACACTTTTCAGAAATTTTCCCCATACTGATGTTTTGTTTATCAGTAGTTTCTCTCTTTTCAGAAGTTTTGTTTCAGACTTTTTGTCCTTTTTGTAAGTGAAAAATGAAAAATATGTGCAGAATAATAAAATAAACACTTACAAATTTAGCATCCCAAGCATGGATACTAACTTCTGAAATGTTGATGTGTCAAGGGGTTTTGTGAAGATGTCAGCTATTTGATTAGCTGTTGCTACATGCTTCACCTCAATCTTGCCTTTTTCATAGCAATCTCTTATGAAATGGTACCTGATCTCAATATGTTTGGTTTTTGAGAACTGTACCGGATTTTGAATGATGCTAATGGCAAATTTGCTGTCTACAAACAAAGGTGTCTTGGTTTCTTTGATTCCATAATCAAGAAGTTGATATTGGAGCCATTGTATCTGTGATGTACAACTTGCAGCTGCAATGTATTCAGCTTCAACAGTTGAAGTTGCAACAGATGTTTGCTTCTTTGATTGCCATGACACTAGACAGTTACCCAAGAATTGACAACCACCAGATGTTGACTTTCTTGTCATCTTACACCCTGCATAGTCACTATCTGAAAAAGCTGATAACTTGGTATTGCTTGAAGTAGGATACCAAATTCCAAGTGTTGGAGTTCCTTTCAGATATCTGAAAATTCTTTTGACTGCTATAAGGTGTGATTCCCTTGGTGTTGATTGATATCTAGCACAGACACATGTTGAAAACATAATATCTGGTCTAGAAGCAGTTAGATATAAAAGGGAACCTATCATGCATCTGTACATGGTTTGATCAACCTGTTTTCCTTGATCATCAGGTTCAACTTGTGTGATTGGTGTCATGGGAGTGGAACATGATTTACAGTCTTTTAAAGAAAATTTGTTTAATAATTCTTTAACATATTTTGATTGATGTATAAAAGTTCCATTTGTTTGTTGCTTGATTTGCAGTCCCAGAAAATACTGCAGTTCTCCCATGGTACTCATCTCAAATTTTGATTGCATGAGTTTCTTAAAATCATCACATAGTTTTGTGTTTGTTGAACCAAAGATGATATCATCAACATAAATTTGAACAAGTAGGACATGATTTCCAACATGTTTAATGAAAAGAGTTTTATCAATGACACCTCTTGTAAAGTTATTTTTGAGTAAAAAGGTGGAGAGTGTATTATACCAGGCTCTTGGAGCCTGTTTGAGCCCATAAAGAGCTTTGTCCAGTCTGTACACCCACTCAGGATGAGAAGGATCCTCAAACCCAGGTGGCTGACAGACATACACCTCTTCTTTTATCTTTCCATACAAAAATGCACTCTTTACATCCATTTGATAAACTTTAATTTTGTTGGAAATGGCATAGGACAGAAATAACCTGATGGCCTCAAGCCTTGCAACTGGAGCAAAGGTTTCATCATAGTCAATTCCCTCTTCTTGAGAGTACCCTTGAACTACCAGTCTTGTCTTGCCTTGTTCTTGATTATCATACCAGCTTCATCTTGTTTGTTCCTGAAAACCCATCTTGTGCCAATTGGTTGCTTGTTTGGAGTTAAGGGACAGATTTCCCAGACCTGTTGCTTGTTGAACTGAAGCAGTTCATCTTGCATAGCTTGCACCCAATTATTGTCTTTGAGGGCTTCCTGGTGCTTCTTTGGTTCCAACTGTGAGATAAAGGCTGAAAATAGGCAAAAGTTGGAGAGCTGGTTTCTGGTAAGAACACCTGAAGCTATATCACCAATGATTTGATCAAGTGGATGATCTCTGTGTTCAATCAGTTATTGTAAACCACTGACAGGTGTTGGTGGCTCATGTTCTTCAAACAAACTACTGAGGTCTATAATATCTGGTTCAGATGTTTCTTGATCTTCAGTAGTTGGATCTACTGAACCAGAAGTTTGAGTTTGTTCCTCAGTACTTGTTTGATCAGAAGTTTGGGGAACTTCTGATGATTTTGAAGTTGACTTGATAACTGTTTGAGGAGTCCATGGTGTGGGATCCTCATCATCAAACCTTTTGTCACCATAATAAGTAGGTTTTGATGAAGTAACAACCTTCCCAGGTCCAAAATGGAAGTTGTCAAGGTCAAAGAGTTCAGCAGGATGTGCTGGAATAATAGTGTGTTTTGACTCATTGAACTTGACATTCAATGTTTCTTCTACTATCCTGGTGTGAGAATTAAAAACCTTGTAGGCTTTTCTAGTTGAAGAGTAACCAAGAAAGTAACCTGAGTCAACTTTGGCAACAAACTTTGAAATAGATTCCTTGATGTTCAAGATGAAACATTGACACCCAAAAGCCCTGAAAAAGGAGATAAGGGGCTTCATGCCATGAAGAACTTCATAGGCAGTCTTGGAATGTCTCTTGACCACAAGAACTCTATTCTGAACATAACATGATGTGTTAACTGCTTCTGCCCAAAAGTACAAGGGCAGTCCAGAATCAGCTAACATTGTTCTTGCTCCTTCTATTAAGGTTCTGTTCTTCCTTTCTACTACACCATTTTGTTCAGGAGTTCTGGGAACACTGTATTGTCTAATAATCCCTTTAGACAAACAGAATTCATCCAGAGTTTTGTTCCTGAACTCTGTCCCAATATCACTTCTAATGGTTTTGACAGGTAGAGAATATTGTTTCTCTACTTGTAGAATGAAGAACTTGATGATTTCAGCAGCCTCATCCTTGGAGAATAAGAAGAATACCCATGTGAATCTTGAGTAGTCATCAATGATGACTAAGCAGTACTTCTTCTTACCAAGGCTCATAATCTTGACAGGTCCAAATAAGTCTATATGGAGTAGTTGAAGATATGCAGTTGTTTTTTATTCTTCAATAGACTTATAGGAGGACTTATGCTGTTTTCCCTTTAAACAGGATACACAGTGTTCTTGACACTGGTATACTTTCAAAGGTAGACCTCTGACCAAGCCCATTTTTGTGACTTTATTTATGGTGTTAAAGTTCACATGGCCAAGTCTCCTGTGCCAGAGATCAGTTTCTGAAGTTGATGCCCTTGAGAAGAAACAGGCAGTGTTGTTCAATACTTTGTCTTTCTCAATGTCCACTGCATAGACATTGCCACATCTTTTGGCAATCAGCAAAGTATGATCTTCAATGATCTTCTCTATCAACTTCTGGCCTTCTGGTGAGATGATCTTGCATGCTGTCTTTGTGAAAAAGGAAGAATATCCTTTATCACACATTTGTGACACACTCAGCAAGTTGTATTCAAGGTTCTCAACCAGATTGACCTTGTCAAACTGTATTTTGCTAGAGGAGACATTGCCATGTCCTAGCACATATCCCTTAGCATTGTTCCCAAAGGATACAGATCCTTCTCTTTGGCTGATAAAATTGTTTATCAGGTATCTGCATCCAGTCATGTGCATAGAGCCCCCACTATCAACATACCATATGCTGTTTAAGCCCCTGGAAACTCTCTGCACACAATAGCAAATTAGTTAGATTTAGGAACCCAAGCCTGTTTGGCTTTGGGTTTGCTCTTGAGAACAGTTACAGTTTGTTCTTGACCAGGTTGAGAAATCCATGTCTTTTTGGCAATGGATTTTTCATTAAGAACCATGGTGGTATCCTTTTCAGGACCACCATCAACCTTGGTCATCAGTAGTTGTACCAAGTTCATTAGTTTTTGAATCTCAGCAGTTTGTGAAACTGCTGATGAATCAGGTCTAACTACTGATAAAGAGTTTTGAGAAAAAGATTTTAGTTGAGATTTTATCTTTTTCTGAGAAAAGGTGTTTTCAGGTTGTTGTTTCTTGGGTTTAAAGGTTCTTTCATAATCATTTCTGATTTGATTTCCCACAACCTGTTGCTTAATTTTATGATTGAACTGAATTCCTTTTCTATATCTACAAAACTCTATTTTGTGGTTGAACAGACCACAAATTTCACACTCTTTTGCCTTTTGTTTTTGATCTAAAGGCAAATTTCTGACATTAGTGTAAAGATTTTGCTCATCAGTAGTTTTCAGGGTCTCAACTCCTGATGTAGATGAAACTACTGATGGCTTGTTGTCAGATTTAGTTAATACTTCTGAAGTACTTTCCTTGAAAATACCAGGATTTCTGTTAAGAAAGTTTTCATGGAAAGATGTGCAGTTTTTCCCTTCAGAAGTTTCATTTGAAACAATTTTTCTCCCATCTTCAGTAGTTTTGGGAGAGAAATCTGTTGGTGTTTCAACATGATGGTACCCTATGCCAAACTTAACATTTGAAGCACTCTGTTTGTTTAGCAATAGTTGGTACCCCTTACAAGATTCCACCCATTTTTCACAACTGATCTTGGTGTCAGCAAGCTCTTTTCTGACATTCCCAAGATCTTCTATCATCATTTTAATTTGTGCTTGGGTTTCAATAGCTGAGTTAGTTAATTTAGAGGCTTCTTTTGTTTTAGCAGTAAGTTTTCTCTCTAAATCACACTTCATCTGAGTGTATTTTCTTTCTAAATCATTGGCTTTTCCTTGTAAGTGCACATTTGTCTCTCTTATGAGAGCAAAAGTTTCTTTGCAAGAATTTGAGCAAAGTTTTGTCAAAGATTCTTTTGATACCTGTGACAATGCAGATTTTGAAGTACAGCCTTCAAATGCCATTAAGGCAAAGTTCTTTCTGCCATTGTCTGGTTCTCCCCAGTTGATGTCAAACACCTTGTTGTCTGCATCAGGATTGCACTCTGTGGTGTCAAAAGGGAGACTGCTCCAGTCAACATACCCTGAGGTGAAAAGACTTTGTTGAGAGGGTTGTTGAGGCTGTGGAGGATGTTGAGCAGCTGGAAAGGGAGGGATTGATTGTTGGCTCTGCATCTGTTGAGCAGGAATTTGAACATATTGTACTTGTGGCATGTATTGCTGTTGAGGAGCTTGTGCCTGTACAAAATGAGCACTCCCTTGAGTTCCATTATTCCTATTATAATTGGGGTTAAAGTTATTTCCAGATTGTGATTGGTTAAAGCTAGAGTTTCTACACTCTCTAGCAAAGTGTCCCAACTTCTGACACTTGTGACATCTCAGTTTAGATTTGTCAAAACCAATTTTTGTATTACTGGTCAATCCTGGAAATTTCCTTCCTGACCTTTTATAAAACTTGTTAGTTTTAATGCTTAGCATGGCCAGTTGGTGTAAAATGTCCATTTCTTCTAAGTCATCACTGCTAAACTTTTTCAAATCATCCATGATAAAACATAGATTATCAGCAGTTTGACTTTGGTCATCATTGTCATAACCTGGGAAAGATCTTTCTGATGAGATCCCAGTTGTTATGTCAATGTTGTCATAAGATCCATAGGAACAAGTTGGTGAGTCTTGTCCCAAAAGTGTTGTACTACCTGGTAGGTAGTACAGCATCAGCAGTTTTACCAGATGATTGTAATTTCTTCTTTTGATCAATTTCTCTCTCAAAAGTAAGTAATCTCCCATGGAGTTTTGTAAGAGTGAGGGAGCTAAAATCTGGTGAGGATCTTAAAACAATGGAGTATGTTTCCCATTTGTCTGGTAAAGACCTTAAAAATCTATGTAGCATAGATACTGTTGTATAGGTCTGACCATTTAACTTTAGCTCAGATATTAATGAGGAGAATCTTTCAAATTGTTGAGTTAAAGTTTCCCCATTAATATGAGCAAAGGTCTCATATTGTTGAGCTAAAATCTCTCTGGTGTTGGCAATCACCTCTTCAGTTCCTCCAAACTGTTCTTTAAGACAATCCCAGAGTTCTTTGGCACTTTCACAATGTAAAAGGCCAGAGTATATCTCATTTGGGAGAGCCATTGTCAACATAGAGAATGCTTTTGCATCTAGCTCAAGTTTTAGGAAATCATCATCTGTATAGTCTTTTGGTTCTTTAGGAACCTCAACTTTAGTTTCAAGATTTATGTTTACTGGTTTGTGAGGACCATATATCACAGATCTCCAACAACCTGTGTTGGTTTGTGACAAGGTATGTGCCATTCTCTTTTGCCATATGTTGTATTCATTTCTTACAAGCATGGTAGGTTTAGTAGCAGAACCAGTATTATGTGGATCCATTTTAAAGAGTATTGATTTGTCAGATGACTCTTTTACGTGATGGATGTTTGATAAAAAGTGAACTTTTGATCTTTTATTGAGTATCAATAAGAGCTTTGTGTCTGATTCTCAATTTGTTAGATTGATATGTGATCATATAAACCAATGCTCTGATACTAATTGTTGGATCAGTATGCTCTTTTGTTTAAGTAAGAACTTGCTATCTTTGACACTTAAGTGTTTAGCAAGCTCTTGTATATCAGATTATAAGCACAGCGGAATGTATAAGTTAAAGCAACACTTTTTATACATAAGAGGAGTTATTACTCCCCCTAGATGATTGAAACTAATAATGACAAGTATTTATTATGAATCTAAGCAGTAAATGAGAATTAGATACTTAGACAGATTCACAATAAATACAGTGTAAAATCAATGTCTAAAATAGAGGTTGAAGCCTCCTATTTATAGACGTTTACATACATGTATCTTGCCCAAAAAGCAAGTACAGAAACATCAGAAACAAGTTGCACAAGTTGCAACATTGAAACTAACAAATACAGCTAAAAGTAATAATAAACAATAAACTACTGATACAAAAGGCGGTGGAAAATATCTGATGCTAAGTGCTGATGAATGACAAACTACTGATGAGTAGTTTGTCTTCAGTACTTCTGAAGTGAACTTGTCTGGTTTGGACTTCAGAACTTCTGATGAAGTTTCTTCTTCAGCACTTCTCATATCTTCTCTTCAGCAGTTTCTTGTCTTCTCTTCAGTACTTCTATACTTAGCCAAAATGACAGAAGTGAATTAGACTAAGGTTTCCAAAAGTGGCTTCACCAATCCTCTTTGTCCTAACAGAATGAATATTAATACTCATTATCCAGCATTTAATTTCATTTGACGTTTTAGAATTCGAAAAGACTTGACCACATTAATTGACCAGTCTTAGCCATAGGCTCGAGCCACACCCGTCCAAGCTCACTTAAAAATATAAAGGCGGCTCTCAAGCGGCTCGCGGCAATGCGAAGTGCAAAGTGCGCCATCAAACGCCACATTACGCCCATCGCCCTCGTCCCGAGCCCGGGCGCGGGCGCGTCGGGTGCTTCGCACCCTCCTGGCTACCACTGGGTGTGTCCTGTTGTATAGGAATACATTCCTCTACAGAATTCTAGATATAAACCAACACATGATTTATATTTCCACCAATGTGGGACAAGCACAAAATCCTACAACTATAAAGTTCCACCACACACATAAAGCTTAGATCTCTCATTCATCTAGCTTTATAACTAAAGGTCATTATATTACATTTAATATAATATTTAATTATTAAAATTTCCAACAGAAGTTTGATAAACGAAAATTGACCATACAATGTGTGGGTTTCCACTCCACAAATGGGCTAATCACTGCGGAGTTAATGGTTAGCTTATAAGTGCACGGGTTTTTACACGTCATAGGTACACTCATAAGTGTCTCCAATTTCTATCAAAAACACCCACAAAATCAAATACTATGTTGACTCGTTAATTAGTTCATCAAATAAAGAAGGTGTAGAATGAATTATCAAGAACATAAAACACCACTTAAACGAATATAATCTATATAAATCATACCAAGTTCATCATCACCCAAGCAACACCCTAGAAATTTAGCCAAGAATTAGCATTACAACAAGCTCACAAAAATAGATTTTACAAGAAATCAGGGTGAGGGTTGGATAGAGATTTTTAGGGGTGTTGAGTAACTTCGAGGATTTCTCTCTCTAGGATATGCTACAATAAGTGTTTATGGAGTGATCCTAAACTTCAAAGGTCACTCAAGAACCATATAAGGATGATTGGGGGCTAGAGAGCCCTCTGGTTGGAGAAATAAGTGAATTGAAGGATGCCAAAATGAGAAATGGGGGCCTTTATTTATAGGTTTCATGGCATGTCGTGCACATGTATGTGCACACCCGTGCAAAACATTTGGGAGCAGTTCGCAGTCCTTTTCTTGCAGACAGTGTTGGGCGGTTGATGTGCACACCTGTGCATGGGCACGTGGCATAACTGCTTGTCAGTCTTTGTCGGATCTTGAACCTTCGATGACATTTAGGTTGGTGCACGACTGTGTGCAGGGTGTGCATGGCCGTGCATGTCAGTGCACGTTGCTTTTCTTATTTAGGCTTGACTTGTTGGCCAGGGACAAATGCACGGACGTGCAAAATTTGATGTTGTTCTTAAAGTCTTTAATTCTTCATATTTTGTGTCATTTTTCTCCCCTTTTCGCTTCTTGACTCCAAAAACCTTTAATTATTAAATAAGAATAATGTAAGCATGATCTACTATGATAAAAGTGTAACATTACGCATTTATACTTGTACGTTACCATTATCTTGAATAAAAACGTCAAGTTTCATTATTATTGTTCGCATTTAATTATTATTGTGGCGTTTTTGGAACCCTAATACTATATTAATTATATAATATACATATATATATATATAAGATAAAATGTCAAAAAATAATATTGCTTAGGCCAGGAATCGAACCCGCGCCCCAAGCCGGTCACACACACCAACAAACCCAACCATCTGGTCTACACACACATCTGGTTCTATTCCCAGCAAACAATTATTATATCACGTGTTTAGATTCTTCACAGTTGACTTGGAAAGTCAACTGTGACAACAACCTACCAAAATTAACCATCTTGAACGCGTTTTTGATCCTGGTTTAGAATGAATTCGTGATTTCCGGTCTATTACGAGTCATACACACGTACAATTATCATTAATTCGTATCAATTATACACGATTACACGTCATTACATTCAATACACGGTCAACTTACCAATTCGACGACCCAGACCCTATCACTATAAATTAGACCTCCCCAAACCTTCTTCAATCGCCGAATACTCTCTCTCAATCTCCAATTTCTTATTTAAATCTGCTGTTCAAGTGTTCTTGTTAGTGTTTGACTATTCCTGTTGACCGAGCAAATATCACACGATTCATTATTGTAAGCATTCTTTTCTCAGTGGGTTTTGATCTTCGGCATACACACAACAATAACCCTAAGGTTAATTGGGTTATTGTTGTGTAATTCAATCAATTGAAAAATTAGGGCTCGAACGTTTACAAATTGGGGAAGAACACATTCTGTGCATATGTTTTATATTTAATTAAACTAGAATCAAACACAAGCCCTAAGCTAGATCAGGTGGTTGTGTCTGATGATTGTTTGTCCACACACGCGGGTTCGAGTCCCTTGTAAACCGTTTTAATTCTTTTCTTTTTAAAGGAATAATAATCAGTTTCTCATATAGTATTTAATTATAATAATCAGAAACTAATCGTTCTCAGGGTCCAGACCAGTTGGTCACTTGGTCTGGGCTTGTGATTTAAAACACACGAACCGGCCAAGGGCCCGGGTTCGAACCATGGCAACAACAAACATTTCTTTTTATTTAAGTATATATTCCTTTGTATTTTTAAAATTCATTTTAAAATACTAAAACTTTTTTAAAAATTCTACAAAAATATTTTATGTTAATCTAGTGAAAAAGTTTAACATAAAATTTTTAGTTTTCAAAAATTTATTTATTTAATATATATAATAAATAATTCAAGTTTATTCTATTTTATTGATAAAATTCCATAAAAATCTCAAAACAATTTTATAAATTTCCACAAAAATTATTCTTAGTTTTTATAACAATAAAATTTTCTGAAATGATTTTTATTTCTGAAAAATCATTTATTTAATATTTTTAATCAATTTTTGTTAGTTTTAATAATAAATAAATCATAATAAATTCATTTTTCAATATGTTTACACCAAAATTTTATATAAATTGTTTCTGATTATTTGTAACAGAAATACAATTTTTAAATTAATAATTCTGTAATTTTAATATTTTTAAATATTAAAGTTATATTTTAACAATTTGTAATAAATAGATTTAATATTCTATTTTTAAGGAAATAATTTTATAAAAATTATTTTCATACTTAAAACTTATTATTGTGACCATCTTTAATTTAAAATTTACAAAAAGACTTTTGTTTATTTATTTATCAAATTTTTCTTATTTATTAAACATTTTATTTATTAATCAAAATGAGCACTTATCCCCAATTCGAAGCCTTAGAATATATTTGTAGACTAGAAAGACTTAGACATATTTATTCCCTTAAATATAGGGTAATACTTGGCATTATTGGGCAACACATATTCTATTTTTCACAAGACATAACATTTTGCTAAGGTGAGTTTTACATAGCCCCTTTTCTATTTATCACCATTTTTGGGGTGAAACATGTTACAACATTCTATATGCAATTCAATCATAAAGTGTCTATGTGTTTGTCTACGTTGCATTATGTCTTAAACATGACTAGGGTAAGCACAATATTCTAGCATAATCATTAACATTGATCAGCCGACGGTATACAATGATAGATCTATTGGACTGACAATCCCACCCGGATACGTGCCTCCTACAAAGGTAGCGTGGGTGATTGTTATCGCATAACATAATCGAGTGAACCATGAGCGTATGGGATGTACCACAATATAACAGTCACAAGGGTTGATTATGCACTCGATTTACTTCTAGTATGTTTTCACATATGGACTAGACTTGCCATGACACTTGAATTGTACAAGTTTTATTCAATTATCAAAACCTATGTAATTCTCACCAACTTTTGTTGACCCAAAATATTTTTAAACTTAACATGTTTCAGGTTATAGCTTGCTTGAAGATTAGAGTTAATGCTTGAAGATGTGCATCTAGTATTTTTTTTTATTTTGATGTAAAAATGCTTGTAGAACAATTGTATGTAATGTATTTAAATCAACTATTGAAATTTATTATTTACCATGAGCTACTGAGCAATCATCAATACGTGACATCCCGATGTTTCCGCCATCGGTTGTGGTGTTACAAAAAGCGTGATTTTGATACAAAAATGATAGTAAATGCACATGTAAAATATGTGTAAATCTCAACACATCATCTACTAAATCTTAATTAGTATATACATGTGGAGTATATCTAATCTTTTTGGAAGGTTGATTGATTAGGAATTACCAACTTAACATTTTTAAAATAAGGCTTAATCCATATGGATTCTCAAATCATCATATAATTAATCTATCGAACAAGTATGTATTTAATAGTAGGCCGTGATTGTTAAAAATCTTACCCGATCTTAGGTCTAGGAGCACGACCCAAAGTCAAGGCCAGATTAAAGACATGCTAGGGTGATATTACTCGCATGTAAATATCATGCTAATTAATATTATTTGAAATAGGTGGTTAGACTGGTTTGATTGAAAGTTGTCCATGCAAGCATGCAAATGGTCCAATTAAGTACTTCTAAACCACTTATTTAAACCGGTCAGTTATGGGTTAAATAGGTTGAAACATCATACTCCATCCGTCCCATTTTAGATGTCATGGGCCCACAAACACACAGATTAAGAATCTTTGATTGTATGTTGTAAAATGACAATAATATCCTCAATTTATTATTTCAAATCTTTGATTGTATTTTGTCCTTTATGGGCAAAACTGGAAATTGCTTAGAAATTGACATTTAATTTGGGACAACAAAAAGTGCAAAAATGGACATTTAAAATGGGACGGAGTGAGTATGAAACTATAAACTATTGGTGAGGCCAAATTTTTAAATATTTTTGTTTTATATATTATTTTTTAACTTGAAAAATCTCACTAGCTAAATCACTAATTACCTTAGCTTTTTATATATTATTAATCTCAAGTTCATATTTTGTTGATATTTCAAATTGATAAAGTTAAAAAGTGGCTTGCATATTTTGCTTAAACGTTGAAGCAGACCAATAAAAAGAACAAACTTGACATGTGGTTGTGGAGGTTTAAGATATACCATGACAAGTTATGGCGGCAAGTGATCTCGGCTCTACACTTTAGTCCCCGAAAGTTTGATTTTCTACCATTAATATCCAATAGAGTTGGTGTGTGTTCTAGTATTCTCATGTCACACCCCGCCTAGGTGGAAACACGGGATGTAACTTCGAATGATTTTCAAGCACAAAAGGTCACGCAAGCATCGATTTATTTAAAAGAGGGACTTCCATAAGACAACATAGTTTTACAAATCATTAAGTTGAATTGTCTCGAATAAAACCATTGTATGAAATTGTTAATGACTAAAACAATACAACAATTCAAAAGATGGTATCCCATGATGCTCGCACGTGAACCCCCAAGTTCCACGCTTCATGCTAGTTACCTGAAAAACATGCATGTAAAAAAACATATAGGTCAACACAAAGTTGGTGAGTTCACGGGTTTTAATGAGTGGACATGTAATCCAAAACCGACTAAATTACTACCTAGCTAGGGCAATAATTAATATGTGATCTGACATGAGCCCATAACCAAACCTTGACATGTTGTGTCTCGCCCATTGATGTGAAATACAAGCACTCTTTTGATATCTGTCATCCGGTCAGAGCGATTGACCAAGAGTGGGGGGTGTCAACCCAATAGATCTATCCCGATGTTTCATGGCTAAGTCCATAGCTAATGGTTATAGTGTGATGTATGACACAGGGGCTTAGGGGATCCTGAACCTTAATGTCTCATGTTCACAAAATAGTCATGAATATAGCTGAAAACTGTACGTATGCCCCCCACCCACGGAAATTGTAAAACAGTGAAAAAGGGGTCGTGTAAACTCACCTTAGATGTCTGGAAATGAACTAATGAGCTTGGAGCTAGAGAGATCAACCTACGTGTCCTATGTAAAAAGGGACATTTTAGGTCTATGTTACTTGTACTGTCTACAAGTTGTTCTTTTGTTATGTTTGTCCTTGTAACTTAACCTTTTAAGTTAGATGTGTCTTTATTGTAAAGATTTGTGTATTTAACATCTTATTTACCAAAAGATACAATGTTTATCTTTCAAATGTTCAATGTTAGGGTTTCTAGGTGTAACTTTACCCATAATATGAACCTCTTGTTTCGTGTGGCAAGATCTACCATCTTTTTGTAAACTAGCGACCTTGGTAAAAAGGTAGTATTATCTTTTGTGAAACCACCACTTTTACTTGTAAAAATATGTATTTTTATATACTTTGGATGGTGTATGTGTTCATGTGTTATAGGTTTTACAACCTTTAACTTGACATGTATATGGATCCACAATATCTAGGTATCTTAACTTATCATTTTCATATGTCTAGTAACCTTGTGAAAGTAAAAATGTCCATATCCAAAATGCAACTTTTTCTTGAAAACATAAGCATTTTTGTAAGCCTTGATATGGAACAGTCAATGTCGGCATCGGTATGGAACACGGTTTTGTCTTCATCTTCCCGGGCCATCTGGATCTGGTGGTATCCCTTGTAAGCATCCAGGAAGCATTTAAGTTTGAATGGTGCCAAGAGTCCACCTTAAGATCTATCTCCGGGAGTGGATATGCGTCCTTCGGACAGGATTTATTAAGATCTTTGTAATCCACATACATCTGCCATGTCCTGTCGTGCTTCCGAACCATAACTGGGTTTGCAACCCATGTGTGATACTTTGTCTTACGGAGGATCCCAGCTTCCTCCAATTTCTTAACCTCTTGCACCACTGTTGCCCGATGATCCGGAGCCATGTTGCGTCTTTTTTATGACACGGGCTTGACCGCCGGGAATGTAGACAGTTTATGTTCTGCCTTGGATCTGTATATTCCCGTCATGTCGGCGTGCTTGAAAGCGAAAACATCCAGGTTATTGTTTAACAGGACCTCAAGACGATCTTGCATACTGGGTGACAAGGAGTCTCCTATCATGACCATCTGGTCAGGATATTTCGTGTTGAGGACCCATCTCACGGGGCCTAGTAAACCGGTCGGCGCCTGACGACATGACTTGCTGTCGACCCCTGTGCAAACTTTGTCTCCTACAACTGTCGCGATTCCTTGTGGTGTCGGGAACATATGGAACCCACGTGCCGTTGATACCAGTGCATCGATACAGCCCAGGGTGTATCGACCTATAATGGTATTGTACTGGGACTCGGCGGGTATTACCAGGAAAGTTACCAGTATGGATCGTTCTCGGCGACCATCACCGATTGCGACCGGAAATGTTAACTGTCCCGGTGGCTCGACGCTTTCTCCTGTGATTCCCAGAACCGGACCTCGTGCCGGTTCCATTTTTCTTTGATCTTCAATCCGCATTCTGCGAAAGCATGGTTCATAGATTATATCTTCCGAACTTCCTGTATCCACCAGGCACCTTTTCATGTTGTAGTCTCCTATAGCGGCAGATATCACTAGTGCTTCCATGCTTAGGACCTTGTAATGTGGGGGCACTGTCATGATTGCCTCCATCCATGGCTCAAAGCGCTCAAAAGATCTCTTCCGTCCACAAACGGGGTCCATCCAGACCATATTCATTTCCCATGGTCTCTTTCCTGCCGCTTTGTCGTTTACGACCGTGGAGGGGGTTGGCTTCACATCCTTCAGAATGTGTGCAAACTTTCCCGTCTTCACAAAGTATTCGATTTGCCTTTTCAGCTGATAGCAATTATTTGTATCATGCCCGTTGCCTTTGTGATAGTCGCAGTACTTGGACTTGTCTTGTTAAGGGGAGTCGTTAATTGGGCGAGGAATGTTTAGTTTCAAGTTCTCGGTGTCCAAATCTGGGTAGGAGTTTTAGACAACTCCAAGTACTATGGCTTAGATTTTGTGGAACTATCACTTCTACTGGAGTAAGTGTCTCTGGGCCTATCTTGCCTTCTATGAGAATCTCTATGATCTTCTCTTGAATAAGGCTGCCCCGTCGCCCCTGACCTCCCCTTGTTTCTTGAGCTCCTCTGTTCATGTTGCTCCGCGGATTTTGCCGCCTCTTGTTTCTTTTGAACCATGTGATTCATCGCAATCGATTTCTCCTACTTCACATATGCCTTGGCAATGGTCATCATTTCGTCCATAGTGTGCGGGTATCCTTTGGGCCCATGGAGCTCCCGTAATAACCCATCATCATTCACCCCCATGGTAAATGTTGTGCATGCCAACTCTTCCGTTAGCCCTGGGATCAGCAACCGCTCCTTATTAAATCGAA
The DNA here is from genome assembly GCA_028751855.1 of Ambrosia trifida. Taxonomy (NCBI): domain Eukaryota; kingdom Viridiplantae; phylum Streptophyta; class Magnoliopsida; order Asterales; family Asteraceae; genus Ambrosia; species Ambrosia trifida. The sequence goes on from CM054127.1 coordinate 119,580,786, forward strand.
CAATGAAGTTCTCCATATATTTGTTATCCCGTTGGCGTATATGCATTACCTCATCTCGGTACTTGGTATGCCTCCGCTGTTGCTGAACTGTTGTGAGAAACCTTTTACGATCTCATTCCAATTGGCAATTGACCCTGAAGGAAGGCTGTCCCACCATACACGGGCAGCTCCTACCAGGGTTTACACGAACATGTGACACCAGGCCGGTAAAGGCCAGTCTTTGGATCTTCCCACGGACTCAAAGATGTTGAGATGATCATCCGGGTCACCCGTACCATCGTACTTTCCCACAGTCGATGGCAATTTCAAGTTAGGCAGGAGAGGTGCATTGTCTATTCTTGCCGTAAACTTCGAATATGTGGTCATCGTTTGAGGTTGATACTATAACACCCCAACCGATGGCGGAAACATCGGGATGTCACGTATTGATGATTGTTCAATAGCTCATGGTACTATATGAAAGTTGAATAATATTAAACAATTTACAATTAATTTTACAAGTAAAGATTACAAAAGTTGATTAATATAAACTAGGTCCAAAGCTCTTATGTGTTCCAAGACTTGTACAACTTCCAATAGCAAATAAACTTGAAACATGTTAAGTTGGAAAGATGAGGGGTCAACTATAAATTGTAACATTACGCATTTATACTTGTACATTACCATTATCTTAAATAAAAACGTCAAGTTTCATTATTATTGTTCGCATTTAATTATTATTGTGGCGTTTTTGGAACCCTAATACTATATTAATTATATAATATACATATATATATATAAGATAAAATGTCAAAAAATAATATTGCTTGGGCCGGGAATCAAACTAGCGCCCCAAGCCGGGTCACACACACCAACAAACCCAACCATCTGGTCTACACACACATCTGGTTCTATTCCCAGCAAACAATTATTATATCACGTGTTTAGATTCTTCACAGTTGACTTGGAAAGTCAACTGTGACAACAACCTACCAAAATTAACCATCTTGAACGCGTTTTTGATCCTGGTTTGGAATGAATTCGTGATTTCCGGTCTATTACGAGTCATACACACATACAATTATCATTAATTCGTATCAATTATACACGATTACACGTCATTACATTCAATACACGGTCAACTTACCAATTCGACGACCCAGACCCTATCACTATAAATTGGACCTCCCCAAACCTTCTTCAATCGCCGAATACTCTCTCTCAATCTCCAATTTCTTATTTAAATCTGCTGTTCAAGTGTTCTTGTTAGTGTTTGACTATTCCTAGTGACCGAGGAAATATCACACGATTCATTATTGTAAGCATTCTTTTCTCAGTGGGTTTTGATCTTCGGCATACACACAACAATAACCCTAAGGTTAATTGGGTTATTGTTGTGTAATTCAATCAATTGAAAAATTAGGGCTCGAACGTTTACAAATTGGGGAAGAACACATTCTGTGCATATGTTTTATATTTAATTAAACTAGAATCAAACACCACCCCTGAGCTAGATCAGGTGGTTGTGTCTGATGATTGTTTGTCCACACACGCGGGTTCGAGTCCCTTGTAAACCGTTTTAATTCTTTTCTTTTTAATGGAATAATAATCAGTTTCTCATATAGTATTTAATTATAATAATCAGAAACTAATCGTTCTCAGGGTCCAGACCAGTTGGTCTGGGCTTGTGATTTAAAACACACGAACCGGCCAAGGGCCCGGGTTCGAACCATGGCAACAACAAACATTTCTTTTTATTTAAGTATATATTCCTTTGTATTTTTAAAATTCATTTTAAAATACTAAAACTCTTTTATAAATTCTACAAAAATTATTTTATGTTAATCTAGTGAAAAAGTTTAACATACAATTTTTAGTTTTCAAAAATTTATTTATTTAATATATATAATAAATAATTCAAGTTTATTCTATTTTATTTATAAAATTCCATAAAAATATCAAAACAATTTTATAAATTTCCACAAAAATTATTCTGAGTTTTTATAACAATAAACTTTTCTGAAATGATTTTTATTTCTGAAAAAACATTTATTTAATATTTTTAATCAATTTTTGTTAGTTTTAATCATAAATAAATCATAATAAATTCATTTTTCAATATTTTTGCACCAAAATTTTATATTAATTATTTCTGATTATTTGGAACAGAAATACAATTTTTAAATTAATAATTCTGTAAATTTAATATTTTTAAATATTAAAGTTATATTTTAACAATTTTTAATAAATAGATTTAATATTCTATTTTTAAGGAAATAATTTTATAAAAATTATTTTCATACTTAAAACTTATTATTGTGACCATCTTTAATTTAAAATTTTTAAAAAGACTTTTGTTTATTTATTTATCAAATTTTTCTTATTTATTAAACATTTTATTTATTAATCAAAACGAGCACTTATCCCCAATTCGAAGCCCTAGATTATATTTGTAGACTAGAAAGACTTAGACATATTTATTCCCTTAATTATAGGGTAATACTTGGCATTGTTGGGCAACACATATTCTATTTTTCACAAGACATAACATTTTGCTAAGGTGAGTTTTACATAGCCCCTTTTCTATTTATCACCATTTTTGGGGTGAAACATGTTACAACATTCTATATGCAATTCAATCATAAAATGTCTATGTGTTTGTCTACGTTGCATTATGTCTTAAACATGACTAGGGTAAGCACAATATTCTAGCATAATCATTAACATTGATCAGCCGACGGTATACAATGATAGATCTATTGGACTGACAATCCCACCCGGATACGTGCCTCCTACAAAGGCAGCGTGGGTGATTGTTATCGCATAACATAATCGAGTGAACCATGAGCGTATGGGATGTACCACAATATAACAGTCACAAGGGTTGATTATGCACTCGATTTACTTCTAGTATGTTTTCACATATGGACTAGACTTGCCATGACACTTGAATTGTACAAGTTTTATTCAATTATCAAAACCTATGTAATTCTCACCAACTTTTGTTGATCCAAAATATTTTTAAACTTAACATGTTTCAGGTTATAGCTTGCTTGAAGATTAGAGTTAATGCTTGAAGATGTGCATCTAGTATTTTTTTTTATTTTGATGTAAAAATGCTTGTAGAACAATTGTATGTTATGTATTTAAATCAACTATTGAAATTTATTATTTACCATGAGCTACTGAGCAATCATCAATACGTGACATCCCGATGTTTCCGCCATCAGTTGGGGTGTTACATAAATAGTTGGTGAGAATACATAGGTTTTGCTTATAGTTGAAAAGAATATTTTGTATAACAATCATAGTTGAAGTATAATAACGAGTAATGATAGAATATGAGTCCGACATGTAACAATGTGTCTTTGTACAATCAAACCTTGTGTCGACTAAGACCTAACTCGCAAGTTAGTAAAAGTGTAATTGTTATCGATCATCCCTGAATTTATGCGGGGGGATGGGTTTGTCAGACCTATAGCGTTATAATCTAAACAGGCGGCTTGATTAATGTTAATGATTGTACTGTGTCTTTTTGTTACAGTCAAATGATAGAATGAGTAAATGATAGTGTAGTTGAATCACAAGTTTCAACAATGTAAGAATGAGTAAATGATATTGTATAAAATGTTTAAACATGTTTCACTCCAAAATCTAAAACGGAAAAAGGGGTTATGTAAACTCACCTTAATGCTAGAATTGAACCCCCTTTATATAGAATAATTGTGGCTCTTGTGTCCAAATATCACCCTATTTATAAGGCAATAATTGAGTAATTGGGAAGACTTAAAAGTCTAAGTTTTCCAGTCTACAAGTAGTTATAAGGTTCCTAATTTGGGGATAAGTAAATTGTTTATAAATAAAAGAAATTCGAAAATAAATAAATAAAATATTATTTCTAGATTTTAGCTTAAACATGGTCATATTATAAGATTTTTAATATGAAAATAATTTTTATAAATTTATTTTCTCAAAAATTGAATATTTAGTCTATTTATTTCTATTTGTCAAAATATAATTTTAATATCTAAAAATATTAAAATTTAAGAAATTTCAAATTAAAATTTATATTTCTGTTCTAAATGAACAAAAATAATTTATGTAAAATTTTGGTATAAAAATATTAAAAAATGAATTTATTATGATTTATTTATGATTAAAATAACAAAAAATAATTAAAAATATTAAATAAAAGGTTTTTCTGGAATAAAATTTATTTCTGAAATACTTATTGATCTACGAGTTTAAAATAATTTTTGTGGAATTTTATAAAGATGTTTGGATATGTTTATAGAATTTTAAAGTTATAATTGAATAAACTTGTAATATTTATAATATATATTAAATAAATGATTTTGAAAAACAAAAAATTGTATAATAAACTTTGTCATTAGATTAACATAAAATAATTTTGTAGAATTTTTAAGGCACTTTTAGTATTTAAAACTATTTTTAAAATAATATATAAAGTATAAGTGTAAAAGAAAACAACAAAAAAAATAGTTGCTTGTGCCAGGACTCGAACCCGAGTCCCTGGCTGAATCAATGTCTTAAATCACAAGCCCAGATCAGTTGGTTTGGACCCTGAGAACAAGTAATCTTGGATTCAATTTATTATAAAGGCTTACTGATTTGATTCCATAAATGGTTTAGAAAAAAGAAAAGAGTGGCCATGGATCGAACCCAGGTTGATGGCCGGTTCACGTTTTAAAACCACATGCACTACCAATTGATCTGTGGATCAGTTGGTGAATGCTTTTGTTTTGAAAAGAAGTTATAGGATGATTACAGTAAGTCTTCTTCCCCAATTCGAAATATATGAACCCTAGTTTACTAATCACTACAATTAACAATCAATAGCCTCTGTGATGTTGGGGCTATTGCTTGTATATAGCCGAATAACGAAATTCACAAAGAAAATTGAACTTACAATGCGATTGGAGCTATGAACGAATGATCAAAACAAAAAGTCAAACGCGTATAATTCCTCAGTTTTGAAGAAGTTTTAGGATAATCTGGGTATGGGGGTTTGTTAATTGGTGCTATGAGCTTGTAAAGGGGGTATCAATTTATACTAATCATTCGTATTCGTAACTTTGGAAGTTTTGACCCGCAATAAAACATATACGCGTGTTTGGGCTTAAATTGGAATGTTATAATTGTGATTGGCGTGAGGAATAAGCTAAATAAGTCGGTTAAAACATTCCATAACAGATTTGAATTCAAAAACGTGGTTATTATGATTCAATTGAAGGTGCATTTGACTTTTTAGGGTTGACTGATTTAGTTTAGAATGTGTTAAGTTTGTTTGTTTTGGATAATAATCACAAAAGAAGCTTTAGCTTAGTTGGTTTGTGTGTAGAGGGATAAGACTGACTTGGTTTTAGACCCGGGTTTGAGTCTTGTTAGCTCCCTTTGTTTTTATCTAATTTTCGTTTTATATTATAAACTTATATATATATATATATATATATATATATATAATGATCATACTAAAAAAATGTTACGAATAATTTTAAAACACACTAAAACGTCGAGATTCAACGGGTTTTTATTAAATGATTATTTGTATAAGGTGTTTAAAACATACGTTGTTTAAAACAAACACATTTTTTTTATTACTTAAAAATTTAGGGAAAATTTGCGATGTTACAGATACGGCTTGGTCAAAACTCCTCTTCTTGGTCTTCTGAGAGACTATCGTTTTGATTCTGACCCGTGTTCTGCTGCCCGGGATTGGAGGTGAACGATGTTGGTTGATTCGCGGCCGACGTTCCTTCATAGGTCAATCTAGTCCTTAATCTTTCAAGACAGGCTCCACCCGGTTGCTGGGTGGCATCCGCCATCATTCTCCATCCGGGCGTAGGCTGAGGCACTGGGGGGCGTAGGCTGAGGCATTGGCATCCGTCATCATTATTCCTCCCGGGATAGAAGGAGATAACTCTTATCGCTTATCAACAATCCGTAACGAACTTCCCGGTTATTCGAATGAGTCGGTTGGCTTGTTGACCGCCTTTTATTATCATTTAGACGTGTTGGGCTTATCAGCCGTTGTTCGAAATGGGACGGTCCTAAATGTATTAGGCTTGTTTTGGCGTGGTGTCACACCCCTCCTAGGCGGAAACACAGGAGTGCAAAGATCGAAAAGTTTTCAAGCACAAGGTTCAAGCAATACACATTTATTCAAAATAGTACCACCATAAAGATGGAATTCATCATGGTTTTATTGAAAATTAAGCATAGTGTAAGCACATGAACATTGTCTTATGGAAATTGAAAACATAACGTTTTGAAGCTGACAAAAGCCATCAAAGTGATACCACGGTGTGCATGCTTGAACCCTTCCCTCAATCCTCTATGGCCCTCCATTAGTTACCTGAAACACATGCATAAAGAATTTTGTCAACAATAATGTTGGTGAGTCTATGGGTTTTGAATGTACTGTGAAATGAACGTGTCATCCGTGTTTGACCAATCATGAGCTAGCTAAGCAAATGATCACTGTGAGAACCATGAGTCCTGTAACCAAACCTCTTGACTGTGGTGCCTCGTGCATTGTACACTAAAGACAATGTATGTATAGTAAAATACTGACACTCTTTTTCATGTGGTCGGTTAGCGCGACTAACCAAGAGTGGGGGTGTCAACCTAATAGATCTATTAAAGTGTTCCATGGCTAAATGTCTAGCTAATGGTTACAGTGAACGATGTACGAGGACTAGTGAGCTCATGAACCAAAATGTCTCATGTTCCACATGGTAGTCATGCTAGAATGTACACACACTTGAAATTGACACAAGTATTGATGCATGTATTTCCCCCAAAATGTAAAATAGTAAAATGGGGCCATAGAAAACTCACCTGTTTGAGTCGTGTGGGGTCTAGTGAGCTAGTAGATGATCAATGGCCTGACAAATGATACCCTATGATCATTATGGACATGGTAAGTCATCTGGATGTTGTTTATCATACAAATTGTTCACCCGACACTTGTGGACCATTGTGTTTAGTGTGTTTTTCATTGTTCATGATACTTGTAAATGTTCCAACAAACATATAGTTCCAAAACTTTGTTGTTTCAAAATGTAATATTCATGGTGAACCATATTGGGCCTCACATGGGGTATTTGGGTTGTATGTTGGCATCAAATCACCATGTGTGGTTGGTTTTTGAGAAAACATTGCTTAACATATGTTTAGAACCCTTTTCAAGTCCATTATAAAGTTAACACATGTTTTGGCTCTTGTTACCATATGTTAGCTTAGGGTGGCCGATTAGTTTTCATTGTATAGAAGATATTTCCGATTGGTTAATGAATAAATTTAGCTGTTTCTAAGCTCATTCGAGCCTTTACATGATATATTTGTGAGTTTTGCATCATTTTAAGTCTTGATCACCATGTGGTTAGCCTTAGCTTGAAGCTTAAGCCAAGTGAGCTTGTACTTATGAAATCCGATTCATTTCATGGTGATCCAAGTCGTGCATGGTTTCAAAAGCGTGTTTTGACTACTCGTGATTATAGCAAGACCGATTATAGTGATGTTAAGATAAGATTATATAAACAAATACTAGTATTAAGACAATGTGTATGTGTTCATGTGTCTAAGGCAACTAGGATCAATTAAAGAGGGTAAACTAAACTAGAATGTAGCTCGAGGTATAATAATCTTACCTAGATATGGATCGAAGGTTGGATAGTCTCCAAGACTCCTCCAAGCTTCTTGCAATGCTTTGACTTCTAAGAGTAATACCCGAAAGTTTGAGAGAGTGAAAGAATGTGTTGGTGTGGCAAATGAGAATGAGATATGGCCTCTATTTATAAGGGATCGGCTCATGTATGGACAAGAACAAAGATGGTAGTGTATGCTCTAGCTAATGGATCAATTAAAGCCTAGTATACACCAAAGAATGATAAGGTTTGACAACACAATGGATCTCTTGTCTCACTCTCCTAGCTATGGCCGATTTGTGATCTATCCCAAAGGGGTATGGATTAGCTTCTTGGAGTTTGTCATTGCCTAGGTGACTAATCATGTATATATGCTAGATAGGATCTTAAGTATGGTTGTTATCACTTGATCTTGGCCGATTTTGGATAGATATGGACCAAAGAGGATAGGCTGACTCATCAAAGAAGGGATTAAGGTTTTGCTTTTATCCTAATTCTATGTAAGATGACAACTAATCAATGGCTTGTGCACATGCTTCTATTCGGCCGATCCTAATCCCTCTCAAAGGGGTAAGCTTCTAAGTCTAGGGAATGGAGTATAATTCCTTGTTTTATCTCTATTTCTATGAAACCTTTGGATTGTTCTCTTCTTGTCTTGTGGCCGTGAGGTGTAAGAGGATAGGAATGAGTATAGTTGACTTAAGAGGTGGGTTGTGGAAGCTTTATACTATTACTATAATGGTGAAACTTAGCTAACTAATCATGTCTCCTTCTTGCTTCCATGTGATCGGCTCAAGACAAAAGAAAAAGGACAAATGCCTAGGGTGATAGTTAAAAGCTTCTATGTGTTGTCCTTGTCCTCATGAGTTCTCTTGTCAACTCCTTTTCGGCCGCATACTATGCAAAGTAGGAGCATGTTTGTCCCAATCTTGATAAAGAAAGGTAGGAGTCCTAGGTAGTTGAAGTGAGGTAATAACTAATCTATATCCATGTATGTGTGGGCATGCGTGTGTGTATATATGTAATGTCGTGTATATGTGTGTGATGTGCTATGTATGGTCTAAAAATATAAACTAACCTAGACACCTAGTAATATAAAACAGACTCAACTATACTAGACCACACGACAGGCAAGTGTACCTATCAATGCAGTACAGACTAAGTAAATCCGAGTATCGAACCCACAGGACACTAATGGAAAACAAAACTAGACTTGACTAAGACTTAAACTAAATGATTTTTTAAAATGGTTTTTGGGTTTTTAATAATTAATTAAAATAAAATAAAATAAATAAGGATAAATAGACAGCGAAGATAATTGAGGAAAATATCAGGATAGGAAGGCAATTACCTAGGCCAAGAATCCTACATGCAGACTCACAACTCTCGGTAATGGAAAACTGAATGGATACCAGATTCTAAAAATAACTTAAGAAACCCTAAGACGTGCAAGATCTCCTCCCGGTCTCACCAACACACCCAAAGAATCCTAAGGAATAAAACACTGGCTATCTAGCTCGGATCACCTCCCGGTCTCACCTCACTAAAAATGTAAAGGTACTCTAATGACTCGATCACCTCCCGGTCTCTCTAATCACAATACACCTGAAGATGTAAAGGAGTAACTTAATTTGGTTAACTATGACTTGGAATTGCAAGAAACTAAAGAAACTAGGAAAGGATCACCTCCCGGTCTCTCCCAAAACCTAACACCTAAAGCTCTAGACAACCCAACATTCCATCACCTCCAGGTCTCAAGAATGGAAGAATACTTAAGTCCTCTAAATTCTCTAATCAAGTTCCTATGGCTTTCGGATCCAAAACCACAAACTAAGCTACAAGCACTAAGCAGGTAACCCTAATAAACATCCAAACATGAAAGACATTCACTAAGACGTTTATGGAACTCTCAAAAATAATAAATTAGACTTAAGCACGCACACACATCATAATAAACACCAACAAAATCGTTACCTAAACATTAACCATTCAAAAATAAATCCAAACCCGAGAACTATAAAATTAACATGCAGTCATCATACAACTTAGGTAGTGGTTCAAGATTTAGCTACTCATAATAATGAAAATCGATAAAAACATAGGTTCAAAATAAAATATAGTCATGGTCTCAATATTTATAAACACAAAGTAAATAAATATGAAAACTAAAATTTATTATAGTCGAACCAGTAGCTTCAGTCTTGAACCCGAGCCTTCCTGGCCTTCACTTCCTCTTTATTTCTTTTTGATCTGCTGTTGTAGATCGATTCCTCTTTGTGGCGGCTGCTATGATCTTTCTTCAATCGATGATGTCTGCTTCTTCTCAAGAATAATAATATATCGACACATGTTTGCCTTTCCAAATACTAATTTGGGCCGTGACCCAAAGTGACACAATGTCACTTTTACAATTTTGTTTATTATTATTATTATTAGTATTATTATTAGTACTCACTTTAACTTCATGCTCTCATGTCGGGTATTCTTGGCTCGACCAAAATTCCTCGTTTAGGTTCCAACGCCCGTGAACACCGGCTCTCAAGTGTTGGTGTCTCGATTAAAATTCTTTCATTTAGCGCTCATTATCCACGAACACCTATAAAATAATAGAATAACTAAATACATAATAAAAACGACACAAAATGAATAAAAACATGACCAAATAATATACAAAATACATAGGAAAAGAGATGTGTTTTGCAACACATCAGTGTGTGTATACACATGTGGGCATAGCTTGCATAGTCTCTAAGACATTAAGCTTGGCTATGATCCAATAACTAACATGTTATGTTGAATAAATCGGCTTATTCGTGTTAATAGTGTTGTGATTGTCGTTGTATAGCCTCTAGTGCACCTTTGATATAGGAATATCATCCGGTCTCATTAGAGTAAGAGGTGGTTAAATTCTATGCCTCTTGATGAAGATATTAACATGTATTTTGTTTCACATGTGTCATGGGTTTGTTGAATGATTTCCCATGTTGATCTTTGTGTTCACAATCGTGTGTTATGGGTGCATTAGCATGTGTTATAGGGCATAACCTCTTGTAATGCTTGTTTTGATGGTGTGTCCGGGTGTTGTATGACTAAACAAGTGCACTGTGTTGAGTTTTTCTGTTTAACTCATGCTCTACTAACCTGAGGGGGGGGGGGTATAATGTAGGCAAATTGTCTAAATATGCACATATAACGAAATCATAACTGAAACATGTACGGACGTTGACCTGTTACGTTGACTGTTGTCACACGTGGGCCTATCTGGTCTCGTCAATTACAATAAGAGCGTTTGGTTGTAAGCAAGCAATCATATATAGTTAAATTAAGTTCCATGCTATACATCTGAAAACATTTGAATATATATTATATTATGATATGATGAAATCTGTCTTCTATTAATTAAGTTCATATTAACTCAAATCCATGTCTTCGATCAATTCCTTGTATGAGATCGAACTAACAGATCATCAATTATATATGGGTTGGTTCAATCAATGTGAGTTAGCATCATATATACATACATTTGGGCTCAAATAATCGATCACCTGGTGCAAATTGTTCTCTCCAACTCCTTAATTTAGGTTTGTTGATATATGCTCTAAATCATGTCTTTCAACCCTCCCCATATATAGGAAGGCCCGGTTGGTTCTATCATTGAAATAATGGTTTACGTACATTTAATACCTATGTATGTATCATGTGATTGTATTGATCTTTATTTATTTTCGTGTAATTTCTAAAGGAATTCAACCCGTGAATATTTTCATTGATTTTGAATGGTTTAAATAATACAAGGTATCTCCTTGTTTTTGGTAGGAGATAATCATCATCAATACAAATTTTAACAAATTATAATCATACTATATTTACATTCTATTACACCCCCGCAGTCGAAGCGGGAGGAGACTGGATATGAAATCTTCAAATAAAATCCGCGGTAACCCCTTCGTGAAAATATCGGCGATTTGATATCTTGATGGAACGTGAAGAATTCTAACATGACCACGTTGAACTTGTTCCCGAACAAAATGGATATCCAGTTCGATGTGTTTGGTACGTTGATGTTGAACTGGATTCCCTACCAAGTAAATAGCACTCACATTATCACAATAAACCATGGTAGCTTTTGAAACAGGGACGGCGAGTTCAAGTAAGAGGTTGCGTAGCCAACAAATTTCAGCAACAACATTTGCTACACCGCGGTATTCCGCCTCAGCACTGGAACGTGAGACAGTGGGTTGACGTTTGGACGACCAGGAAATCAGGTTGTCACCAAAATATATGCAGTATCCGCTCGTGGAGCGTCTCGTGTCGGGGCACCCTGCCCAATCCGCATCAGTGTAGGTTATAAGAGAAGATGTAGCCGAGGGCCCAAGGGATAAGCCAAAAGAAACCGTACCTTGAATGTACCGGATAATACGCTTGAGAGCGTTCCAATGGGCGATGCAAGGGGCGTGCATATGCATGCATATCTGCTGTACGACATAGGTAATGTCGGGACGGGTAAATGTGAGGTATTGTAATGCCCTAGCCAAGCTCCTGTATAAGGTGGGGTCATGAAACGGCTCGTCAGGAGTTGCTCTGAGTTTGGAGTGAGAATCAACCGGGGTGGCTACCGGGTTGCAGGACTGCATACCTGCACGGGCTATAATATCAGTGGCATATGCTTGTTGGGAGAGGAACATGTGGTTACGTTTCCGTGTAACCGATATACCCAAAAAATGGCTCAATGAACCCAGATCTTTCATAGCGAATTCGGATGCTAGGTTCGACATGAGACGTGTCCGCAAACTGTCAGAGGAGGTGACAAGGAGAATGTCATCCACATAAAGTAGAAGATAAGCTGTATCGTTTCCATGATGGAAAGTGAAGAGAGACGCATCACATTTGCTATTTAGAAACCCCATAGATAACACATAGTCCGTGAACCATTGATACCAGGCATGAGGAGCTTGTTTTAACCCATAAAGTGACCGACGTAAGAGGCAAACATGGTCAGGAAAATTCCGGTCCCGAAACCCCATGGGTTGGTGCATGTAAACTGTTTCTTGTAATTTCCCATGTAGGAATGCATTAGTGACTTCTAATTGGTGCACGACCCACCCCTTTGAAAGAGCGAGAGAGAGTACGGTACGAATGGTAGCCGGTTTAACAATCGGACTAAATGTCTCGCCACAATCAACACCAACCTGTTGAGAATGACCATCGCATACAAGTCGTGCTTTGTATCGTTCTAGTGTCCCATCTGACCTGAATTTATGCTTCAACAACCACATGGACCGGATAATATTCATATTAGAGTCACGAGGAACTAACTCCCATGTACCATTTCTAATTAAAGCGTTATACTCGGTAGTCATAGCAGACAACCATTCTGGACTGGACAAGGCATCAGTGGGTGTTTTGGGTAGTGGGAGGATGGCGGGTTTGGTGGTGGTGGAGAGATTAAAGGGTATTTTTGGTTTGGAGATGCCACTCATGGACCGGGTATGAATGGTACGGGTAGCGGGCTGTGAGGTGGTTGGGTTCGAGGCTGGGTTTGGGGCGGTTGGATGTGGCAGTGGGTTAGATGATGTGTGGGCTGGGAGTGAGGAGCAGATGGGCCTTGGTTTGGTACGAATGGGAGGGGTTGGTTGGTTTAGGCCGTGGGGTGGATAGGTGTGTGGGCCGAGTGGATTATTGGGGTGGGGTTCGTGGTTGGCTGTTGGTGATTGGGGGGAACAGGAGATTGGCCGGGCATGTGGGAAGGATCAGGAGGGTTTGCGGGCCGGTGGGTGGTGCTTATATGGGGGCATAAGTGATGTGGGAAATGGTCAGTGTGGAATTGGTAGTTAGGTGATGGGCCGATTGCTTGAGCGAAAGGGTAGGTAGTTTCGTCAAAAGCAACATGGCGTGAAATGAAAAATTGTTTTGTAGATAGGTCGAGACATCGGTATCCTCGGTGTGTGGGAGGGTAGCCGAGGAACACACAAGGTTGGGATCGGTGTTCAAGTTTGTGGATGGTGGTGGATGGGGTGAGAGGATAGCACAAGCAACCAAAAATACATAAGTGGTCATAAGTGGGTGTGGACCTACATAAAAGTTCAGTGGGTGTTTTGTTGTGGGTGGTTTTGGATGGTAGGATATTTAGGAGGTAGGTGGCAGTTTCGAGTGCGAAATGCCAAAAATGGGTGGGAAGAGAGGCGTGAGCCATTAGAGTGCGGACTATGTTATTAATGGTTCTAATTTTACGCTCAGCCTTTCCGTTTTGGGAGGAGGTGTAGGGACACGAAAGGCGGTAAAGGATGCCATTGGTGGTAAAAAATGTGTTAAATGAATTATTAACATATTCACGGCCATTATCACATTGGAATGTTTTAATGGTTCGTTCAAATTGAGTTTTAATGGTTGAGGTGAGGTGGGTAAAGGACGGGAATACTTGGGATTTTTGGGCAATGGGGTAGGTCCATAAAAAGTTAGAATAGTCATCTAGAAACAAAACATAAAATTTATGGCCTGAAGGAACTAATGACAGGTGATGTCCACACGTCACTATGAATTATATCAAATGGTTGCATTGTGCTATTATTTGAAGGAAAAAATGGTAAGCGAATGCTTTTACCAAAAATACAAGCCTGACATACATTATTCGAATGAAAGTCAAAGTCTAAAATGCTAGAAGTTTTTAATTTATTCAATGGTGCTCGTCCTGGGTGGCCAAGACGATGATGCCAGACTTGTGAGGAGATAGTAGCAAGAGCTGTGGGTTGAGAAGTGGAGGACCCTAACAGCAAGGGATAGAGATCACCGTTGCTGTTGCATCGAAGGAGTGGTGCCTTGGTCTTGTAATCCTTCACAAGAAAACCAAAAGGGTCAAATTCTATTGAAACCCAATTGTCAGTAGTAAAACGACGAACATATATTAAATTTTTAACGAGTCTAGGTGAGTATAGGACATTTTTAAGGATAAAGGGTGGGAATGGCTTGGGTAGGTATTTTGTGCCTTGTCCAAGTACCGGAATTGATTCGCCATTACCTACAATAATATTACGAGACAAGCTAGAATTAGAAAAAGAATGGAAGTCACCTTGCTCATGAGTCATGGTGGATGATGCCCCTGTATCCATGTACTGTGTCGGATCCGGTTGTGTGTAGAGTGCCTGTTCAATGTCTGTTGGGCTGTAAGCCGTGTGGGCTTGTTGAGGTTTCTGTCCGAGTATGCCTTGGGAGGAGGAAGGATTATATGTGGGTTTGTTTGAGTTTGGGTATGGGCAAGGAGGTGTGGGCCATTGAGGTGAGTATTGGGCTGAGTTATTGGGCTTTGGGTAAGGAAAGGAGTTGTTGGGCCAAGATTGAGGATAGGATGGGAATGGTGAAGGCCAAGGATAATAGGCCGGAGGCCACTGTGGGTAATAGCGGCCCGGGTTTTGGCGACCATAGGCTGAGCGGCCTCTGCCACCACGGGCAGAGCGACCGCGGCCCCTGCCACGGCCGTAGCTAGGGTGGTCCGTGCGAGGTGAGTCAGAGGGGTGGGTTCGGGTGGTGGCGGAGAGGGTAGTATAGGCAGTTTTTGAGGCATGTTTGGCGAGCTCGGCCTTTTGGTTTTCGACATCAATGATTTGGGACCAGGCTTTATAGAAGTTTGGTAAGGGGGATTTGTTTGTGAGAATAGTGGCGATCCCCTCGTATTGCTCGTTTAGGCCCGCAATGAGTTGCAATACGAGGCGATCATTGTCAACCGGGGAGTCAACATTGGCCAATTGGTTCGCAAGAGTTTTTAACTCTTGACAGTATGCAGAAACATTGGGAAAGGCATCTAGACGGGTATTGGAAAACTTGTTTATAAGGTAGATGGCACGGGCACTTTTGTTGTCTTGAAAAAGGTTTTGTATGGAGGTCCAGGCTTCATAGGCGGTGGAGTATTTGTCAATGACGGTGTGGAGATCATTGGAGACGGTGCTGTATATCCATTGTAGAACAATGGCATCAAGCCGTTCCCAATCATCTTGTGGTTTAGGTGGGGTGGATGAGGAGGATTCGGTTTCAGTGGGTGGTGGGCGGGGAAGGAGATGGTCATGGACTAGGTAGGCTTTGCAGTGGATGGTGAATAGGGTGGACCAGGAACCGTATTGGGAGGAGTCGATTTCTAAGGTGATGGGAATAAGGTTTTTGATGTTGGAGACGATGGTGGCGGGGTGGATCCTGGACTCGACCGTAAAGGTTGGAGTTTGTGGTGGTGTGGCGGTCATAGTTTTCTGTGATAGGGGTTGATAAAGTATTATGTATGTGGGATATGGATGGTACGAAGGAATAGGCAGAATGGTGGTTTTAGAAGATATGCGACTGAACAGGGAAGAAAGGAGAGGCTGCTGTGGTCGCAGAAGAATGTGGCGGCAGCAAGAGGGTGGTAGGGTTAATCAGTGGTCTCGTGATACCATAAAGGAATTCAACCCGTGAATATTTTCATTGACTTTGAATGGTTTAAATAATACAAGGTATCTCTTTATTTTTGGTAGGAGATAATCATCATCAATACAAATTATAACAAATTATAATCATACTATATTTACATTCTATTAATTTCAAAACAACAGGTTTTCAAATATATTCTACCAAAAGCTTTTGACTTTAACACTAAAATTTAAGCATAAACATACACACCTTCTTTACCAAAAAGTCTGGAGACTTATACGAATTTGGTGCGAACACATCTAAAAGGTGATTTGGACACAATCTATTAATATATATAAAAGAATTGAGCATTGCTAACGTGGCATGTAATGGTGGCTTCAACCTCTCCATGAAATTGCCATTGGCATCATAATTGAAAGATTTTAGTGTTTTTGAATTATTTCATTTTTTAATTAAAAAAAGATAAACATAAAACCCTAAATTTATCTCTCTATCTCTCAATTCTCAATTACTAAAATTAAATTGATTTATTTTAAGAAAAAAGAATTTAAAAATAAATTTAAATTTTTCTCTCTTATGTTCCTCCCATAATTTTTAAACGTTAATATCTTTTATATTCGAGATTTTTTAAATAAAAAAAATACACCAAATTAACGAGCGTTTTATTATCTTTCCAACAAGTACCATAGTGCTATATAAAAAAAGGAGAAAAAACGACTATTTTTTGTGGGGTTATGTTCATACAGAAAAAAAAAAACACAAAGTGTTCAGGTTATTCATTAATCATGTTTTTTCTTTTAAACCAGGTTCTTATCTACGATGTTGAAATTCAGCCCAATCGCTATGCTATCATTGGAATTTTACTCTTCTAAAGATGGATAGGTATACTTCATCAAGAGAAGCTCGGAGAAAGAATCGCGCAACACGGCAACACATGGTGTCACCTTATAGCAAGGTTATTATTTTATTTATTTAATTACAAGAGTAATAATTATTACTATTAGTATTAGTATTATTAGAATAGTTATATTTTTAACCCCCATCATGAATTCTACATCTATATAAGTCAAAGTCAAATTGTAATATATTTTAAATTACGTGAAGATGATTATATGTTGAATGTTATCCTTTTAATACTGTATTATGTTTAATATGGTTTATGCTTTTTATTTTTTTAACTTTTTAAATAAATGTTTTTTTAATTAAGATTGATTATGTTTAAGTTATTTACTCTTTTCGTGATTTGAGTTTTCTTCTTTTATCATTTTTTATTAAATCATATTAAATTTTTCAACCCCGGGACGTTCCCGGGGTAATCAGCTAGTTATATATATATATATATATATATATATATATATATATATATATATATATATATATATATATATAAATGTTACCTATCAACAAAAGCTAGCTAGAGAATCAATAGCTCTTATATACAAACATGGTCGATCATAAAAATTTATATGTTTTATTTTACCTATTATCCGACCAACCATATGTAGCGTGAAACTCTAAACATATAAAACACTAAAAGTTGATTAATCTTTACCCCGGGAGGGTCCCGGGGTTGAAAAATCTAATTTTACGTGATAATCTATTGCAAATGGCTCAAGTTAACTAACCACAAAATCTCTCAATCATTGCATGTTCATAGTATTCTAATCAGTAATAACTCATATTCCCCACAAAATCTAATTTTACATGATAACATGAACACTTTGTGTGTTTTTTTCCTGTATGAACGAAACCTCAAAAAAAATAGTCGATTTTTTCTCCGTTTTTTATATAGCACTATGGTACTCGTTGGAAAGATAATAAAACGCTCGTTAATTTGGTGTAAATTTTTTCTTTAAAAAATCCCGTATATAAAAGATATAAACATTTAAAAATTATGGGAGGAAATATGAGAGAGAAAATTTTAAATTTATTTTTAATTTTTTTTCCTAAAATAACTCAATTTAATTAAAAATGAAAACAATTCAAAAACACCAAAAAGTCTCCATTATGATGCCACGTAGCACTCTCAAGAGAAGATTGAGGCATCCATTGCACGCCACGTCAGCATATACGTTTTCTTTTATACATATAGATAGATATAATAAAACACTAAAAGTTGATTAATCTTTAGTATAAAAGACAAAAGTTCAAAGATATATCACTTTACAACATCCTTGAAACCCAAAATTTAAAATTAAAAACAAATAAATAAAGGAAAAATAAAACAGGATTATAATTTGTCATTACCTTTCCAAAAAAAAAAAAAACTACAACCGACCAACAACACTACGGTGGTTCCTTTGAAGAAGTCCTTCTAAAACCACCTTCTTCTTGTACTCAACCGATTCTAAATTCAACTTAACCTCCAATTCCGGTGGCCGCCTCTCCGCCGTGGCTACGGCGGAACGTCCCCGAGCGGCCACCAGGCGCGGAGCAATAAAAAACCATGCACACGTACAAATAATAGCACATAACTTACCCCATAACACCATTATCACCAATATCACTAATAATATTGTCATGGCAATCATCGAGTCAAACTCCCCACCCAACGACGTCGTCGTCGTCGTCGTTTTGTCCACAACTCGTTCGTCTGCCTGATGCCGCTTAATAGCCGCCGGTAGAGACTTTGACTGAGTCAACGGAGATGAAACCAAAGCTTGACCATTACCAACCTTGACAGTTTTTTTCACCGATGATTCAACATCAGCACTGTTAGCTGACGTGGCAACCGGTTCACGCTTGACAATATCCGTCCACTTTTTCCGAGTGTTTTTTTGCTCATCGGAAGCATATTGTTTTGTGTCCACCATGATCACATGTGTTTTAGTCAACGTTGCATCTTCTTCTACGACCTGAATTTCCCACGCTGTATCCGATTTGGGTTTCCGGTGAAGGGTGTTAAAGTCAACGTGAAGTGTTTTGGTAGAGGATTTCTTGCAACTAAAGCTCCAGTTAAACATCCGGTGACGTCGCCGGTTGCCTGCGTTGACTTTACGATCTATGAGTTGCATATTCTTGTCGTCGGAATATCCAAAACAACGGAGAAAGATACTTCTCCGGGTAGTGGTTTTATGTTTTGTCAAAGTCATGGAGAAGACTGGTAGTCCGATTTGGCATGCATTCTGGTTTGTTTTCAATCAATGAATCATGATTTGTGATGACTTCTTCTACCACCAATTTGTTTTTATATACGTTAGGTTGAACCTAACCAATAGAAATATACTTTTTTATTTTATTTTTTATTATTATACGTATAATTTATTAGGTCAATAACTTAAGTGAGGGGACATACTCTATGTTCGTATATCAAAATTTGGTTAATCTATAACTTATAATAAACTAGTGTTTTAGTTACCCGCGCTTCACTGCGGGAACTCCTGTTGCGTTGATGGTTTAGTACACGGTAAAGATCGCGCCTCGCTGCGGCAACTGTTGTTGCGTTGAGGGTTTGGTGGACATCAATTCTATTACCCCGCGCTTCGCGACGGAGCTCCTGTTGCGTTGAGGGTTTGGTTGACTTAAAAATTGTCCGTCCCCGTTGGAGCTCTTGTTGCGTGGAGGGTTTCGTGGACAGAAAAGATTATATTAGGTAACTGTTACTATCGCGTGGGCTTAAAAAAATACTCGCGGCTAAAAACTAAAAGTTTTAATTGTGGTCAAGGTTTGAAATTCTTTGGGTGGTCAAAGTTTGAAAGCCTAAAAGCTAAAAGTTTGGTGGTCAAATTTTGAAATCCTAAAAGCTAAAGGTTTGGTGGTTAAAGTTTCAAATACTAAAAGTTTGGTGGTCAAATTGGGAAAAAATAAAGTACATAGGTTAGTAAGAAAGCTAGTGCCAAAGTGCAATTCAAGTATAAAAAAGTTAGGAGGTCAAAATTTGAAATTATAAAATGGCTAAAGTGTAAATATTGAGGAAAGTTTGGTCATAATAGTAAATCATGATGTGCCTGCCGTCAAAATGGGGCCAATCAAAATTAGATGCCGCCCAAAGTAACCAATCAGGTTGAGGTAGCAAAATGTTGGCCCACTTATATTGAAGAGACACTGTAGAAGTCTCCTCTTTATTAGATATATATAATATGAGGTGTTATTCATTGAACGTGTCATGTGACACTTTGAGGTGATAATATTGAATTTATTATTTTAAATAAAACATAAATTTTTAAAATTTTTATTTTCTTTTTTTAAATAAAATCTATATCTATATTATCTTAAAATTTCAAATATGTTAATTAATATCTTTTCCTAATTTTCTTCTCATATTTTTAAATGTTAATTATTATTTTAAAATTTCAAATATTTTAATTAATATTTTTATTTTATTTTTTCCTTATTTTCCACTCACAATTTTTAAACGTTAGTAACTTTTATGTATGACATTTTTTTTGAAAAAAAAAATTACACCAAATTAACGATCGTTTTATTATCTTTCCAACGAGCACCATAGTGCTATACAAAATACGAAAAAAAATATTTTTTTAGTGAGTTTTTGTTCATGCAGAAAAAAAAACACATGTGTTTAGGTGATTTATTAATCATATATAGGCAAGTACTAATCGTGTTATGATAGTATATATGTTTTTAAACATACTATTACATATATGAATTGCCCATGTTCATGTGCTATAACGATATGCTTAGCTTTAAAAGAGGTTGAGATTTTTTTAATCTGTTGGGAACGCGGCATGAGAGCCTATTTTCGTAGTATAAACATTAGAACAACTTTCTTTAGCATTAAAAGTGGTTGACACTATTTACTTCTTTTTTCCTTTTTTATTAACTCATATTAGATTTTTTAACCCCGAGACACTCCCGAGGTAATCAGCTAGTATCTTATAAACATTTGTGTTACACTAATTTAAAAAATGCATTAGTAGTCTATACAAAAATTAAGCCTCCAACTCAATTCACCAGGTATGAGCATTTGGTACCGACTACCGCACCAAACTAGTATCGTGACGATACATTAGGTAAGGTATTCGGTACCTAATTTTCAAAAATTCAGCATTGGTACCAGTTTGATACCGACACCATATATAGAGAGAATATTTTGTAGTGGATACCGATACTATACCAAACCGGCACCGTACACACTTTTGAAAAATCAGTATTGGTATTTTCATGAATCGATATCATTCGTACAATTCACCTTTGCATTTTTGTTTGATTTTTCCTTGGATGATCTCGACCTATGGGGCGTCACCGCTCCCACTGGCATGAAATGCAAAAATGGATTTTTGACATAAAATCTTTCACGCTCGAAGGGCCATTATATCCGTGAATCAGATTCTTCCAACGGCTAGTTGGTTTTTTTATTTATTTTTTTTAATTCAATTTTAATATCTTTATATACACATTCCTTAAAATACACTCACCAATTATAAAACACACACCACACCACAAAATTTTATAAAAAAAAATGAGTTCCCCCAAATCTTCGTCATCCGTTGCAAATTATTATTACAAAAAGTTTTTAGTCGATGTGGGTGATTCGACCGAAGAGGAGATCGAGCAAGAGGTGGTTACAAGTGCTTGTGCGCTCGCGACTAGGTATATGAAACATGTTAATAATCCTCCACACCCTATTTTGCGGAGACAATATATGAAACGCGATCGTACGACCGTATGAAGGCAAACACCCGCTTGATAAAAGATTAAACATTGGGTAATCATTGCAATGGGCATTGTGAGGCTTGAAACCATTACACCCCCTTTTAATTTCAAGCCTTACAATACCCTTTATATGACTAAGATGTCACATGTCACACAATGCCTTACTATAGGGCTTGAAATTTCACTCTACTAGGTCTGATGTTACCAAAACAGGTGATTTTAATATTTTTAAAATGAATCGTGTTAGCATCGAGACAAACGACATGTGTGATCATCACTTTCTGTTCATCTTTAATAAAAAGTCGCGTAATCTATACATATAATAAACGAAAGCCATTTTAATGACATGGCACTCAAATAGGCATTCTCTTCCTTAAGTGTGCCATGTGTCATCCCATGTGGCATTGAGATATTTTAGGAAAAAAATAATTTAAAAACAAAATTGGATTTTTCACCCTTATGTTTCCTCCCATAATTTTTAAACGTTAATATCTTTAATATACGAGTTTTTTTAAAGAAAAATATTACACCAAATTAACGAGCGTTTTATTATCTTTCCAACGAATACCATAGTGCTATATAAAAAACGGAGAAATTTTTTTGTGGGGCTTTGTTCATACTGGAAAAAACACACAAAGTGTCCAGGTAAATCATTAATCATGTATAGACAAGTCACTAATTATGTTTAAATCAGTAAATATGATTTTTTTTCAACCAGAGCTGAATAGGTTAATAGAGTTATACGTTGTTTTAAGTTAGGTATCAATATTAGTATGTTAGAGTTGTACATTTGTTTAGTCTTTAGGATAGGTGTTAATATTAGAGTTACATTAAAGTTCTACATTCTTTTTGGTTCGGTGTTAGCATTGAAGTTGAGTTATACATTGTTAATTTGTTTTAGGTTAGATATTAATATTAGAGTTGTACATCAGTATATTTCATATGTAAAATTGATGTATCATATTAAATTTCTCAACCCGGGACGCTCCCGGGGTATAATCTAGTTATCTATACTTATATTATAATGCATGAGTGAGGGGTATTTTAAGATACCCAAAAGTTAAGAACTAATTTTTCATTAACAACCCTAAAATAAGGGTAAAATAGCCATTCATATATTATTTACACTTTAATACCCTATCTTATTTACACTTTAATTCCCTAATTTTTAGTTAGTAATTACATTTCCCCCCCTCTCCTACAAAATTATAATTTCTTTTATTTAATTCTATCATAACTTTAAAACTATTATATTTTAAAAACATTTAGAATAAACCATGACGACCGGCAAATTTTGTCAATGTGTCGGTGTTTGTCGTAATCAATACCGATGTGTGGATTGAAATGTACAAGAAAGAATGCCTTATGTACAAGTGATTATTGCATTTTATGTTTTAAACACTAACTAGATGAAATATAATATGGATTTATTGTTAATATGGATGTTGAATCATAACACCATTTCATGATCAAGTAAAACTCAAAATTGTAAAATTGAATTTGGTGTTAAATATTGTTTCGCCCAATAATGAAAAATTCACATAAATAAAATGCAACGATTTAAAAAACCAAACAGGGCACTCGAAATCTACATATCAGCATTGGTGATTCTTAAAATATGATAATGTTGCTAAACATTATGGTTCATCCTTGCTTTGACAGACAAATAATTTGTCACACGGTAACAAAACTGCAACACAAGACTGGGCTCTAAGAATGCTTTATCACGTTTGCTACTGATAGCTTCAATTGTAGTACCCTATTTAAATAATCAACATTAGCAATATGTGCATATGTATATGGGTATGCATGCATATATTAATAGGTATACACATAAATCTCAATAAACTTTTAAATATACATAATTAGCTAAATATATAAAATTTTAAAATAATTAAGTTTAGAAAAAAAATATAAAAATGCATTGTAGATATTAATTGTAGGTAAATTTCTTTTAAAAACTTCAGCTGCATCAATTTGGTAGAAAACAACAACAACAACAACCATACCTAGTAAATCCCAGTGTAACTATTGGTAGGGTCTGGGGTTGGTAGAAAACACCTGATGCATATTATATATCCATATGATATGAACATCTATGTTAATAACAACAAAACTCACTAATTTGAAGGGGTTATTTTTAACAAAGTAAAAAAAAAAAAGATAAATGCACTGAATTTGGTATTCACAGAAAACACAATAATTTTTTATACTTTAGTCAAAGATAAACAAAATTTCCTAATTTAAAGGGGTGGGAAAATCATCAATTTCAAAATTTAAACCATGTGTTATCCTACTAAAGTTTAACAAAATTTCATAATTTAAAGGGGTGGGAAAATCATGAATTTGAAAATTAAACCATGTGCTAACCTACTAAAGTTTATTCTATAAATATATACTAATGCACACCTATTTCACTTCATAAAATACGTAGCCATGGATATTGAATTCAAAAGTTGAAGCTTCTAATGTTGGTTATTTGTCAGTTTATGGTTTTCATTCGTCCCATTTTACTAATTATACCTTTGTATACATATCTTAATCATTTAAGTGTTAACTTCTTGGTTTTGCAGATTCATTTAGATGAAAAACATACGGAGATGAACAAACCAATAGCCATACAAGCATCTAAAGTAGCGTCTAAGGTTGTATTTATTAATGTTTATTTTTTTAAATATTAACATGGTTGTTATTTTATGTGGTATATTGTATGCGTTTTATTGCAGGATAATGGTGATAATAGTGTTGAGATTATTTGCTATGGTGCAATGTTTAGTCCCTACAAATCTGATCTTCAACATGAATGTAGTGAATAGGTAATATCAACATTTATTTCATCTTCTGTTAACTTGTGTATTAAATATTTTTAATTTATTTTAAGGATCAGATGCATGAAATTAATAGGAAGAGATCTAAAAGGCTCCCTTAATGGAAATGGAGTCAAGTTATTGATCTAGACAGTTCTGATGAAAATGACAAAAAAGACATATTTGATGACACTTTAGATAGGAGGAAATGGAGGAAACTCATCCTCACCAAAAGATGTAATAATAAGAAATGGAGATTTACAAGAAATTTCAGTGATCATTCTTGATGACGAATGGTGGGCAGACAATATAGATGAGATCATGCAGACTGGGAACGTGTATGACTAAATTGATCTCATGATTCAAGTAGTTCACTAGCTTTTATTTTTCTCAACTTTTATGTTTATTAATACTTATTTTTCATTTCGTATGTTACTTTATTTTATCAAATGTTTCTTAAAAGTACTTTACAATTTAAATGTTAAATCTTTTTAGTTACTAGATATGTGTAACGCTTATGACGTATATCCACCGCAATGATGCTACAACAAATGCTATACGAATTTGAAATAAGTACCGAAATAAAAGGCGTCAATCCCACCGCATCGCGCGGGTTTCCTACTAGTTTAGATAAAATGGCTCCAATATTATAAACATCTAAATAAATGTAGCATTCAAGTTATCGTCCCATATATCTTCATCTTTATAACTATACTAAAAATAGTACTATTTTTCTTTTTTTTTAATTAAATAATATTATTTATACTTTTATCATTACTTTTTTTTTTCTTTTCTCGCTCTCAACCACTTTTAAAAAATATTTAAAAAAAATTATAGAGAGTGAATAATTGTTAATACTTTAGACATTAGGTTTTTATAATACTTTTGCTTACAAATAAGGGCAGCTGGGGTGGTCCGTGACGTGGTCCTGACCGCGAGTATTTCTACCATAGTCTCCACCACGTACCGCCTGACGAGGTCCCGTTGGACGACGGCCGTTGTTGTTTTTCGGAGGTGACTCTGGATCATCCTCTAGTGTACCAAAACTTAAAGTCTTCTGAGCATTAAGTTTGGCCTTCTCGAGAACCATCTTCTGGTACTCTGCAATCGTTTTGGAGTTTTGCCTGGCTAACCACTCATCCGGATCTACCGGAGACTGGTTATTTTGCTTCTTTTTTCCACCTGATAATCCACCCCCGAGTGGGATGAATTGGAACGTTGAAGATGGTTGTTTTTGTGTTACATTCTTTGTTATGGTGTTGGGTGCAACATCATTGATCCGGTCGTCAATTGTTGCATCAACCTCAGCAGTGTTTTGGTTTTCACCATTCGAAGAAACCATGGTTTCTAGTTTGAAAGATGAAATAACCAATAGGGGTGGCGCCAATGAAGAAACAAATAGTCTTACCACCGGGTAGGGTTGATAAGATTATTGTATTCCACAGGGTTGATCCTTCACTAGTAGTCTTGGATGGAATAGCCTGCAAACAAGAATGTGATTTGGGTAGGGAGACAACTACACGAGGTAGCAGTTTATAACAAAAACAGGGTGAATGGGGATACTATCAAGTGATAGCTCTTTGGGTTAGCAAAAAGTGTCATCCCTATTAGGGATGTGATCCCTTATATAGGGGTGGACGTATGCCACCATTACCCTAAACCCTAACCGTGATGGGTCAAGGCCCAGTTAGGGTTGTCTCCACTACCGCCTTTACCGCCACGCGCGCAGAGTTATCTCCTTGATTTGTGCATGGCTGCTGACCATGCATGATGTACTCCTTTGATATACCACGCATGGGCTCCTTCCGCGCAGTTGTAAAACCGGGTTTGGGTATGGCCACTAGTCGGTTCAGTACCCAATCCCATCAGTTTGGGTCAGTGATTTGATTCGGGCCGAGTCTAACATTAAATACAACTATTAAATAGAAGATTTCTATTGGGTTAAATTTGTTCATTTTCTTCTTACAAAACATTTCCTTCTCAGTTGAACTTTTCACTACTTATATATTAGGAAAAATGGAAATAAATAATCCCAACTATTGACTATTGGCCAATAACAGTCCCAACTACGAAAATCACCAATATTGGTCCCAACTTTCGACATATTGGAAACCAACGGACCCAAACTAACGGAGGCTAACTCCTTTAGTGTGATGCTGACGTGGCATGCTTAGGTGGCAAGATGATCCTACGTGGCGTCCTACGTGGCATCCTACGTGGCATGCCACGTGGCAAAATAATCCTATGTGGCATCCTACGTGGCATGCCACGTGGCAAAATGATCCTACATGGCATCCTACGTGGCATGCCACGTCA
The DNA here is from genome assembly GCA_028751855.1 of Ambrosia trifida. Lineage (NCBI taxonomy): Eukaryota > Viridiplantae > Streptophyta > Magnoliopsida > Asterales > Asteraceae > Ambrosia > Ambrosia trifida. The sequence goes on from CM054127.1 coordinate 119,607,562, forward strand.
GCATCACACTAACGGAGTTAGCCTCCGTTAGTTTGGGTTCGTTGGTTTCCAATATGTCAAAAGTTGGGACCAATATTGGTGATTTTCGTAGTTGGGACTGTTATTGACCAATAGTGAATAGTTGGGATTATTTATTTCCATTATTCCTATATATTATGAAATAAAATTAATACCATCATGTTTGTAAATGCAATTATGAGTTAGTTAGTAGAAACATTGTTGAGATTGTGACTGATGTGAAGGTTTTGGGTTACTTGTGGTATAAAAGTAGAGGTAGAAATAATGGGGTAGGTTGGAAGGGTTGGCAATCTTTTAACTTTGATGTAATGTAACGTTTTTGGTTTTGAGGGATCTCCACTTAGAGATTTTCCTCTGTTGGTGTTTTAAGAAGTTTGCTTTTCAAAGAAAAAAATTATGAGTTAGTTTAGGTTTGTGATTCGAGTCAAGATCTGTACTTCGTAGTTTTTCTGCTCATTTATATATTTAGCATTACCTTAAGCTTGACTCAATTTAAGTTTTTAATGAATCGATTGCAAGTAGCTCACGAATGACTAGACACGTTTCCAACTCCTTTTAAAACATTGTGCATCACCAATATTAATTCTAATTCTACTCGCTTTGCCTTTCACCTTCTCCACGTTTTGAAAATTTCATAACAAATATTACTTCTTCTCGTAGTGCATCACCAATATTAATTTGGTCAACAACTCAATCCATAGTTACAACTTGTCCTTATTTTATTTTTTAGGACTTGACGGTAAAGGAAACATAAAATAATATTCCTAAGATTCAAGATATGAAAATATTTTTAAAACAATCGAGCCATTAGTTAAGTTAATGACGAAATGGTCATTGGTTTTCTATTTGAAATTTACACCATCACACGGACCTGAAGGGTGCGGGGCTTCGTTATGGGTGGTACCGTTGACCGTTCAAAAAAAAAAGTAGTTGTGTTTTGGGGCTGTAATTTGGATTTAAGTAGTGGTGTTTAAGGTGGTGAGTAGCTTGTAATAATTCATGTTAGCTACTGGCTAATTATTGTGGTTGTATTTGGGAGTGGTTATATTAAGGATTTACTTTGCTGATAATCTCTCTCTCTCTCTCTCTATATATATATATATATATATATATATATATATATATTACTAAATATTATGAGAATGGTGAGAACAAACGAAAAAATCAATCAAAATCAATTTCTTTTTTTACAAACCTCATTATAATTAAAATAACACATAAATTAAGGAGTTTTCATTCCACACAATTCACCTTTTCTTACAAAAACACTCTAAAATTAACTTTTTACACATGTGTAAAAACAATTTATTTTCGTATACGTTTAAATTTTTACGCTTAAATTGTGTTTTTGAGATCGTGTTTTAATAATAAAAATAAGTGTAAAAAGAAATTTTGAACTTGAATGGATTTATATGTCGTTCTCGCGGTTCGCATAAAATATATTTATTCTTAAATTAACCTTCCCCTATATATATATATATATATATATATATATATATATATATATATATATATAATAAATCAATACACTCGGGTCGAATGAAGGCCTTAGAGAGGGCCTGAGGGATCCAAATATGTAAATGGGGCTCCGAAAATTAGAGTATATAAACCGTTTTCTTTTTATTTTTTCTTCATTCTCCACAACATACTCCTCCATTTCTTCCAAACAAACATCTCTATCATCTTACTTCATCTTTCATAGTTTCTTGATTCTCCATAAATGATTCAAGGTAATCATCGATCATACTCTTCTAATGTTAATTCTTATTATTATTTCCGTTTCATTATTTATTCTTAACATTATTACAAAAGAAATCGGTCATTTGATATATTTTAAAAGTGATATTCATTCATTTCAATTATCATTCTATATGGTTTAACTGTGTTTTAATCGGTTTTTTAATCAATCGATTTAGAATGAATATTTTAATCGTCTCTGTTTAAATACCACACTATATATTAAAACAAATCAATCGTTTTAATCTTTTTTAACAATTTAAGGTGATTTATCATTCTAAATCATTCTTGGTTATGATTTTTTTAACGACTTTTTTTTAGATAATTTATCACCTAAGTTACGATTTTTTTAACCAATTATGAAAGATGAAGTATTCTGATCTATTCATTTCAATGATAAAATGTCGGTTTTGTTAAGAAAATAATATAATCATTTGTATTATTTGCCGATGGAGTAGCAATGTTAAGAAATATTGAAGCGAAAATAATATAATCATTCATTCGTGTGTTTCAAGAACTTTATCATTCCGATTTATTCGGTTTTGATTATACTTTTGAAATACCGATTTTTTTTAGTTACTAAATTTTTAGATATATATTTAATCGGATTTAATATTCAATCGTATTTAATCATTCTATGTTTTTACATGTAAAAAACAGGATTTCATCCGAACACACCAACTAAATTATGTCATATCATAATCAAAATTAAATTCGGTCAACTATATTAAATCGAAATATATATATAAATAGTATTATCAATAATCAATAAATTAGATTAAAAATTTTAATAACTAACATCAAAATCATAATAAATAAGATTAAAAATATTAATAAGTTACCATTCTTATTGTTAATCAAATCTATATTTTGAGAAACATATTTATTAATAATAACAATAATAATATGTAAAGTTTATTGTAAAATCGGAATTAGTCATTGTTTAAGGAAGTGTTATCAAATTCTGTAAGTACCAACCGATATTATATCAAATGCATACATACATTCTGTAATATATAACAATAGATAGAGAAACAATATTATATGTTTTGTTGTTTTACATATACTATAGTATTCATTGGTGTTTGTGGTAATTTTGTTTTTGTCATCAAGTTTTTTTTCATATATATCTATCAGATTGAAGAAACAATAAGTATCCCGGAGATTAGGACTAATCACCGGGGGGTTGATACCTATGTTACTGTCAGATTAATCCTTTACCCAAACCGTAATGGTGACCCGTGTGAGAGTTAATGTGAGTGAGTGTGTATGAAATGTGTATGAAGTGTGTGAGAACACGGGAGTTAAGTGGTTCGGTCGTTAATGACCTACGTCCACTGTAAGTACACCGGAATATTATTGATGATAAGAAGATTACAATGAGTGTAGTAGTTGTGGTTATTTCTGAATGAGTCTACAAGAATTGCATGTGATCTTATTTATAGGGATCACGGTGGGCTGCATGGGGCGGCCCACGGACGACGCCACCAGCTTGGGCCCAGCTGAGGCCCAAGCCCATGGTTCTTCTGATAATGGCGGGAAAGGACCTGTTACTGTTGATGTCGTCATGCTATAGTGTGGTCGTTGTAGTAGCCTGACACGTGGCGGGCTTCTGGTGGTGCACAGTAACATCGTACTTGCTACAGTGCTCAGGCTATCCTGCTGGCTGATGTGACTTCTGACAGTTGGCGAGGTAATGCCTGCTGGTCACTATTCACGAAAGCATGTACAGTGTAGCCGTTCACCTTTTGTACTATCTGCCACATGTCCTTCTCCAGCTGGTATGTACTCTGACATAGATCTTTATGAATCTTCCTTCTGCCGTTCCTTGTACTTCATATGAGAGGTGCCAAGGGAAGATTCCGCGCGTGGTAGCACGCGCCTATCAGGTGTTGTATGTTGTTTATCGTATGCTTTGGCGCGCGAGACATGCTGATTGCTTGTCTTCGCGCGAATGTGTTCCCGCGCCATTATCCGGCGTGGGTTTGCTGTTGTTCGGGGATAGGGACGCCTTTCAGATTAGGCTCCCTATCCCTTCAAGTCCCCCTAGTCTAGGACTTCTCCTGCTCGCTGATGAGGAGGTGGAGTGCTAGACTCAAAATGTGTTGGTCGCGGATGAAAGCTCATTTGCTCGTGTTGTAGCTTGTTGGCGCAGATTCTTGGAAAACTCCGCGGGGAACGTCTTTTCTGGTTTTACGTCAAAGTTGCGCTGAGACGGACGTGCTCCGCCTTACCCTTGCAGGCGTGGGGCGGGGAACGTCTTTTGCAAACTTACGTCAACTTTGCGCTATTAAGGACGTTTTCTGCCTTGCCTTAACAGGCGTTGGGCGGGGAACGTCTTTTGCAAACTTACGTCAAGTTCACGCCATGTAGGACGCACTCCGCCTTATCCTTGCAAAATTTTAGGCGGGCAACGTCTTTTGCAGATTTACGTCAAGTTTGCGCCCATGAATTAAATGCTACTGGAGTGATTTAATGCGGGTCCTGAGTTGGTAATAAATTCTAAATCATTGGCATTCAATTTGTTTCTCATGAATGCGCCTGGAATTCGAATGATCAGTTACTTCTGATGGAAGTTTAATGGTTGCTGACGTGTTCGGTGACTGTCTGGTTGTGCAGACTAAGGCACGTCACGTCATGGTTGCAGTTACCAATTTCTCGTCTGTGTCAGGAGCGTGGGATGCCACGCGTCTGACGTTTTGTCTTCGTGGTTGAGATTGTGCCACGTGTCAGTGGGCACGTGTTTCTTGTCAGGCGCGTGGATTAGCACGCGCTTACTTTATTGTGATCGTGAGATCTGTTGACACGTGTCGATCATCCGGCGCACGTGTGGCACACAACTGTCATACACTATCATCTGGGCCGCTCGTTTGTGTTGGTTGACACGTGTCGCCATCTGGTGTCTGGAATTTGAAAAGGTGTGACGTTTGGCGCTTCCTAGGTGGGTCCCACTGTCATTAATGCGATGAGTATATAAACCTCATCGTGGTTCATTTGAACGGTTACATTCATATATCCTTCTCCTTATTGTCTTCTTTTTCTCTCAAACTTCCGATCATCTTGTTTCTTCGAAGTTTCCGTTTAATCTTCAAAGATCTCACTGATCTTGAAGATTCATTGTTGAAACTTCCAGTTTCTTCTTGTTTGATTTCTTGCCCCGTTGTTTTCTGTCTCTCATATTTGTTAAATCTTCGTATCTTCTTGAAGTTTCCGGTAAATCTTCAAGTTTTCCGGCTATTTTTTCCAGTTTCCGGCGAGTTTTATTTTGAGAATGTCTGAAGTTCCGGTGAGTCCGTCGCCATCCACCGAGGATGTTAGGGTGGAGCCGACTACGGAGGAGGTGGTGGAAGAAGAAGTTCTTGTCGAGCATGGCAAGATAAAAGAGAGGAAGTTGATGTCCAACACTTATTGTGTTTGGAGTCAAGAGGCCTTCAACCGGTTTTGCATCATGTATGGTATTCTGCCGGAGTGGGAGCCCACCCTTCCGTCTCCGACCAGCACTGTTCTCTCTGCCGGTAGCGGCCGGTTGGCATTGTACGAGGCCCACTTTGCTAAATGTGGGTTCCGCCTGCCGTGTACCCGCTTCCAGATTGACACCATGGTGACCTATGGCGTTGGGCCTACACAACTAACCGCCTTCGGGCTTCTGAGGTTAGTTCATTTTGAAGCTTCATGCCGTGCCTTGGACATTGAACCTACCGTTGAACGGTTCAATGTCTTCTACTTTATGGCGCGGGACGAGATGTGGTTCTCGTTCAAGCCACGCCCCAAGGTGCCGCCTATGGCCACTCACACTCCTAAGTCCTTGCATTGGGCGAAGGAGAAGTTTTTCTTTGTGAAGAGGGGTGTGATCCCCATTAGTCTCCCCTGGAAGGTGATAGGGGATGGGCAGCGGGTGGCCGACATGCCTGTGCCCAAAGACTTTAAGAAGCAGGCGTGGTTCATCGCCCTTACTTCCAACGCCACGAAGCTGGAGTTCCACAACCTGACAGAAGGCATTTTCTTCCTTCTTGGGATGAGCCGCAATGGAATTCGGGCGGGCAAAGAGCCTTATATCGCGGAGGAGGGTACGTTTGTTTATTATCATTATTTTTGTTATTATTTTCTGTGTCCTTCCTCTTACCTTATATGTTTGTAGGTGTGAGCAAGTTTCAGTTCTTTGCTGCCCGCCAGGAGAGGGGTATTAAGTGGAGGCCTTTGGCGGAAGGTCAAACCTCTTGTTTGGACGAGCTTGCTGACCGCTTCTATTACCCGGATCTGACCACCGCGCCCAAGCCTTATTATACAACCGGTGAGTTTCCCGATCCCTTCGGCCCTAGCATTTTTGGAGATGACACTACTGGATTTTCAGTAGGGATTGTCCCGCCGGTGAGCTCATCCGCGGGGCGTGGGCGTTGGAAACACGCGCCGCGGAATCATGGGTACCGAGCGAAAGTTGTGCTTTCTGACTCGGGTTCTTCCGTTTCAGCAGGGGAGGTTGTGAAAGGGCGTCGACGGCGTAAGGATGGCCCGCCGTCTGAAGATGAGGAAGAGGTTGAGTCTTCTCAGTTGGAGAAGAGGAAGAGGGCGCGCGTTGATAGCGCTGCCACTAGCAGCGCTGCAGCTGCTATGGAGAATGTGTCTACTGCCCCAGCAGGTGGGGGCGAGAGTGGGGGTACCACTCTGACTGAACCAGCGACAGCCTCTGAAGGCATTACTGATGTTGCTGGTATTCAGAAAACCAGCGCTGCTGAGGGGCAGGGAGGACGTGCCCCTGTGTTTTCTGTGGGGATTCGCGCTACCCCGACTAGGCAGCCGTTATTCCAAAAGTTGATAAAGAAGAAGGCGCCTGGTAAGTGATTTTTGCTGCTTTTTGAGTCTAACTTTGAATTCTCTCTAATCCTTTGTTTTGTTTTCGCAGTGTCGCCCAAGATAACTCCCACTCCTCCTCCTTTGTCTCCTTCTGCGGAAGCTGCTCGTGTGGAGGAGGAGCGGTTGTGGCAAGAGCAAGAGATTGCTCGTAAACAGGCGGAAGCTGATGAAGCCTTGCAAAAGGCTGAGGCTGACCGTGCTGCCGCTGCTGCAAAGAAGCGGGCGGAGGCCGATGAAGCCCTGTTAAAGGCTGAGGCCGCTAAGGCTGCTGCTGCCAATGAAGCCAGACAAAAGGCTGAGGCAGAGAAGAGGGCGGAAGCTGATCGCCTTCGCCTTCAAGAACAGCAGTTCTTGGAGGAGCGGGCTAGGTTGGCCAAGGAGCGTGAGGCCAAAGAGCACGCGGATGTTGAGGCCCAGGAGGTGGGCTTTGGGGATGATGGTTTCGAGAGGGCCCTGTTTGAGCAGGGCCCTTATGTGGCTGCTGGCTCGCGTCCGGATAGGCGCGATTCTTCAAGGGTTGGTGAGGCGTCAGGGGCCTATGATGGCTCTTGCTGGGCTGGTGGTGACGCCATTTGGCGCCCTCGCTGGGCAATCAGGGAGAATACATTGTTCTCCAACTCCTTGGCTGCTGAGGAGTTTGTCAGCGAGGTGGTGCCTCCCTATGAGCGCACTCACCAAGACATGTTGAGTCGTCCAGACCTTATTGCTGCCTTGTGCATTAATCAGGCGACTCAACTGTCAATGATGGACTCGCTGCGGCGCCGTGATTCGGCGTTGTGGCGAGACATGGAGAAAGTTGAGGCGGAGAAGGCGGACCTCGCGGAAAAGGAGGCTGCCTTCAAGGCGGAAATTGCCAAATACCGCCGCCGTGCTCATGATGCGGAGGCGAAGGTCTCCAAGCTTGAAGAAGAGGCTGCCGCATCAAAGCGCCGTTGGGCAGAGTCCTGGAAGAAAGCTAACCTTGAAACCATGAAGGTTAAGGACACTCTGGCCCAGGTGCAAGAGGAGGGGCGGACGGCGGTCCGCCAGCTAGAGGAGAAGAGCAGGGCTCTTACAGAGAGAACCGCCAAGTATATAGAGATGCGGAAGGAGTTGGAGTCTAAGGACTCGGCTCTTGTTGCGGCCACTGAGCGTGTCTCGTTCTTGGAGCAGGAGAGGGTTCAGATCCTTGGCGCTAAGGAAGATCTCGAGCGGGATCTGGACTCTTCTGATCAAGCTCGCCTCGAGGCTGTGAAGGAGTGCGAGTCGGCGAAGATTCTGTTGGAGGAGGCTGTCTCTGCGCAGACCCAGATGCAGAGTTCCATCAGCTGGCTGATGACGGATGGAATGAGCGGGGTGAGTCTTCGCGCTTTCCTTGTTTTTGGTAATTGTTTTTCTTGTCATCATACTAACTTTATTTTCTTTGCAGGTCTTCAAGAGGTTTTGGCAGGAGCCCAAGTTAGGCGATCAAGTTGCCTCTATCGCTGCTGCAGCCCAAGCCTTTGGATATGGCGAGGGCTATGGTGATGGCTTCTTGAGTGCGCAAAGTGATGGGCGGCTTGAGGATGTGGAGCACTATGGCAAGCCGCTGAAGGAGGAGTATGAGGCGGAGCTAGCTAAGTTTGAAGAGATCGATTTTCCCATCCTTCAAGTTATCGCCGACTGCAACAACAACGCGGATCCCCTTGCCGCCTTGAAATATTTCATTGACAAATCTGATGAACTGGCAAGGGGTTCTGGCGGAGAAGCCTCGGGGGCGGGTAGTGGGTAGGCGTTGTCCTTATCGTTTGTAATCACCATTGTAAATACCAAAGGGTTTTTAAGTCCCTTCTTTTAATGAAATCTTAAGTTTGTTATATCGTGTTGTCTCGTTCTTAACTTACTTATTTAACCAAGTCGTCACCCGGTGTGTAAGTAGGAGTTAAGACGCGCCCTCGGCTAGATAGTCCGGCGTTTAAGTGTTAGCACTTTTTTGCCTTGAAGACCATAGCGGAGGTCGTCCTGAGCCATTGAGTCCGACTTAGGCGCGTGATAGCCTTGCCTAGAAGACCTTTTACCGCGTTTCGCGCTGCGCGTTGTTCTCTTGTCCGAGTTGCAACGACTCTAGAAGACAAGAGTTTATGCACGTGGCGTTGTTATGCGGGGTTGTAGGTCCGGCAAGTAAATCCGTCTTGAAGACCATGCGCTATGTAGCGGGTGTAAGCCCGACGCGCACGTGGCGCGTCTTGAAGGCATACCTTGCTTATCTAGCTAGCGACTTTGGTCCGACGTGATTTCGCCTAAGTCTTGAAGACTTTTGGTGCGGAAAATACAAGTAGAAACACGGATATAGGAAACGTTTTCATTGATAGTATGGCATGTGTAGCCGTGTTACATGATTACAAATAACAACGCCGCAGCTGTGCGCCGTTCCATGATCGCGGAATGGGAGTGCCATCTAGCCTTTCTAGCGCGTAGGCGCCTTTGCCTAACACTTCTTGTATCTTGTAAGGACCTTCCCAAGTTGGGGCAAGTTTCCCCGGTTTTTCAGCATTGGAAGCCTCGTTGTTGCGGAAGACGTAATCCCCAACCTTGAAGGTTTGTTCTTTGACGCGCTTGTTATAATATTGTTCTAGTTGAGTTTTGTAGCTGGCCTCCTTTATTGCCGCGAGATCACGGCGTTCTTCTAGTAGATCGAGGTTCATGCGGAGTTCTTTATCATTGTCGGTTGTATCGGCCATCAATACCTTTGCCGTGGGGCAAGTCATTTCCACGGGGATCACTGCTTCGGAACCGTATGTTAGGCTGAACGGTGTTTCTCCGTTACTTGTCTTTGTGAGGGTGCGGTAGGCCCACAAAACGTGTGGAAGTTCATCTACCCACCCCGTTCTTTTGGTTCCCAGCCTTGTCTTGATGCCTTCTACGATTGTGCGGTTGGCCCTTTCTACTTGACCGTTGCCTTGCGGGTTCGCAACGGACGTGAATATTTGTTTGACCCCCATCTGAGCTAACCATTGCTGAAGGGATTGGTCTTCGAATTGTGTTCCGTAGTCGCTGACCAATTGCATCGGTAAGCCGAAACGACAAATGATGAACTCCCAGAGAAACTTTTTCACGTGCGCGCCATCAATCTTGGCTAGAGGCTTGGCTTCAACCCATTTGGTGAAGTAGTCGATGGCCACAATCAAGTATTTCACATTGCCCGGCGCCATCGGGAATGGCCCCACCAGGTCGATGGCCCATTTTTGGAACGGCCAAGCCGCTGTAACCGGCACCAGGTTATTCTTGGGGCGCAGGGTATTTGGGGCGTGGCGCTGGCAACTGTCGCATTTGCGTAATTCGTTGACCGCGTCGACATGCATACCAGGCCAGTAATACCCTGCGTTCATCAGCTTTGCTACCACCATCCTTGGGCCTGCGTGTAACCCGCACGTTCCCTCATGTATATCTCTGAGGAGAAATGAGGCTTCCGCGGGGTCTACACAGCGCAACAGCGGCCCTAGGTAAGAGCGGCGGTACAGGATGTCTCCTGTAAGTTGGTATTGTAAAGCTTTGTTCTTGATCTTCCGGGCTTCTAATTTGTCATTAGGCAAGGTTCCGGATGATAGGAAGGCTTTGATTGGCGTCATCCATGACGCGGTGGCTGTGTAGGTGACATTGACTCGGCGCGGGGGAACGGATGGTTTATCTCGGACCTCGATTCGGACTTCTTTAGCCATGTGCTCGAAGACTGTGGACGCCATTTTACTCAGCGCATCGGCTGGCTTGTTTTCGCTGCGCCTGATGTGTTCGACAGTGCATGTGTCGAATTGGCGCATGAGTTTTTTGGCTTGTTCCAGGTACATAGCCATGGTTTCGTCTTTTGCGTCGTAGGTCCCATTGATCTGCCGCGCTACTAACAATGAGTCCACGTGAGCCTCCATGTGCCTGGCCCCCATTTTTTCCGCTATGCGGAGGCCTGCCAGCAACGCTTCGTATTCCGCCTCATTGTTTGTGCTTTTGAACTCTAGGCGGATGGCATATGTGAACTCGTGTTTATCTGGGCTGATGAGGCGGAGCCCGGCGCCAGCGCCATCTCCGTTGGAGGCCCCGTCAGTGTATAGGGACCATTTTTGTGACGGATCGTGCGCTGGCGCGGGTGATTCTTCTTCAAGGCATTCTTGTATTTTGTCGGTGGGGATTTCAGTGGCGAAGTCTGCTAGTACCTGGCCTTTGATTGCGGGTCGGGGCTTATAGCTGATTGTGTGTTCTCCCAGCTCGATAGCCCATTTCGCCAGTCTTCCTAACAATTCGGGTTTGGCCAGAATATCGTTGATCCGATAGTCCGTGAGGACATTTATCGGGTGGCCTTGAAAGTACCTGCGTAGTCTGCGGGATGCATGAATGAGGGCGAGGACCAGCTTTTCCATAATTGTGTATCGAGTTTCCGCATCTAACAGCGTGCGACTGATATAGTAGATTGGTGTTTTCACGCCTTTACGGTCCACCATCAGAACTGCGCCTATTGCTCGCTCGGTGACTGAGAGATAGAGCGTGAGTGGCTCTTTGGGGAGCGGCGCTGTTAGTGTGGGGAGATTCATTAGGCATTGTTTCATTTGCTGGAATGCTGATTCCGCCTCTGGGGTCCAGCGGAAGTTGCTCTTCTTCAGGCAGTTCTTCAAGGTGTCTACGAACGGGAATGACTTTGAAGCATAATTGGATAGGAAGCGGTTTAGGGCGACTAGACGTCCCATGAGCGTTTGTACTTCTTTGATGGAGGCCGGTGACGGCATCCTTTCGATTGCTTGTACTTTGTCCGGGTTAGCGCGGAAACCATCCCGCGTGACAATGACGCCCAAAAATTTCCCCTCTTCCATCCCGAATGAGCATTTGCTGGGGTTCAACTTCATGCGTACTCTGCGCAATTGGCTGAACGTTTGTTCGATGTCCCGCAGCATGTCGGCTTCTTCCTTGCTTTTTATTACCAAATCATCGACGTATACTTCAAGTCGTACGCCGATTTCATTCACAAAAGCTGTGTCCATTAGACGTTGATAGGTTGCGCCTGCGTTTTTCAGACCGAAAGGCATCTTTGTGTAACAGAAGATACCCGTCTCTGTGCGGAACGCTGTTTTGTCTTCATCCTCTTTGGCCATTTGTATCTGGTGGTATCCTTTGTAAGCGTCCAAGAAACATTTGAACCGGTAAGGGGCAAGAGAATCCACCTTTAAGTCGATTTCTGGTAGAGGGTAACAATCTTTTGGGCACGCCTTGTTGATGTCTTTGTAGTCAACGCACATGCGCCACCCTCCATTTGCCTTGGCGACCATGACAGGATTGGCCACCCAAGTCTGGTATCTGATGGGGCGGAGGATGCCCGCGTTGAGCAGCTCGGTGACTTGTTCGTTCATGGCCTTTGTTTTCTCCGGGCCCATACTTCGTTTTTTTTGCACTATTGGCTCCGCGGAGCGATAGACATTGAGCTTGTGTTCCGCTATTTCTCGTGGAACACCCACCATGTCTGCTGGTTGCCAGACGAAAATATCCATATTAGTGATCAAGAGCTGTTTCAGGTGACTGCGTATGGTTTCAGAGATTGCATGGCCAATGATCACCGTTTGCTCCGGAAATTTAGGGTTGAGTATCCATTTTTCCGGCTCTATGCGGGCATCTGTTTTGACCATTTTTGGTGGTTTGGCTGTATCCGCGACATGGCAGTCTTTGTTTCCCCGGATGAAGGCAACGCCTGTTTTGGTGGGGAATCCTACCATTGCGTGCGCCGTGGAGGCGTTGGCGTTAAAGTGTGCGATGCCTTCTCTTCCCAGGAGTATGTCATGATTTGATGTGGCTGGTAAGACCATGAAGTCGCATATCTCCGTGCGCTCATGTGTGCCATCGGTCCAAGTTACGGGCAAGGAGAGCATGCCGCGGGGCATGATGGTTTCATGGATGAAACCGGAGATGGGCTCGTTGACTGGGATGAGCCTTGCTTTGTCTTCGCGATCAAGCTGTTGAAAGCATTGATCGTACATGATGTCTGTGCTGCTGCCGCCATCCAGGAACATATACCGCGTGCGGTAATGTCCGAATACGGCGGTTATCACAAGTGGAGCTGTGCAAGAGGCGCCGCCTCTGACCCTTGGCATGAGGATGTCAGCCTCTTTCCAAGAGTCGTTCAAAGGTTGCACCCGGGTACGCTTCCCCTGTTGGGTGTTGTTCCCCCGCCTCGTCATGTTGCATTGGTGACGGGGAATTAGCGTAGCTGTGTGAGTGTTGAGGTCTCGGATTTTTTTCCGCGATCCTTCGCCTTGGGTTTCCTCATTAGCGTGGCCTTTGCCAGCCCGGTGAACGTTCTTGACCAAGTGGCCCAGCTGGCCTGATTTTAGCGCAGCTTCAATCTCCATCTTTAGACTGTAGCAGTTGTCAGTGAGGTGACCGTAGTCGTTGTGAAATTCACAGAACTTGCTACGGTCGACGTTTCGCCGCTTCCCTAGAGGGTTGGGCTCTTTCAGGGTGACCTGCTCGGTTTTCAGAACTTGAGATGGTGTTTTTGTTAGCGGGGTCCAGTCGTAATTTTTCTTGGAGTGTCCACGCTGGTCCCGCGTTTGCTTTGAGCTGATGATTTGGCGGGCGTCACCAGCGGATGAATATTTCCCCTTGTCAGTGGTGCCCGTGATGCGGTTCCAAACGGATTTGTTTTTGTGCTTATTACTATTATTATTATGGTGTTGTGGTTGGAAGCCATGCTGCTGATTGAAAGATTTTTCGGAGGAAGCATATATTTTGGCTGAGCGGATGAGCTCATCCCAGGACTCTGGGATGCCATCTTTGCCGGTGAGGCATTTCATGAGGTCTGGACTGCGCACATTGTGGATGAACGCAGCCCGTGTGAGCTCCTCCCCGCAGCCTATTTGCAATGCTTCTTTGTTAAACCGGACTATGTAGTCCTCAATTGTTTCTCGGTCGTATCGTCGACACAGCAGAATGTCCGCTTTGTCTTTCTTATGTTTACGCAGGTGCGAGAAGTGGCTGCCAAACTTGTCTGTGAGGTCGTCGAAGTCTTTTACGCTTCCCGCTGGGAGGCTATTAAACCATACCCTAGCGGCACCCGTAAGGGTTTGAGCGAAAAGGTGGCACCACACTTGGACAGGCCAGTCCACAGACATACCTGCGCACTCAAAGTCGTGCACATGGTTGTCTGGGTCACGCAGGCCATCGTATCTACCGATGCTGCTTGGGAGTTTGGCCTTTCTTGGGATCTTGGCAACCGCTATGCGGGTAACAAACTTGGATTTCTCGGCAAAAGCCTTTGGTCGGAATGGTTTGACCAGGTCATCATCCACCTCACTGTCTCGCGACGTGTGAGCGTGTTTCTTTCCTTTGTAGCTTGAGTCGCTACTTGACGATTCGTAGCCATCTGGCTCGTCGCGTGGTTTGGCGTAGCCCCGAGCTCTGACGTTTCCGCCGAGCTCCCCGCTACGACCATCACCGTGCTCGGCCATGTCTTTTTTCTTGTGCTTTGCTTTTGCCGGGGTGTCAAAGGCAAGTGTCTTGCCCTTCTTCTTGGCTTGTTGTAGGAGCTTCCGCTGGTAGGAGCTTCTTCTTGGCTTGTTGACGGAGGAGCCATTGGTCCGGGTCCTCCTCGGCGAGATCTTGGCTGTCGTCGTCTGACTCGACGTCACGGATCTCAACAGCTGACCTGTCAAGCCGCGAAGTCGTTTGCTTGACGACGGTGTTTGGTGTGGTTTGGTTCTCCGGTTGTTGGAGTTCATCCTCTCCGGCTCGGTGTATGTCGGAGGTATTGGGGTTGGGTTCAGCCATGGGTGGGTTAAAAGATGAGTAAAAAAGAGCTGTTCTAACCGTTGGATGGCGCCAATGAAGAAACAATAAGTATCCCGGAGATTAGGACTAATCACCGGGGGGTTGATACCTATGTTACTGTCAGATTAATCCTTTACCCAAACCGTAATGGTGACCCGTGTGAGAGTTAATGTGAGTGAGTGAAATGTGTATGAAGTGTGTGAGAACACGGGAGTTAAGTGGTTCGGTCGTTAATGACCTACGTCCATTGTAAGTACACCGGAATATTATTGATGATAAGAAGATTACAATGAGTGTAGTAGTTGTGGTTATTTCTGAATGAGTCTACAAGAATTGCATGTGATCTTATTTATAGGGATCACGGTGGGCTGCATGGGGCGGCCCACGGACGACGCCACCAGCTTGGGCCCAGCTGAGGCCCAAGCCCATGGTTCTTCTGATAATGGTGGGAAAGGACCTGTTACTGTTGATGTCGTCATGCTATAGTGTGGTCGTTGTAGTAGCCTGACACGTGGCGGGCTTCTGGTGGTGCACAGTAACATCGTACTTGCTACAGTGCTCAGGCTATCCTGCTGGCTGATGTGACTTCTGACAGTTGGCGAGGTAATGCCTGCTGGTCACTATTCACGACAGCATGTACAGTGTAGCCGTTCACCTTTTGTACTATCTGCCACATGTCCTTCTCCAGCTGGTATGTACTCTGACATAGATCTTTATGAATCTTCCTTCTGCCGTTCCTTGTACTTCATATGAGAGGTGCCAAGGGAAGATTCGCGCGCGTGGTAGCACGCGCCTATCAGGTGTTGTATGTTGTTTATCGTATGCTTTGGCGCGCGAGACATGCTGATTGCTTGTCTTCGCGCGAATGTGTTCCCGCGCCATTATCCGGCGTGGGTTTGCTGTTGTTCGGGGATAGGGACGCCTTTCAGATTAGGCTCCCTATCCCTTCACAGATTTAGTTAATAATATATGTTTTTACATATTTGAAAAACAGAATTTGATCTATACACACAAAAGCTATTATGTCTTATCATAATGGTTCTCAGTTCTTCAAGATATTGCATGACCCTTCGGCAACAGTTTTGGTATGTTTGTTATTTTCATGTACATATGCCCATTTAATTTTCAAAAATTATGAAAAAAAAAAAATTTAATGTTGTTCTTTAACGTGTCAATCCAGAATGTGCCGAAGGCTATGAACAAATTTCTGTTGTGTAAAAACATACACAACATGAACGTTACAATTGCCACATACGAAGGACAATCTTGGTTGGTCCGATTAGAATTGATCGATGATCTGTTTTGTTTTACAAATGGTTGGTCTAAAGTTGTTAATGTTTTTAATGTAATTTTTTTTTGAAACGAAAATTTCATTCAAAAAACGGGAAAGGCCACAAAACGGACCAACCCACAACCCCTACTTACAACATATACAACGGGTATTTAACCCAATCTTTCCAATCAATCATAATACATTTCTTTCTATATTTAAACCAAACAAACGACAAAGACTTAACTGTGAATACCACCTCTACCACCTTCGGATCGGATTCTTGAAACACCACCTTATTCCTTTCTTTCCAAAGCGCCCAGATGGTAATCATAAAAATGCCTCGGATCATTTCCTTCTTCACAGCGGAGTAATAATGCGAGTTTGGCCATCTTAAAACATCTTCTAGAGAGCCGAAGTCAGGAGGCCTTAATCTATTCCAATACCAAATTTTGTTCCACACTTCAGCCGCGAACATGCAGTAAAAAAGGAGGTGATTAACTGTTTCATCTTCCATTCTGCACATCGAGCAAGTATAACACGGAATCTGCAAATTTCTTTTGCGCAGCTCTACACGAGTAGGAATCCTACCTTTCACAATTCTCCATATCAGCAGATTCACCTTAATCGGCACCCAATTGACTCAGCAAAACCCACTGTCGCTGCTGCTATACAAGTGTTTCTGCAGGGAAACTTTCACTGCAGAAACAGAAAACTCCACCGGATGGTTAGCGTCCCAGAACCACTTATCGTTGCTATCTTTAAAAGAAAACTGTGATAACATAAACATGGCGTCTTGCATCTCCGAAATCCCCGCCACAGTGTACGCACCCACAGACCAATCTGCAGTTAATCTGTTAGAAGACCCATCGAAAAACACCCGTTTACTAACGACACAGTCTTTATCCTTCTCCGCTGCAAATAGAGAAGGCCATCTAAAACACAAAGGGATATCTCCAAGCCATTTGTCTTTCCAAAAACTGGTGCTATTTCCTAAACCCAAACTGCACAGGAACATACTGTGTAAACTGGAACCATTAATCTGGCTTTTGTCCAGCAGATTAACTATGGCCTTCCATGTTCCTGGGAGCGCTTTTTTGACTGGGAAAAAAGACCATTTACCACGACCACCATGGAGACTACACACTACCCTTCTCCATAGGCCTTCCCGATTTGTTTTGAACCTCCATGCCCATTTGACTAGAAGCGCCAAATTGACTTCGGACAGTTTTGTGATCCCCAGCCCCCGTATTTCTTTGGTCTAGAAACAACATCCCATGAAACCCAATAAACCCCTTTACCGTCTTTATTACCAAACCAGAGAAACTTGCGCATTAACCTCTCGATATCTTCAATCACCTCTTTCGGCGCTTTGAATAAAGAAAAATAGTAAACTGGAAGGGTCGCTAGAACAGATTTAATCAGTGTTAGGCGACCACCCATAGATAACAAATTCGCCTTCCAAGAAAGGAGTCTGCTTCTAACCGTATCCAAAACCACATCCCAGTGAGCCGCCCGATTCATATTAGCACCGATTTTAATCCCAAGATAAATAAAAGGAAAAACGCCAACCTTGCAACCTAATATCTCAGCCGTACCAGTAACTTCCGGATCAGAAACACCCAACCCGAAGATATGAGACTTGTGAGCGTTGATTCGTAAACCAGAAACCAAGAAGAAAAT
Organism: Ambrosia trifida; assembly: GCA_028751855.1. NCBI lineage: Eukaryota > Viridiplantae > Streptophyta > Magnoliopsida > Asterales > Asteraceae > Ambrosia > Ambrosia trifida. The sequence goes on from CM054127.1 coordinate 119,624,879, forward strand.
ACGTAACAACCTATTGGTCATCACCACATTTTTTTCAGACCAAGTCCCCAATAAAAGCGCATCATCTGCGTACAGCATATGTGATAAAACCGGCCCCTCCCTGGAAACTTTAACACCCTCAATATCCCCCAATGAGCAAGCCCGCGAGATCATCTTAGACAAAGCCTCCATAACAATCAAGAACAAAAATGGGGATAAAGGATCTCCTTGTCTGAGCCCTTTTTGGCAATTAAACTCAAACGTAGGAGACCCGTTTACTAGGACCGCAGACATAGCAGAATACACAATTCCTTTTATCCACGAGCACCATCTAATCGGGAATCCCATTTGCTCAAGAATAGATAGTAAAAATTTCCAGTTAACATTGTCGTAAGCCTTTTGGACATCAAGCTTAAGAAGATACGCCTTTTTTCCACACTTCTTAATCCACCCGATTAATTCGTTAAGAACAAGCGGCCCATCAAAAATATACCGCTCCTTGAGAAAAGCGGATTGCGAATCCGATATCACATCCCCCATCACCTGTTTAATCCTTTCTGCAACTACCTTGGAAATGACCTTGTTGATCACTCCCACAAGATTAATAGGCCGATAATCTTTTAGACCCATAGGCGATCTAGATTTAGCGATAAGAGTAATATAAGACAAACTACATTGGTGACTAATGTTACCCGTTTCGTAGAACTCTTCAAACAAACGAACAAAGTCCTCCTCCATCATAGACCAAAAGAATTTAATGAAATGAAAATTAAATCCGTCCGGCCCAGGCGCCTTGTCAGAACCACATTCGAAAACAGCTTTCTTGATTTCATCTTTGGAAAAAGGCATTATTAAAGCGTCCATCTTTTCAACAGGAACCTTATTCAAATCTTCGCACAGGAACGTCGGTCTATAAGAATTCTCTTCACGGAAGAGATCTCTATAGAAACGGAGAACTTCTCTTTTAACCAAAGATGGTTTTGAGATCCATTCCCCATCAACCATCACTCCCGGAATGTCATTAGATGCCTTCCTACCATTAATAACCCGATGGAAAAATGCCGAGTTCTCATCCCCCAAAGCCGCCCAATTAGCACGCGACTTTTGCTTTAGGTCTTTATTTTTTAAAAACTCAAGCCTATCCACCTCTTTTTTACTTTCCTCCCACACCCACAGTTCATCTTCTTCTAGCTCACGGGTCTCCATGATATCTTCTAATCGTTTAATATCGATTTTAAGATTTTCCATAACCTCCCCTTCATTCCGAGACACCTTGTTCCACCAATTCTTTAGAGCCACCCGCATTGCCGCTAGCTTTTTAATAATCGTTATGTCAGCCGGCCCTTCAACCACAATTGAATTCCAGGCTTCCCGAACTATATCTTCACATCCTTCCCTATCGAGCCAAGAGTCAAACCACTTGAACGGCTTGGCACCAAAATTAGAATCTTTAATCGTCAAAAGCAATGGATTATGATCAGAGAAATCTCTAGGGAGCGCACGAAGACAGGCACCATGCCATCTATTAAAAAATTCCTGGCACACAAGCATACGGTCAATCTTGCTCACTTTAACCGTTCCGTCAGTACCTGTAAAGAAAGTAAATCTTCTTCCCTGCATATTAAACTCTTGTAAACAAGCCTCATTTATAAAATTATTAAAATCCCGGGCAGCCCTGCTGTTAAATTTCGAATTCCTTCTTTCACAATCCCATCTAACCGAGTTAAAATCGCCTAGGAGAATCCACAAGCCCACACTACCCTGCATCAAAACTTTCAGGCGATTCCACAATATCCTTTTTTCCCCCACCTTCTGAGGAGCATAAACGTTAACCACATTAATAACTACCCCGTCTTCAACCAAGTTACCCGAAGTCAGAATAAAGTTTTGATCCAGAATCGTGCGAAATTTTTTGAATTTACGCGGGTTCCAAATACTAATTAGACCACCCAATTTTTCCCTTGCCCCAACCACATCAGCCTCAAAACCCTGATTACCCCACACTCTAGAAAGATCAAACTTCTCAGGATTAGCAAGTAAGGATTCTTGAATTCCCAAAAAATCAACATTGTTTCTTAAAATCAAACCCTTTATCCGAGGCGCTTTACCAGCCGCCCCAACCCCTCTAACATTAGACGATAAAAAATTCATCGATTACCTGATTGAAAACCTTCACCTTCGATGGTCTTAGAGACCAAGTGATCATGTTTAGTAAAGTCAACTCCCAACCGCTTGCCAAACTCCATGGTATCTTCTTTCTCTTTGACGATCGAAGCCCCTTCAATTGGAGTAACGCAATCCATGTCTTCATTATTGTCTTCGAGGTCTGCGCAAATAGTCTGATCATCCTGGTCTTCCAGCAGAACTTGAAATGGGTTTGATAATTCAACAGAGCTGGCCCCTCTATCTTTTACAACATTACAATCCAAACCCAAAATCAAGTGATTAATATTAAATGGATCATCAGGAGATAGCCCATTGTTTTTGGGCTCCTTGTTGGGCCTGTCATTACTACTAGAATAATTGCCTCCAGAACTTTGGCCCACTTCAAACACCTTAGTTTTTATCTTTTTTCTTTTTAAAATTTTTTGTGGGACCCCTGGATCTTCTAGATTGGTTTGACCAATCCCAGCAAAATCATTTTTTGAAGGCAATTCCGAAACATCAGCTTCCTCAATTATGGGGGCATTAACATTCGCATTAACCGTTTCCTTTTGTGACTCCTTTTCCAAAAATACCGACCTAGCCGGAGAGCCTCCCTGGCCAGTCACCTTCTCATCCATCGGTTCATACTTCGGTGCCGGAACCACCGGATCAGCTTCAACCTCGTTAACAAAGTCCGTAATCCAATCTTTATCATCTTCATCGATCCATACTTTAAAAGTCTTTTTGCGCCATTTCAGAAATAACTCTTCTTTGATTCGATTCCCACTATTGACCATTACTCCGATGTACTGAAAAGAGGAATCGAAGTCCAACTTCACCATCTCTGGTTTTTTCACCACCTTACCAAAAAAACTCCCTAAGTTGTCAAAGACTTTATCGTCAAGGAGACACAGCGGTAATCCCATCACCTTCAACCAAGCTATACGTTCGTACGGAATCTCTTGTCCTTCCCATACCATCACCGAACTGAACTGCTCGGGTCTGCCCACTAATTCGTCTAATGCCATTTTTGCAATCTCTTTACTTCTGAATGACACAAGAAAATCAAAACCCCCGATACATGTGACATCTCCTTCTCCCAGACCCATCTCCTTGAGCACCTTCTTCACATTGACAAACACATCCATATTACATACCTTGACAACTAACGTGTTCCCATGCAGTTTCTCAAAGGCGTTTACTGAGTCTTCAACCTCAATGGTTCTTCCTTGTGATGCCCCAGAGAACGCTTCTTTGAAGGACATGACGTTCGGATTATAAGCGTTCTGGGTTCCATGCCTTTTATTCCCTTCGTTTCTATCAGTTTGCATATCCATACCCCCTTATTCGAATGTGAGAAGGATCTGCGTTCGTTAACTTCTCCTTCTTCCAGTACGAATCTAGCGACATTATCCTTAAGCTTATAATCTCCCAAACGAATAGCAGACAATACCTTCACCATCTCCTTTCGGTCCTTGACATCCAGAAGCGAAACAAAAGCAAAACGTCTCCCAACTTTATCCCTTTTCCTGGCTACGTAAATATCAAAAATATTCCCAAAGTTCCTGATTTCTTTTGCTAGATCGGCGCCGCTGCATCTCTCCGGAAGATTTAAAACGTAAAACTTCGTTATCCTTGCCAAAATCTCCACCGGAATAGGTTTTCGGTTAGAGCCCATGTGAAGAGAGAGTTTTTCAATCCGGGTTTTTTTTAATGTAATTTATTTGAATTATTGTATTTTGAATTTATGTTTAACGTTATTAAAATAATTCAATGGTTTTCGAAATTTTGTTTAATGTCATTTATTTATATGACCGAATTTATTGTCATTAATTCAGAATTATTTTTATTTACTTACAATAATAATAGTTGACTGGTGTTAATGTCATTTAATTTGGAATTTGAATATTAATCATTGTTATTTATTTACATTAATTTATATGTTGACCGAATTTAATGACATTTATTAATATCATTTAACAATTTACCGAATTTATATTAACATCCTAATGATTGTTATTTAATGTTATTTTGACTGAATATTACATTAATTTATATGTTGACCGAAGTTAATGACATTTATTATTATCTTTTAACAATTTACCGAATTTATATTAACATCCTAATGATTGCTATTAACTTGAACATCAATTTACCAAATACTAAATTTGTGATAAATGTGTTTTTGAATGCAAATTACAATATTTTTATTTAAATCCAGAAAAAATTATTTATAATTCCAGAATTTATAAGTTTTTCTCCTAAATCTTAAATCAACACCAACCGTTAAATTACAATATTTACAATATTAGGATGTTAATATAAATCGTAACACGTTAATTTACAGTGTAAATTATTTATAAGTCATAATTTTAATAAAACTATTCTCTTACTCATAATTTGTAAATATTTACATTAATTTATATGTTGACCGAAGTTAATGACATTTATTATTATCTTTTAACAATTTACCGAATTTAGATTAACATCATAATGATTGTTATTTAATGTTATTTTGGCTGAATAAATAATGTCATTGTGTCAAAAAAGTTGTGGTTCCTACTAAATTTAAACTTGAAAGTCAAAAATGTTGATTTTTCCTACTAAATTTAAACTTGAACGTCAATTTACCAAATACTAAATTTGTGATAAATGTGTTTTTGAATGCAAATTACAATAATTTTATTTAAATCCAGAAAAATATTTATAAATAATGTCATTGATTATTATACAAAGTTAATGACATTAATTTATATGTTGACCGAAGTTAATGACATTTATTATTATCTTTTAACAATTTACCGAATTTAGATTAACATCCTAATGATTGTTATTTAATGTTATTTTGACTGAATAAATAATATCATTAATTATTATACAAATACTTATCATAATTAAAAAAAAGCAAGGACGATTGCTGTTGAAAGCTCACAATGAGTTATATACCCATAGAACATAACTCAACAATCACAATTGACATCTTACCGGCTTTGTTTGCCGTAACTACAAGTTTTGTTACCTTTTCTTAATTAACGTAATTTTATAACAAAACTAGCAAGACGCTATAGTCACATTTTGTTAAATAGCTAGCAATTAGAGTTATCAGTTTTCTTTTTACATCTCAAGTTGATCCTAGGTGCGCCTCTTTAATATTCTTGAAACGTCGGCTGTGCATATAGATAACTGATTTTCAAACTCAATAAAAATACCGAAATGTGTGTTTCTTTTCCTGAAATTTAGCTATTCATTGTGATAAATGTTGACCATACCTATATACGTTTTAGAATTTGTGATAGATGATAGTTATTGACAATTATAATTATATCTAATTTTAAGCATTTAGCATAGATTTAAGTCAACATTTCAATCTTTCTATTTTTATACTTCAACTATTTAATTGCATGGTATCACATTGATCACACTTAATATACACACCATAAACAGAACGTGGAACAATTCGAAAATGTAAGTATTATAAGAGAAAGATTCATGCAATAATTTTGGTAAACAAAATGTATTTAATAAATTTAATTTAAATCTATTCTTTTAATAATAAATATAATTTAAATCTATTTAACAATTTTCTAAAATACATAATGTATTCAAAATAATTTTCAATGATATTACTAATATAACGACTTTCATTTTAATATTGTTGACCGATAAACATAAAAACTTTTTACTGTTTTTGTTACTTTGATGGAGGTCAATTCTTTAACTTTATTTATTTTTCATGTCTTACAATACAATTATTAGTAATTAGTAATGAAATTAGTAATGAAATATCATTTTACGTTATCAGTAACAACATTAACTAAAAGGCGATTCATAACAGTAAAAAACCTCATTTGTCATGAAATCCTTCATCATTGCCTACATTAACTAAATATCGTTTCAGTGATACTAAGAATAAGAATATTACATCTTTCATTTAAATATCTTTGACAGATTAACGTTATCATATTATGTTTACAAAGAATTGCCCTTTAATCAATTGTCATGAAACGCTAACCATCATCATGATTGCAATAATTGTGCTAATTTTAGGCGTCGTTGACCAAATCACGTAAAATACCAGTCCTTCCATTTTTATAATTCAACTATATAAATAAATCCGACTTATTCGATCAGAATTGTTCGAGACACAATATTCCGATTGTGGTAGCATTGAAACAGGTCAAATGGATAAAATGTCGCCCTATAAAAAACCTCCCATTTTGACATATTATTCAACCCATCCACGTTGCTATCTTTACTCCTAACTAGTTTCTCATGTAGGTTTAGTATTGATTTTTCACCGTGGTTTAAGCTTGATTTTTAGGTCATTGGTTATGAGTCAAACCGTTAAAACAGTTCAGGGTCTTTTGGATATATTTACCTTAAATTCTTGATGATAATACAGTTACAATGCTAAATGTTTTTCTTTTCCTCATCAGATTTTTTTTGACAAATTTTACTGTTTTGTTAATATAATGGTTCAGGGATCCTATAAGTGGACATAAATTCTTTTCAAAGCCACAAGTTCCAAATCGTCTTGCCATATCAAACCGTGTTATAGAAGCTAAAATAATTTCAGGGAGTAACATTGGAATGCGAACTTTTATCCAAAGAATTAGGTTGTCCCCATCTGATAAGAAGATTCCTTTCAGATTTAATATAAGAAAATTCCCTCATACTTTATGTTTCGCAATGACGATAAATAAGAGTCAAGGACAAACCCTATTTAGGGTAGGTCTGTATTTGAAAGATCTTGTTTTTACACATGGGCAGTTGTATGTCGTTGCCAAGTGACAAGAGTAGAAATGGCTTGAAGATACTAATATTGGATAAAGATGACAACGTTAATAATAAATAGCAAATGTTGTCTATAAAAAAATATTTGAAAGTTTGTGAATAAGTATGCGATCATATTATGCATAAATCATTTAATTTTTTTTTATATTTTTTTGGTTGTATGATTTGTTAAACTACATTTATTTACTTTGAATTTAATCTTCATTTGCATGCCGTTACAATAAATATATGTTTATTCATTTCATTATTTGTTTTTAAATCACGTCAAATCAAACATTTGTTGATTCATATATCTGTTACTGGGTAACATTAAACTTTTTTTATGATAATTTACAATCAACCAAAATTCATACGAATTGTATTACGTAACTTTCAATAAATAAAATTTGCATACTACAATCTTTATATAATTTTTTTCATTTGACATGGACATGTACCGTGTGTACACGCTGGGCTCTAACCTAGTATATATATATATATATAGTAGAGAGTTCAAATGAGAACAAATTTTATCTTGTAAGAAGAAAAAGAACAATTTTAAACCAACATGAATCCTTCATTAATTAATTGTATTTAATGTTAAATAAGTTATTAATTTATTGTAATCATGATAAATTAATTTAATAAATGAAACTCATAATTCATTTTTAAAATATATTTTTTTCAAAGCAAACTTAATTACAGTGAAATTTTTTTTGATATGTCTAGGATATATGCATGATTAATTTCTATATGTGTACTTGTAACGTATAATAATCTTGACGATGAATTTCTATATGTGTAGGATAAACGTATGATAATTTCGATATATGTATGATGAAATTTGATATGTGTAGGATAAATTTTTATAATATGTAGGAGAAATTTTTATAATGTGTAGGATAAAGTGTTAATGTTAATTAATTAGGGAGATAACAATTAATGTAACATGAGTTATGAGTTAAAGTATTTAATGTTTTACAATTATTTTATTTGTTCTTTTGTTCTCATATTAAGTTTCTTCTCATTTGATACTCCCATATATATATATATATATATATATATATATATATATATAGGGTGAGGTTGTTGTACAAATGACATTTTTCGTATAAAGTGTGAGAAGTCTATATAGGCATTGTGTTTTAAATGTTATGAATGATATTATATATTCTTTTGACAAAGTATTATATAGAAAAACACAAAATGTAACAATTTAAACCACTAATTAATGTATTTCTCGACATGCAATCTAAAACACCATGCGAATAACATAATCGGTGTTTTTAAATTTCGCGTCTAAAATAAATTTTATTGTGTTTTAAATTGTTACGTGTGGTATTTTTCAATTTAATACAATGCAAAAGGAATCGAAAACATTATAGCCAAAAATTAAAACACAATGACTACGTAGGGTATGTTTGGTATGGGCTTTTAAGAATTTTTAAAAGCTTCTAGCTTCAAACATTTAAGAAAACCCATACTCAATAAAAAAAAACATTGTTTGATTGAATGAGGCTTAAAGTTTATAGGTTAGGAGAAAAAACTCCATATTTAAAAGCTTCTACTACTAGTCTTTGAAAAAAAAATGACAAGCTTTTAGTATTTAAAATTACTTAAATAACCTTTATGCTGATATTTTATATCTGGATTATATATTTTTTTGAACGACAAAGGAATTTTATTAATACCAAAATGGCCACTAACCAGAAGCTAGACACACCATACACCAAAATAGCCTAAAGGCGAACCACCAAGACCATAAACTCCCACTAACACCTAAACATCCCTTAGATCTGGTTGGCATATGAGGTTAATCAATCAGACATTTAAATCAAGACGGTTGGCATATGGGGCTATTCAATCAGATTAACTCCATATCAAGTTGGCATCTAGGTCTAATCAACCAGATTAACTCCTTATGACCAATGTGTATTGCAGTCGACATCTGAGTCTAACCAACCAGATGTCTCGTTACAACCATAACCTTTACTGCCAACTTTTAACTTCATATGATCAAATGCAAGTTACCCCCCACATTTAAGTATTATTGGATTGAAACAATCCAACACAAGATAAAGGTAACACCATTTATACAAACCTATAGTTGTTTGTTTAATGGATCTCTCCCCCACATTACTTTCACTTTGATCAAGTTTAAGCAATACTACTCACGATGACTACTAGACACCTTGATTAAATAACAAATATCTACATCTTTGTGCCAATATAGTCATTCGAGTATACTGTTCACCTTATATTCCACTTGTGTACAACATGTTTTAAATCAAAACAAGGCAAAATATGCCTAAGCTTGAGATGCCAACACTTACGCGTGTATGAGTTCTCATCGCTACACTTAGAAAACCAGCTAGAATCATTATCAATGATCTAGTTAATCGGTTTTTCTCGAGTTATTCCATTAGACTGAATGAAGTTATATTTTTAGACTTTGTTATACACAGATTCATTCTCATGGAATCCAAACTCCTGCACCCCGCCCTAACCGTAAACAACATCAAAACCCATGTTCCCATTATCCTTGAGAAATATTCAACCTATTATACAACTTGGAAAACCCTCTTTCGGGTTCATTGTCAAGCCTATGAGGTGCTTGACCATCTATCACCCAAACCTGCAGCCGCCCCTCGCCCCTCTTCTTCTGATTCAATCGATGCTGCTAAAGCCGAAGTAGCAGCCCTGGCGGCTGATCAGTTGTGGTCTCGGTTAGACGCCACTGTCATACAGTGGATCTATGACACCATCTCTCAACCCCTTCTTCGCATTATCCTACAACCTGGTCAAACCGCTCATAAGGCATGGATCGCGGTTGAAAGCGAGCTCAATGATAACCAAAACACCCATGCGGTTTTTCTGGGTCAAGAATTTGCCAACATTTGCCTTGAGAATTTATCCTCCATGGCCGATTACTGTGAACACGCTAAACATCTGGCTGACCAACTCGAGAGTGTTGGCTCTCCCATTGACAATCGAATGTTAGTTATTAAAGTTTTGACCGACCTTACAGAACAATACGATAGCATCTCGACTGTTCTTCAAAACCAAAACCCATTACCCGATTTTAGTGAGGTGGGGTCACGCCTCAACTTCGAGGAAAGCAAAAAAGAAAAGACAAGCGACTCGGGCCTCCCAATCGGCTGCCACAACCCTTAATACCACCACCAACCCACAGACTAACCCTCACCCCTCCGCTTTCATTCCCTCGGACCGAAGTGGTCGTGGTCGTGGTCGCGGCCGCGGAAGATCCAACAACAAGCAAACCCAGCCTTTTTCTTCTCCACAACCCAACCCGAGCCACCCCTATAATGTTTTTCCTAGCAATTGGATCGCCTCACAATGGGCCTCCCTTCTCAAAAACAACCCTACGGCCCAACCTCCTTGCCCCTATCCCTCCAAGCCTGCTTACCATAGTTCTTAAGGCATTCTTGGCCCGCGCCCAGACCAAGCTCACCACACTAGTTACTCAGCAACAGATTTTTAACAAGCGCTATATTCTCTGGTTCTCAACCCACCGGATCATGGATTGATGGATACTGGTGCATCTTCCCACTCTGCTAATGAGTAAGGTATATACTCCCCGTCTAATTTTAATAAGTGTACTAAAAAAAATATTGTCGTTGGTAATGGCATGTCTATTCCTTTATTGGCCCAAGGCAACAAAGGTCCTACCACCCCCATACCCACCACTTAAACTTAATAATGTCCCATTTGCCCCAAACATAACCAAAAAGCTTATTTCTATCCGTCGCCTTACCACTAATAACCTTCGTAAATGCTTGCTTCATATTTTGTCTGGTGACTTTGCTATGAAAGATTTGGGCCCGCTGTCTTATTTCTTGGGTATTCAGGTAACTCGTGAAGGTGATACATTGTTCCTCTCTCAGTAGGCATATGCTAAGGATATCATTCACCGGGCTGCTATGGATTCTTGCAAACCGGTTGCTACATCGGTTGACACACAGTCCAAGCTCTCAGCAGATTCCGGACCCTTACATAATGATCCCTCTACTTATCGTAGCCTTGCCGACGCTTTATAGTATCTCACCTTTACCAGACCGGACATCTCCTATGTTGTGCAACAAATCTGTATGCACATGCACGCTCCACGGTTGGATCACTGGAATGCTTTGAAACGTATTATACGACATCTTCAGGGTACTACAAATTATGGTTTACATCTTGGTCCGGTTCCTAGCCTCATATCTAATCAACACTTAGTTACCTCAAAGAAATGGATTTTAATACTCCCAACTATCGCCTATTGGCGGATAATACTCCCAATTATCACCTTGGCCATTAGCAATCCAAACCTTCAACTTTTTTACTTTTATCACTCCCAAACTAATGAGGACTAACCTGGTTAGTGTTCGTGGCCAAAATGTATAAACCAAAACTTCTATGTGGCAAAAAATGTAAAACTAAAACTTAAGGGGCATTTTTGAAACTTTTTATTATAAATCCCAACCCACCCCCCCCCCCCCCACACACCCCCTTCTACCTTATTCTTCTTATGTGTACTACAGATTATGGTTTACATCTTGGTCTGGTTCCTATGACGCTTGGACTCGTCTCAAAGACCTCCTCCTAGATAACCAAGCCGCCCGAACCATCACCCTTCAAAAAAAAATTATCAACACACGTCTCGAACAATTCTCCAATATTTCTCATTATTGTCAAACCATGAAACTGCTTTACGATCAACTCACCAGCCTTAGGGCACCAGTTACCGAAAATCAACTTGTCCTTCAACTCCTCATCAGTTTAACTCCACAATATGAGAGTATTTCTCTTATACTTCAAAATACTCAGCCCTTACCTGATTTTTACAGCACTAGATCTCGATTGTGTCAAGTCGAAGATACCAAAAATAGCCAAGCCAAAATCTTCGCCCAAACTGTCGGTACTGCACTCAACACCACCACTGATCAGTCCAACTACACCAACACCCGTAACAACCCCAGGTCGGACAATAGCAATAGAGGGCATGGACGCAGAAGGGGCCGGGGATGCGGTCGCAATTCCTACGGCCGAGGTCGCTACCAACAGCCATACTACAACAATAATCCCTATTGGTAGAACCCCTCTTGGCCTACCCAACATAACAGCGGCCCACCCCAATATTCACATCCGCCCAACTACAAAGCCCACTCACCCTCTCACTCACCATGGGCCTAGTGGCCCTACCCACCGTGCCCCTACCCTTCTGCTCCTGTACCCGGCCTAGGCCCACAACCTTCATCTCAGGCCCATACACAGTCCAATCCAAGCAGCCATGCACCGAGTCTCTTAGGTACGAAGCCCAACAGTTCTTCTTCGGCCCAATCTTAAAACACCGGGTACTCTCCAACCGACATTGCTCAGGCACTGTACAACTTGGCTCTCCATCATAATGATCCCTCCTGGACCATGGACACAGGCGCATCAGGTACTATGTCTCCATAATCTGATAAGTTTCCGTCTATTTTTAATTCTGGTATTATTCATAACATAATTGTTGGAAATGGCAAAACCATTCCGGTTCTAGGACAAGGCAACATAACCTTACCACCACCATTCCCACCTTTTAAACTAAATAATGTTCTTTATGCCCCTAACCTTGTCAAAAACCTAATCTCTGTCCGTCATTTTACAACTGATAATCAATTGTCTGTTGAATTTGACCCTTATGGTTTTACTGTGAAGGACCTACGGAACAAGAAACCTATCCTACGATGCAATAGCTCGGGGGATCTCTACACTCTCAGCCCATCCAAAATCACCAACCTCAACACTGCTTCCACTTTTGCTGCTATCTCTTAGGACATCTGGCATCAAAGGCTCTGTCATCCAGGCCCAGCCATTTTGAATAATTTAAAAACTACTAGTTCTATTTCTTGTGGTGTTTTAAATAATAAAACTTGTCCCGCTTGTATTTTTGGGAAACATACTAGACTCCCTTTTCTTGTATCTAATACAAGCAAATTTATGCCATTTGACCTTGTTCATAGTGACGTTTGGACGTCCCCTATTATTTCTTATAGTGGACATCGTTATTATGTATTATTCTTGGATGATTATACCAATTTTTTATGGACCTACCCCATAGCCTATAAATTTGATGTGTTTGCCATGTTTACAAAATTTACCACATTTATTCACACCCAATTCAACACCAAAATTTAACAATTCCAATGCGACAACGGACGTGAATATGCCAATAATCAATTTATCAATTTTTGCAATAACAATGGCATGCACTTCCGTTTCTCGTGCCCTCTCACCTCATCCCAAAATGGTAAAGCTGAACGAAAAATTCGCACCATTAAAAACCTCATGCGAACCATCTTGGCCCACTCCTCCACTTCAAACACCTACTGGCACCATGCCCTCCAAACTGCCACTTACCTTTTAAACATCATCCCAAGCAAAATACATAACTTCCAAACACCTACCCAAAGACTTTACAATTGCTTACCTACATACGATCACCTTCATGTGTTTAGTTGCATTTGTTACCCACTCATCCCTCACACCACCATTCATAAACTTGCCTACCGCTCCTATCCTTGTGTATTCCTCGGGTACCCTTCCAACCACCGTGGATACAAATGCCTTGACCTCAAGACTCGCACCATCACTATCAACCGTCATGTCATTTTTGATGAAACCATTTTTCCTTTTTCCAAATCTCACAAACCAACACCAAACTCCTACACATACTACCCACCCTCTCCCTTTCCAAACACTGACCTAACTACTCCTCAAACAAACCCCACACCGGCCCACCGTAATGTAACACCCCAACCGATGGCGGAAACATCAAGGTGTCACGTAGTGACGATTGTTCAATAGCTCATGGACTAGAAATGTAAATTTTGATACATTGAATTGAATAATTTATTACATTGAAAGAAATATGACAATTAAAACTAGCAATCTAAACTAAAATACAATAAATTTCAATCTAAGCCTAAGTTCCAAAAGCTTAGAAGTGATCTCATAAGAACCTGAAACATGTACGAAAATAATTTGGTCAATACAAAAATGTATTGGTGAGCATACCCTGTTTGAATACATATAATAGAAAAGTGTTTCGCAATATATGTGCTATGATATTGTAATATGTAAAAGGGTCAAAATCAAGCCTCACATCGTTCAATAATCGTTCACACATCGTTCAAGAAAAACCATAACAATGACCAAGGAATATAATTCGTAGTACTACTCATTGTTAGGTGCGGCCCAAAGGTAAATGACTTTGACAAATCGTTCATACAATTCACACAAAACATATCAAGAGCACATTGCTTTGTAAATAACATACGTAAGTTTATTAATAATTGTACACGAGTCACCCCAAAAGAGTAAATAGTAAAAAGGGGAAAGATATACTCACAGTTTGTGTAACGACCCTGGCTGACGTGGCCGGGTCATCGGGTCGGGTTAATCGGAGCTACGCAGCGGAATTCGGATAATAACAGTCTTTTAGTCTTCCAGGATCCACGTCATCATATCTGTTGGGTTACCTGAACACATGCCAAAAATAGTTTCTGTCAACATAAAGTTGGTGAGGTCGTGTATTTTATAAAGTGAATGACCAGTTCGTTTATTGATAATTCTTTTATAAACATTCTTTCATAAACATTCTTTTATAAATATTCTTTTATAAACATTCTTTTATACACATGCTTTACAGTTATAATTCTAAAGGGGAAGTTATATTTCTATTATACCACTCTATTATACATCAATTCGATTATAATTCTATTCTATCATATCGATTATAGTTCGGGCCATTCCTATCGATGGTACCACTCTGATTGTGGTGAAATACCTGTTCCTGTCCTCTACTTGGACAAGAATGGTTTTGGTCCTCTACTTGGACATTCCTACCCTCTACTTGGGTAAGACTGGTTCTTGCCCTCTAGTCGGTACAAGAAAGGAAATGGCGAATACCGTCCAGTACTGTCCTTGTCGTTTCTATGTCCCCTTTTCTATTATACTTCTTTTATTTCTATTGATAATCGTTTATTTATGTAAAGCATTTCTAGTTTTAATAAATGACATGTATTCCCCCGAAAACACTTAATAAAACAGTAAAATTGGGGAGTTCACGATACTCACCGGTTTGCTTATAATCTCTAGCTAATCTTCTTATTACAATTATATTTCATATATATATGGATACGTTTTACGCGTGAGACTTGTTAGATTGTAATACTTAGGATATATATCATATATACAATTTATACATATAGAATTCGGTATATATATTAGATAGTCCTAAACTCGGGGTTTATTATTGACACGACACGGGCCTCCTATATCTAGGCAAAAAGAAATAAAGCTGGCCATTACAGCTTGGCACGCGAACCTAAAGAACTCTAGACACAAACTTACCCGGATGATGGCTCGGCGGAGCATATTATAATTAACCCGAGTCTGGTATATCGTTTTATATATCGAACCTTATATATATAAACATATATATTTTATATATGTTTATTATTCTCTTATTATTATTACCAAGTCCGTACGTTATTCGTATTATATATATATTCGTATAATTCTAATAATATTCCTCGTCTAGCTATTGGACCGGGTTCTAATCCGGGTGTTGACCGAGTCACTGAGTTGACTCGGTATTAAACTTAAGCTCTCCGGTTGGATTATGGTACCTCGCAATCAACATAATCTTTATATTAATAATCATTCACGAGGTGGTATAACCGATTAATTCAATGAAACTATATTCACAAGAATCATAACCGGATACTTACCGAGTTCCTATCGGACACAACCAAGATCAATCGGACATTCGGTAAAGATAGTCATCATCATCGATTCCACTCCCGAGTTTCCTGATTATATAAACACAACACATATATGTCAGTCACAATAATCAAAGGATAACTATTAATAACCAAAATCCAATCGTGTGTATGATTATTAACTTCGAGACTACACCCTCGACTAATCGGGTAGGTTCACAGGTCGGGTTACCGAGTACCGATCAAAACAGAAAGAGGGTCCCGGTTACGATTTAGAAACAGGAAAAGGGGTTATTGGATTAAATACCACACACATATCCGAAGTGTGTGTGAGTCATAAAACAACAGGGTGGTTAGCGAGTACCAACCGGAAAATAAAAGAATGGGTTATATGGTCCAATGGTTCGCGAGTACACCTCGGAACAGAGGGATCGGTTAGGACCCGATGACAGTCACCTATTCGAGTGACTGTCCCAACATCGAACACAGATCAGTGAGCAACAGGCTTGGGTTCAATAGTTCCATCGATGGGTTGCGGGTTTGTGTTTAATTGGTTCACACAGAAACGGAGAGGAGGGGTTTATCGGTTCAAAACAGAGGAGGAGAAAGGTGGTGCTACTTACCGGAGATAGGAAGAGGATGACGGCGGGCGGTGGCGGCGGCGGCGCCGGAGGTGGTGGTGGTCCGGCGGGCTTGGATCAGGGAATTGAAATCAACACACACTTTGTGTGTGTATATTATGTGCAGAGAGAGAGAGAGAGCAGCGAGATAAGGGGAGAGAGGGGTGGTTTTATAATTAAATTTAAATAGAGGGTGTTTGGCAACGGGGATAATAACTGGAACTCGGGATGTTTGGTAACGAGTTCGGTAGAAGAATAATAGGCGTTTGGCAGCAGATAAATAACAGAATTTGAGCGTTTCGTCGAGATAATAAAAATTCAATAATTATCATCTATATATTCGGTTGAACCGGTTGGTCGTGCGATTCGAACTTGAATATTTTATTAAGTAATCGGGTGGTCGGGTCCGACCCGACCCGTTTAAGAGACCCGTAACACCTCGGGGTGTTACAATCTCCCCCCCTAGGAAATTTCGTCCCCAAAATTTGAGTGATCTTGCCTTTTACACCCTTAATCTATAAGGATGTTACAATTAGAACCAAAATACTTGTCGTCGAGACATGATCGGTTCTTATGGTTTGCGAGGAGCTCGATTTTATATCAAATCTGAGATTGCCCGAGTTAGAGATATCAATCTGTAATGATACATCTTGATCCTTCTACTAATCTCGTTTTAACCTTTCTTGCTATAGTCATATGAATACAGATATATAGATTATCTGTACTATTTTGATATGACTATTAAAGGTTTTCTATATAGATTGATATTTTCTATAGAATATTAATATTCTTTTATCTTTTCCTCATTAGGATAAGAGGTAGACTGAATATTATTTCTATATAAAGACTTTGAGATTCTAATCGTTTTTCTTCTGAAAGATTTACAAATTTCCAGCAGACATTTCTAGAGTCTCAAATCGAGATGATATTCCCCTCGTTTAATATTTGGACTCAATTACAATGATGGATTCTATATAGTTCTTAAGAGATAGATACGGAAATCCCTTCATTATCATGACTTGAATGGGATCCGAGCTACTACCTCTCTTATTCGAACGTTAGAATTTATCATCATTGTAATTCCGATTTTTAAAGAGTAGGAATATTTTCTGGTAACTATCGGATTATTTCTTATAAATTCTATCCTTTAAGTTCTATCTATATCGGTATAATAGGGTTGACCTTTGGGTTATCTCTATTCGTGGATATACTTAGGAGGTTTCTCAAATCATTAGACATCTCTTATTCAGAGTCTAAAGGTACCGGAAAAGACTAATTGAACTTGTTGTATTTCACGGTTTCAACAATTTCTTTTTATTATCTTGACCTACCGGATTTAGTCATTGAGATTTTTCTTAAATCATCTATAATAATCTTACTGACTATTTCATTGATGATTAACTGCATTATTTATCACCAACCTTTCTTTGACCTAAGATTCTTAGGATAATGCATTACTTACTCTTTCTCAAAAACATGATTATCATTCGAGATTCCAAATACTTATTGCATTAACTATTTCTATAAAATTCTTTCTTAATTCTATTTCGGGATTTGTCGACACTCTCGGTAAAATATTCTATAATTTCTTCCTATACAATATTCTTTATAAAATTCTAGTCGTTCTTCTTACGACTTATTTTCTTATCGGGTAATTTCTTTTAATATATATTTTTATTCATTTCTTTTGGCATATCGGATGCCTTCTGCTAATATTTGGCATTTCAATTGCCTTCTCGTGATATCTGGCATTTCCAATGCCTTTTTATTATTCAGACATATCGGATGTCTTTTCAAATTATAATTCTTTTTATTGTTGATTTATATTCTTTTATATCCAAGCGAATACTGATAGTCATTTATAGTAGACACTATAAATCTGTCATTTCTATAATATACATATTGCTTGGAATAATTCTTTGTTATATATTTGGTCAAATTCTATACTTTCAGTGTCCCAAAAACACTTTCTGATAGCTTATGTATATCGGCAATATCATCTTTTTAATCCAACTTATTATAAGCGAGGCTTATTTCATTGGGTCATTCAAGTAGATAGTTCTTGCCAGAACAGTGATTTCTTAAATTATCTCTCACAGCCTTTAACTCGGAACAGGAAATTCGTCATCCCTTGGCCGGAGAGTTTCACCGGAAAAATGAGCATAATTCTATTCATTTTTCGTTTTCATTTCGATTATACCTTGCGAATCTCTGCGTGATTCCATTAGGTATCTAATCGTATTTCGATATATTCGTTATAATTTATTTCTTTTAATAATTCGTTGGATTCTACCATTTCCGGTTTTCGAATCCATATATATTTCTATCTGTTATATTTTCGGGATTTTAACAATTCTTTCATCACTTCGTATTCATGATTTTTCAACTTGGTAACACTTGACCGTTTTACCAATTTGATCGTATTATAACTCTCGCGAGTTCTATACAGAAGTGAATGCGAAGATTCTTTCATGGTATCATATATCCTTATAAAGAATCCTGTGCCTTGGGGCAAATGTCCGGATATACCTTCTGTAAGGGTCCGGATATCCTTTGCCCCAGGGATTGCACAGAGGACATGCACTATCTTTGGTTGGCAATTAAAATCAATAAATTGATTTCTATGATTTGCAGAATTTAACCAATCGATGGTTTATATTCTGCAAATATATTCTTAGTCGTATTCACGAAGGAATTTCAACTATATTGCCAGTTTTGTGGTCGTATTCTCCACATACGATACGCTGATAATTCGGATTTATATTTCTTCTTCTTCTTATTTTTTATAATTCTCTTTTAATATGTTCGTGACCCAAACATATTATGATCTCGATAAACTCCTACTCAAATGTTCCTGTGCCTGTGGCGTTCATAATTATGTTTGCAACCATAATTACTATTCCACCTCACCTAACATCCCAGTATTCGTTTATTTTAATCACAATAGGTATGTGCCCTTTACATATTATTCCGATATTTTGTTCTTTTATTATCTCTTAGATTCGAAATTATATATTCTGGAAGGAAACATGTTGATATAAGTCTAACGATTTAGACTGTCAATCTTTCAAGAATTTGTTCGTGTCAAAGGATATTCAATACAACAATCCAATCTTTTTAATATCCTTGACTTGTTTGAGTCATAGGAGTAAGACGGTAGTTATATTTTCGTATAATTGAGCGAGTAAGAATTCGGTTTCTTTAGATAGATTCCAATTATTTTCGTCGCATGAATTCGAGATAATAATATTTCCGTTCAAAATATTATTTAATTCTGAAAGGATCGAAATGATACATAACTGATATTTGTATATATACACTAAGATAGATTTAAATTGTTAAACGTAATATATAATACTCATCGTTCATATCAAGATAAAAAAATATCAAGGAAATTATACGATCGGATATAGATATAGAATCGTGGCGAAAATACTCTTAACTTATATACGGATATAAATTTAATTAAAGATCTTTTACGAAAATGATACTGACTATGAAGTGAAATATGTTCGGACAAAATAATACGACCGTGGTTTTTCATATAAAAACTTTTAGGGAGGATTTATAATAATGATACCGGTTCGAATTTTGTAATGGTATCCGTTTTTGAAAATGAATTTAATGATTCAAAAGAATCATGGTAGAAATTTTTCCATAAGGTCGGGATTCTTAAATTTTTAATAAACAAGTTTCTTATTTCGGATTGATAAAACAATATAGATTTCTCAAAATATTGTGACCAATTTTTTTTTAATATTAACGAATTATACTGGATTATCTGAAAACGTGATAGTCAAATTAAAACAGGCTCGGGGAATGTTTTAGTGATATAAGGAGTGTCAATAATAGATTTGATAAAAAAGAAAATTATAATATTGACAGATTTTCTTGACCTTATAAATTTGAATAAATCGTTTATTTAAAATTTTAAACGGAGGGGTATTTATATATTTTTACTCACAAGTGAAATACTGGTTTAGTATAAAATAGGAATGTCTGGAAGTAAATATAGTACAGAATTATACTGATAAGATTTAAAATATTTAAATAATCGAGGAATATATTTCATCTCTGTTTGAATACTCGAATAAAATTCTTTAGAAACATAATATTTATATGTTTTTAGCATATCAGATTTTATAAAAATTTCGGAAACTGGTGGTGTAAAATAATATTCGGGAAACTCGATCATAGGAATGTTCAAGTTGGAGCGTAATATTCGTATTCTCTTTATATATATCGGGATAACCGTGAGGTTAAAGATCTGAATAATTACCGAGACTGAAATAATTAGATAATTTATACGAAATTTCTAGAATATGCGACGAGTGATTATAATTCGAAGAGTTTTTCTAGAGAGTAAAATACGATTTCTAAACTCTCGTACAAGTCGATTAATTTATCGAAGAATTATTTTTTAAATTTTATATCTATTTATATACATATATAGTTGTATAATTTCTGTCATTTCTTATTTATATCGGAATTTATTTTCTAATTTCTTTTAATATATCTGGTTTCCGTTCTGTATATTATTTCTCATTTCTTATAGCCTTAATATCATGTAAGATTTCCCAGAAATTAAATGTGCGTATAAATTCACAATTGTGTACAGAATTGTCAATTTACCCCAAATAATTATTCTAGTAATATCTTGTAGTGGATTCATTTTAGTTTCTAATATACTGTTATGGTTCTCACCAACTTTATAATGGTTTGGCATTTAGGTACCCAAAAATTTAATCGCCTGATATTTTCTTTAATATTTCTGATATCATAATTATTTTTCTAAGCAAAATTTCTTTTTAGAAAATATTCTGGTAAATCCTGGATTAATAAAGACTTCAAAACTGTTATTAAGCGTCGCTCTGATACCATCTGTAACGACCCTGGCTGACGTGGCCGGGTCGTCGGGTCAGGTTATCGGAGCTACGCAGCGGAATTCGGATAATAACAGTCTTTTAGTGTTCCAGGATCCACGTCATCATATCTGTTGGGTTACCTGAACACATGCCAAAAATAGTTTCTGTCAACATAAAGTTGGTGAGGTCGTGTATTTTATAAAGTGAATGACCAGTTCGTTTATTGATAATTCTTTTATAAACATTCTTTCATAAACATTCTTTTATAAATATTCTTTTATAAACATTCTTTTATACACATGCTTTACAGTTATAATTCTGAAGGGGAAGTTATATTTCTATTATACCACTCTATTATACATCAATTCGATTATAATTCTATTCTATCATATCGATTATAGTTCGGGCCATTCCTATCGATGGTACCACTCTGATTGTGGTGAAATACCTGTTCCTGTCCTCTACTTGGACAAGAATGGTTTTGGTCCTCTACTTGGACATTCCTACCCTCTACTTGGGTAAGACTGGTTCTTGCCCTCTAGTCGGTACAAGAAAGGAAATGGCGAATACCGTCCAGTACTGTCCTTGTCGTTTCTATGTCCCCTTTTCTATTATACTTCTTTTATTTCTATTGATAATCGTTTATTTATGTAAAGCATTTCTAGTTTTAATAAATGACATGTATTCCCCCGAAAACACTTAATAAAACAGTAAAATTGGGGAGTTCACGATACTCACCGGTTTGCTTATAATCTCTAGCTAATCTTCTTATTACAATTATATTTCATATATATGTGGATACGTTTTACGCGTGAGACTTGTTAGATTGTAATACTTAGGATATATATCATATATACAATTTATACATATAGAATTCGGTATATATATTAGATAGTCCTAAACTCGGGGTTTATTATTGACACGACACGGGCCTCCTATATCTAGGCAAAAAGAAATAAAGCTGGCCATTACAGCTTGGCACGCGAACCTAAAGAACTCTAGACACAAACTTACCCGGATGATGGCTCGGCGGAGCATATTATAATTAACCCGAGTCTGGTATATCGTTTTATATATCGAACCTTATATATATAAACATATATATTTTATATATGTTTATTATTCTCTTATTATTATTACCAAGTCCGTACGTTATTCGTATTATATATATATTCGTATAATTCTAATAATATTCCTCGTCTAGCTATTGGACCGGGTTCTAATCCGGGTGTTGACCGAGTCACTGAGTTGACTCGGTATTAAACTCAAGCTCTCCGGTTGGATTATGGTACCTCGCAATCAACATAATCTTTATATTAATAATCATTCACGAGGTGGTATAACCGATTAATTCAATGAAACTATATTCACAAGAATCATAACCGGATACTTACCGAGTTCCTATCGGACACAACCAAGATCAATCGGACATTCGGTAAAGATAGTCATCATCATCGATTCCACTCCCGAGTTTCCTGATTATATAAACACAACACATATATGTCAGTCACAATAATCAAAGGATTACTATTAATAACCAAACTCCAATCGTGTGTATGATTATTAACTTCAAGACTACACCCTCGACTAATCGGGTAGGTTCACAGGTCGGTTTACCGAGTACCGATCAAAACAGAAAGAGGGTCCCAGTTACGATTTAGAAACAGGAAAAGGGGTTATTGGATTAAATACCACACACATATCCGATGTGTGTGAGTCATAAAACATCAGGGTGGTTAGCGAGTACCAACCGGAAAATAAAAGAATGGGTTATATGGTCCAATGGTTCGCGAGTACACCTCGGAACAGAGGGATCGGTTAGGACCCGATGACAGTCACCTATTCGAGTGACTGTCCCAACATCGAACACAGATCAGTGAGCAACAGGCTTGGGTTCAATAGTTCCATCGATGGGTTCCGGGTTTGTGTTTAATTGGTTCACACAGAAACGGAGAGGAGGGGTTTATCGGTTCAAAACAGAGGAGGAGAAAGGTGGTGCTACTTACCGGAGAGAGGAAGAGGATGACGGCGGGCGGTGGCGGCGGCAGCAGCGCCAGAGGTGGTGGTGGTCCGGCGGGCTTGGATCAGGGAATTGAAATCAACACACACTTTGTGTGTGTATATTATGTGCATAGAGAGAGAGAGAGAGAGAGCAGCGAGATAAGGGGGGAGAGGGGTGGTTTTATAATTAAATTTAAATAGAGGGTGTTTGGCAACGGGGATAATAACTGGAACTCGGGATGTTTGGTAACGAGTTCGGTAGAAGAATAATAGGCGTTTGGCAGTAGATAAATAACAAATGTTGAGTGTTTCGTCGAGATAATAAAAATTCAATAATTATCATCTATATATTCGGTTGAACCGGTTGGTCGTGCGATTCGAACTTGAATATTTTATTAAGTAATCGGGTGGTCGGGTCCGACCCGACCCGTTTAAGAGACCCGTAACACCTCGGGGTGTTACAGTTTGCTAAAGCGATCCAACTTAAGCAGTCGTGAGCTAAGTAATGGGAATTCCAAGGAATTCAACCTATAACGTAATAGAATACTAATAAGGGAAAAATTCTAAGAGTCTAAGGTAAGTAGGGTCTAAGGCATTAGGGTTTGCTAAGTCGATTTGGGGAATTAGAGTCTTTTATGATAAATTGCATTAATGTAAAAGTTGTATGTCAAAAATAATATATCTAAGTGTGTAAATGTGGTTTAGATAATATAATTATTACTAATTGAATATTTGTGTAAAATCTGTTTTGGAATAATTAAGCCAAATAATTTAGTTAATTACTTTAACTAAATTAAAATAATTACAATAATCATAAATGTATAAATAAATAATTATGATTTACCTAATGATCCAACAAATAATAACTAAGACTTTCTAACATAAGAAATATTTCTATTTTATAAGAAAAGTATTTATAAAATAGATGTTGACATGGTATAAATAAATAAATAAACGTTCAATTATGTCTAATTGAACATAAATAAGATTAAAAATACAAGACATGATCCAAAAATGTTATTTTTATAGAAAATGGATGCTTTCTGATGTAAATCAATGAAAATAATTTTTCCATACTTTTTATAAACTTATTTATATTTAAAATTGATTTAATGAAATTAAATCATGTTTAAATGATTAAAAATA
This sequence comes from Ambrosia trifida, assembly GCA_028751855.1. NCBI lineage: Eukaryota > Viridiplantae > Streptophyta > Magnoliopsida > Asterales > Asteraceae > Ambrosia > Ambrosia trifida. Next base: position 119,649,179 of record CM054127.1, read on the forward strand.
GGAAAATCAATAAAAATAAATGTTTTCTGAACCAATAATTTTTATTTCAGTTCATAATGATTAGAAATAATTTCCCAAAAAGTTTGAGATTAAAATCATTAAAAATGAATTTTTTTTAATCAATTAAATAAGATTAAAAAATATTAAATCAATAAAAATATAAAAATAAGACATTTTCCTAGAAAATAAAAGTGTGGTAATTTTCTATGAGGTGTCAAGAAGATACTCCTAAATTTTCATAATTTTTGGAGCAAAAATGAATTTATTATGAATTATTTCAATATATATATGTATTTTATATATAAAAGAAATAACACATATATATAAAAGGAATAACAAAGAAAGGAACAACAACAAAAAATGTTCAGACCTGATTCTGAAGAGAATCGAACTCAGGTGTGCCCAAACACAACCAGTACACACTACCACTCCAACACATAACTTCTTAGGTGAAAATAATGAATTAGTTATATATTTAACACATAAGTACATCTTCTTCTTCTTCCCCAAATAACTTTACATAAACCCTAACCGTAGCTCTAAATCTAATAACCCACATACAGACATGATTCATAGCTGTTATAAGGGGCTTTTAATCGCAAAAAGAAACTAAACAAAACATCATCAATGAAATAGACTTACAATGTGTAAAGTTGCTCGAAAAGGAAGAGTAAGAACCGAACTAGAGTAGGTTCGATTGGATGCTTATGGGACGCAATTTGATGATTTTTTTTGTGGGTTTGCAAAGGATATTAGTGAAGAAGCATTAAGCAATGGTCAATTTATAAACACACTAAAAGGAAACAGATACTTGAAGCGTTTAAAGTTCCGGTCGGTTACCTTCATGAAACCGAATTATAACTCTCATAAAACGCGTTGAAACCACGAATCGATAGCCAGACACTCTTTATTACGGATGAAGAAACGTATGGAATTGATTAAAAACAGTTAAAAATGTTTAAATCTTAGACTTTAAGTTCGCCGGAGATGGATTCCGGTGGACGGAATGGTACCCGCCGGAAAACTGAAGAGGAAGCAGGAGGGAAGGCCATGTTTCAAAAGTTTGGGATTTTGGCAAAAATGGTCCCCGAAGTTATAAACTTGCTATATTATATATAAAACTTAATAATTTTCTTATAAAACCAAACTTTATAAACTTTCTAACTTTAAAATAAATAAAATCTAAAACTTTTTTTTTAAACATAATTAGAATTTGAAAAACTTGATAAATAACATCGAACTCATTTTTTTTCTCTTAAAATAGTTTGTATGTATTCAAATGAAACGTGTTTATGTAATTAAGAGTACATAACTCAAAATCTTATTAATTTGGGATAAACGAACAACATGAAGACTAGATTTGCAAATACATAAACACAAGAGGACTAAAGTTGTACTAATGATAATATAAAAGGGGCGGATGTCACACGTAACCAACTCATCCCACCTATTAACCCATCTTCCCCAGCCCAGCAAACACCCACGGCCCAACTCCATCCACCCAACCCACCTCCCCATTCGTCCTACCCGGCCCCACAGACACCGCCCCACGACCCTTTACCCAGCCAAAATCCCACATCTCCTCACACTACCCATCCCCCTAGTCCAATACCAACTCCTCCCCCACCACTGACGCGAACCATGACTACCCGCGCTATGTCCGGCATTTCTAAACCGAAACACAACTTTAACCTTTCCACTACCTCCATCTCACCCAGGGCCGGCCCTGAGCATGGGCCGGGTGGTCACCGGCTCAGGGCCCGACCCACAAATGGGCCTGAACTTTTTAAAAAAAATATATATATATATATTAAATTCTATATTTAGGATATATATTTGTGCTTTATAAACAAAAGTCTTGTTAGTGGAGTTGGAAAAACCATGCAAATTTAATGTAGAGGTCTCAAGTTCAAGCCTTGGCTCTAACACCATATTTAGTTTTTTTTTTTTTTTTTAAATTCATTCCTCTTTACAAAATTTTGGGCCCAATTTTTTTTTTTCGCCCGAGGCCCAAATTTTGTTTAGCATTCTCGGAGACGGCCCTGATCTCACCCGTCCGAAAAAATCCCAAAGATGCCTTGTCTGGACCGGTTTGGCATAACGCCATGCAAACCGAATTTAATGCCTTAATTAAAAACAAGACTTGGGAACTTGTCCCGAGACGACCTGACATGCATATTATACGTAGCATGTGGCTTTTTCGTCATAAATTTAAATCCGATGACACTCTTGAACGTTACAAAGCTCAGTTGGTTTGTGATGGTAGTACTTAGGAGCTTGGAGTTGATTGTGGGGAAACATTTAGCCCGGTAGTTAAACCGGATACTATTCGTACTGTCTTGACATTAGCCTTATCTCAGTCATGGCCCATCCACCAGTTGGATGTCAGTGTCACCAATGTTTTCTTACATGGCACTCTCAATGATACTGTGTACATGTACCAACCCATGGGGTTTAGACATCGGGATTATCCAGATCATGTTTGCCTTCTCAAAAAGTCTCTCTATGGACTTAAACAGGCACCTCGGGCATGGTACCAACGCTTTACAGATTTCGTTACTTCTATTGGTTTTATGCAAAGCAGATGTGATAACTCCCTTTTTCACGTATCATCACGGGGGTGACATCGCATTCTTGTTGATTTATGTTGATGACATCATTCTCACTACATCATCCGATTCTCTACGAATGAAACTCATGGGCAGCCTTGCGGCTGATTTTGCAATGAAAGATCTTGGACCACTCAGTCATTTCTTGGGTATCTCAGTCACCCGATCAGGTTCCACCATGTTTCTCTCTCAGCAGTCATATGCTCTTGATATAGTCACTCGTGCAGGTATGGAGAATTGTAACCTTGTTGCGACACCAGTTGACACCAAACCAAAACTCAACGCCTCCTTTAGTGCTCCTTTTGAGAACCCCACTCTCTACCGAAGCCTTACAGGGGCCCTTCAGTATCTGACATTCACCAGACCAGACATCACTTATGCAGTACAACAAATTTGCATTCATATGCATAACCCAACTACTGAGCACTGGAACACTTTGAAGCGCATTATAAGATACATTCGGGGCACTGCTGCATTTGGTCTCACTTTATCTTCTTGCTCGACAGTTTATTTGCGAGCATACACAGATGCTGATTGGGCAGGATGCCCCGATACTCGTCGATCTACATCAGGTTATTGTGTTTATATGGGCCCCAATATGCTATCATGGTCTTGAAAACGCAGACGACCATCTCTCATTCTAGTACTGAAGCTCAATATCGAGCAATAGCCAACATGGTAGATGAAATCTGTTGGATCCGCAACCTTCTACTTGAATTACGCCGACCTCTCTCCACGGCTACTTTGGTATATTGTGATAATATTAGTGCCATATACTTATCCCACAACCTAGTGCAACATCAGCGCACTAAACACATTGAGCTAGACATTCACTTTGTATGTGAACATGTGCAACGAGGTAACATTCGCATTCTTCACACGCCTACTCGTCTTCAGATAGCTGACATTTTCACTAAAGGCCTTCCACGTGTTCTATTTTACGACTTCCGCTCCAGTCTCAACATTCGGCAACCTCCTGCTTCGACTGCGGGGGTGTAATAGATGACTCAAGAATGACTCACTGATTGACCAAATCAATATTGTAAATATGGATAATTGTTTTGTATTTATCACTTCCCAAATATAAGGGAAAGTTCCTTGTATATATTCAAATCTATATGGAATGACAAATCACTTTGAACCTTACCATTCTTCACTAACAACTAGCACGAGGCTAGGGAACATTCACAAAAACACATGATTTTGGATGGGGTTTAGAGTGTGTTTTTCTAAAAAGGTTAAGCTCCAAGTAAATAACACTCAAAGGGACTTGAAAATGGTGTGATTATGGATGAATTTGATGTTGGAATTTTTAAAGGAGAATGTGTGTGTACATGCTTCTTCACGGCAAAAAAAAAAAAAATCAAAAGAAAGGAAAAGATGAAGTTTTCTTATATAGAATTGATAAATGAGAGTTTAAGATCTTTTAAAGGATCTTCCAAGTACAAAAATGATTTTCTAAATCAACCACCCATGCCAAGATCTCAATATGTTTTTTTTTTTATTTTTAAATGTCCAAGATCTCAATATGTTTTTTTTTTTAGATGTCCAAGATCTCAATATGTTGGATACTAGATATTAGCCCGCGTTGACACGCAGTTTACCAACGTACGATTATTTGGAGTAGTATAACGTATAAGAAAAATAAAGTAGAAACAGTTTATTAAAATTTAAAAGCAACGAATACACATTTATTCAAATATCGCTGAAAATTTCCTTATAAACAACATTTTTTGTTTTAGTCATCACTTTCCCATCAGCATCCAGTATAAGTAACTTCACGCCTGCCCTGCTTTTAACTCTTGACAATGCGACATAAAGCTGGCCATGTGAGAATACAGGGTTTCTTAAATACAATCCAACCTGAATAAGGCGACTTAAATGGTATGTGTTAAAAATAGACTTATGGCATATTCAACAATAAGAAAGTAATAAAAATAAAAATAAGAAACTAACTACCACCTAAATTTCACAATTTAATTTGACACGTCTGAGAAGATGAGCATTACCCATATCGACCCGCTAAAAAAAGCTTCGAGCACATTTTATTCTATTTGACACATTTGAAAAGGCAAACATTACCCAAATCGACCCGTTAAGAAAAGGGAAGATTGCCCCAATTCACCTATGGCCTATGTATAAGTAAAAGGAACATCAATCTAATCAAAACACCATAAACACACTGTTGGTGGCTTTTACCCTATTTGACCCATTGGAAAAGTTGAACATTACCCAAATCGACCAATTTATAAGTAAACAAACATGAACCTACACCATTAAAACAACATTTTAACCGACTATTACCTTATTTGACCCGTTTATAGGAAGGAACATTATCTAAAGTGACCCATGTATAAGTAAAAGGAGCATTACTCAATAATTTTAACCGAATATTACCTTATAGATGCTATTTATACGCTAAAAATAGTAATGTGACAAATGAAATAATTCAGCATTTATTTTGTGTTTAAATGTCTTTAATTTTAAAAACTGGATTTTTTTTTAAATTTTGATTTTGAATGTTTAAAAATAAATTTATAAATGTATTTATATATGATTAATAATTTTATGTTTAAAGGTTATTAATTAAATGGTAATCATAATTATTAACATTAGATGTTTCCAATATTGTGTAACTCACGATAAATGCTAATTATACGCTAAAAATAGTAATGTGACAAATCAAAGAATTAAGGATTTATTTAGTGTTTAAATGTCTTTAAATTTAAAAACCGTATTCATTTTTAAATTTTGATTTTGAATGTTTGAAAATAAAGTAATTCAATTGAAAATAGACGTATTAATTGTGATGAAAAAAATTCAAATTTAACTTTGTTTATAAATGTATTTATATTTATATATGATTAATAATTTTGTGTTTAAATGTTATTAATGAAATGGTAATCATAATTATTAACATTAGATGTTTCCAATATTGTGTAAATCATGATAAATGTTATTTATATGCTAAAAATAGTAATGTGACAAACCAAATAATTAAGCATTTATTTGGTGTTTAAATGTCTTTTATTTTAAAAACCGTTTTTTTTTTAATTTTGATTTTAAATGTGTAAAAATAAATTTATAAATGTATTTATATATGATTAATAATTTTGTGTTTAAAAGTTATTAATGAAATGATAATCATAATTATTAACATTAGATGTTTCCAATATTGTGTAACTCATGATAAATGTCAATTATACGCTAAAAATAGTAACGTGACAAATCAAAGAATTAAGCATTTATTTTGTGTTTAAATGACTTTAATTTTAAAAACCGTATTTTTTTTAAAATTTTGATTTTGAATGTTTGAAAATAAAGTAATTCAATTGAAAATAGACGTATTAAGTGTGATGAAAAAAATTCAAATTTAACTTTGTTTATAAATGTATTTATATTTATATATGATTAATAATTTTGTGTTTAAATGTTATTAATGAAATGGTAATCATAATTATTAACATTAGATGTTTCCAATATTGTGTAAATCATGATAAATGCTAATTATACGCTAAAAATAGTAATGTGACAAATCAAAGAATTAAGCATTTATTTTGTGTTTAAATGTCTTTAATTTTAAAAACCGATTTTATTTTTTTAATTTTGATTTTGAATGTTTAAAAGTAAATTTATAAATGTATTTATATTTGATTAATAATTTTGTGTTTAAAGGTTATTAATGATATGGTAATTATAATTATTAACATTAGATGTTTCCAATATTGTATAAATCATGATAAATATCAAAATGCAAGAATTGTTAACACTAAAGAGCAAAATCATGTACCTTCTGTTGATATTTTGGATCTCCAATCCTTTGTGCCCGTGCAACAATAAACTCCAATTGGTCTATGCAAGAATCTGCCAGAGTACTATTACCCTGAGCAAACAGCCTCCACCGTTGCTCACTGGTGCAACACAATCGTTATACACCTGCAACCGCCATAAAAAAGTATTAAAAAAACAAATCAGAATTTTAAAAATGTATTAAAATTAGTGCAATAACTTTACAAAACCAATTCCACCATCAATTCCATTCAACAACTTTCCAAACCAAGATTCATAATTATAGCAATTATAGTTAATACATTTGACTATGCAGTTAATACATTTGACTATGACTATATGGAAAGTGTACAACTAATTGTGCTATTAACTTTCCTATAATACAATCAATCAATGAATCAATCAATCTCTTACTAAAAAACTCGACTCTTCCTTTTAACATCCAAGACTTTTCAAACCACCATTTATAACAATTAATTCTTATAATTATCCTTCCAAACTTTAAGCCATCAACTTAGGAAACAAATAAAATGCTAATAAATGAGACCCGAATCAACAAACAGGACCCGGACCCGAATAGCTTTCCTAAGCGGATTAATCACTAAAAAATATCCAACATTCTTTTACCTTTCATCTAATATTATGATCCTCAAGAACACCTCAAAGAACATATGAACATTCAACCTCACCCGAAGACAAACATCATCGAGCCAACATAATATCATGAAGAAATATATAATACACGGAAAATTTTCGTGTTTTTACTACTGAGAAAACATGAAGGATCATATCACAAATCTGAAAATTGTTAAAATCTAATAATTATTGAAAACAACAAACATAATACCTAATCATTGAAAACAAATAACAATACCTAAACACTGAAACTGATCATATCACAAATCTGAAAATTATTAAAATCTCATAATTTTTGAAAACAACAAACATAATACCTAATCATTGAAAACAAATAACAATACCTAAACACTGAAACTTAAAAGTCACAATATAATCTCATAGTAGAAAATAAGAAAGATGAAACCTAAAGCCCCAAATCTGAAAAATTATTAAAAACCATCAACAATACAAAAATAAAAGTTTAATATTAGAATCTGAATGAAATATTAGAATATAAATAGGCGACGATCAGAGAAAAAAGAAAGACCTAATATCATTCATCACTTAAATCTGAAAATAATTACAAAAAAAAAAAACAATATATAAAAGGAATCGTATCAAGAAAGTAGAAAAAATGATTACCTTGAATGGGAGATAGAGGAAGACGAATGATCGGCGATGGAAACATAGAAAGAAACAGAGAAACATAAAAATCGATTAAATCAGTAAATAATTATAAGAAACAACGATATTTAACAGAAATCGTATGAAAAACAATGAAGAAATCGTTACCTTGAATGATATACACGAAGAAGATGAACAATGATGATGGAAGCTTTTGATCGGATGGAGATAGAGGAATCACCGAGAAGAAAGAATAATTGGCGTGTGAGAGAGAATGAGGGTAATTGATTGAGTAGGTTAATTAGATTAGGAAAGTAGTAAGTGATAATTGTTACCATATGTATAGATTATTACTCTATTTTTAAATTTTTTTAAATGAAAAAGTTTATAAATTCTCACAATGAGACACTTGGCACAATATGATAGGCTACACAATTGAGGATGAATGTGGGAGTGCCAAGTGTCCTCATGGACTTTTGTTTATTAGATGTATAGATAAGATCAAGAAAAAAAATATTTGGTGGGGATTTTTGGGTCATGGGGCCGGTTATGGCTGGTAATTTTGTGGGGTCTACTTTGATTTTCCCCACATGTCTAAATTATATTTTACTTTAAGTGCGGTTTGGTTCGGTTTTGATCGGTTTTTATTAGGAGTTATCCGGATATAAAATGGCCTCAAATAATCCATAAACATAGCATACTTTAAGTGTTGGTTGGTTGGTTAGGCTTTCGTTGGGTGAAATTATAATTTATACGTGCACCGGGTGTGGTGCGCACACTTTATTCGTTACCGGGAGATTTATATTTTGAGTTTTCATTTATGGTTTTGGAGTTCCAAAACACATAATATTTCATGAAAATACCATTTATTTTATATCCTGGGTGTTCGAGATCGTTTTCGGTTAATTAATTGTTACCGGGTAATCACCAACGTTTGTTCCGGACAAGTTTATTTGCACGCGATTTCACCGTTTTCAATTAAACAAATGCATTCCTATGCATCCTATGGGGAATTTGCTATTCTCTAAAGGCTAAATTAATACAATTAATTTAGAATTGCACTTAATTACTAGGGGAAAGTGAATATGAGGCTGTTGCGCATCTAACTTGTATGTGAAATCTATCAAAACTACGTTGTTTTGACTAAATCTAATTAAAATTTAACTATCACAAAACCATATCCTAAATCATCTCATCTTCTTCCTCCGGTTCAACCTTACATCTTATTACACGGAGATGAATTCATCTCGTACTCTGCCATTTCCAAATTTATTTGGGAATTAAAGTAAAAAAAATTAAGCATTAATAGTTTAATAGTTCCCATTTATCATGTTTAAAAAAAGTTAGGCAAATGATGTTTATCGACAAAACAGAAAATTTTGAAATTACAATCAGGGTAGTGTTCAGTGCATTATCCACCGCCTACCAAAATTTTAATATGAAAAAGCCTATGATTTCATTGATTTGTTTTACAGATGTACAGTGTTGCGGAAAAAAAAACATGAAATTGGGTGTAAGGTTGAACGGGGAGAACAACGATGAGATAATCTAGGAAATAAATGGTTTTGTGAATATTTTTTTATTGGATTTAATCAAAACAACGTAGTTCTGATAGGTTTCACATACAACTTAGACGCGTAACAACCCCATATTCACTTTTCCCTAATTACTATTGATTACACATACTAATTACGTACGGAACACATCGATTTTTGCCGAATGTCACACTCGATCTCCCGGAAGGTAACCATACTACAAGGTGGAATACGTTGGTACTTGGTAAGTGAACATACATGTGTGGCGGTTGTTGTTGGATCGTAGGGTTACGGGATTTAATATGAGCAAAAAAAGTAACAATATTTTGTGTATTATGTGTTCGGTTTGTTCTTTATCATCGGAGACTCTGAAGCATGTGTTGGGATTGTAGAGTTGGCGCTAGTGTTTAGGCCTGTAAACGAACCGAACGTTCATGAACTGTTCGGCGGGAGGTTCATTTATGTTCGTTTATTTAGATAAATGAACAAACACGAACACAATTTTTTGTTCGTTTAATTAAACGAACGAACATGAACACGCGTTTTGTTCGTTCATTTATGTTCGTTTATTTCTGTTTGTTTAATTAAACTTTACTTTATTTTTATTATTTATTTCCCTTTGGTTTTTTTTTTTTTTTTTTTTTTTTTGAAAAGAAAACTTCATTAACCACAACTCAAAGAGTCCTCAAAGAAAGGACCTAAGAGTAAAAACACGAAAAACATCAACCCAAAGGATAATTACACCACACTTTCCACTCAATATCTTTATGTCTAGACCTATGACGATACCAAAAAAACGACGTAGATTTTACAATCTCTACAATCTCAATAGGTCTACGGCTTTTGTTGTTGAAAACCCGATCATTCCGCTCGTTCCAAATCACCAACAAAGTCGTATAAACTATACCTCTCAATATCCGTCTTGACCGTTTAGAGCTGGTACAAATGTGCGGCATATTAAGAAGATCTGCAACCTGGAAAGCGAAGCTATGTGGAAGCCGGCACCAAGCTTCGATCTGAAACCATACTTCCTGGGAGAAAAAACAGCCGGTGTACAAGTGAATAGCGGTTTCCTGCTCCTCCTGACAAAAACTGCAGCCTTGTCGAAGAATGTTTATTCCGCGTTTGATGAGCTCGGCAATAGTGGGCAGTCGGTTGAGCGCAAGCCTCCAAAACCATAATCCTACATTTTAGAGTGTGACAACCGGCAAATTTCGTACAACGATTAACGTGATTCTAATCATGTTTTAGAAGAAATTAACATGGTTTAAGGTTAATTATGGTTAGTTGAGCTGATATGAGTCCTACAATGTCCTTTTGAAAGTTGTTGAAGTCTTGATGCCTTTAAAGAAAGACTTCGCGTAATTAACGTAACGAACTGACATCAGTGAAAATTTGTCAAAGTGGACTAACATAAGGCTAATAAATGTAAATACGACATGTATTTACTATCGATGCGATCGAATGAGAAATCGGCGCGGTAAACGGTCAAAAACGCAGCGCTTTGGAGAACGCGGAGAGGAACTGACGTGGGATTCGAACGTCAAAACGTGTGGTTTTAACCGTTATCGAACTTTCGGAATAATTATTTATTATAAATAATTTCATTTATTTAGTTTCGAAAGTAAACGGGTCGTCTAAATGAAGGATAGCACAACCGAATCGATTAACGCGATTTTAACGCGTGTTCTGTTTTCACGCGTCGGATGACGAAAATAACATTTAAATTGCTCGGCTTAGTTATGTTTTTCATTTCGAATAAAACCGACTAGTTTTTGGTAATTAATTATCGGGCCAAAATAAAACCGAAGCGAAAAACGTTTATACGGGTTCGATTCGCGGTACAAGTCACCTACCCCAAACCCTAACTATAAAAGGGCATAAGTTCTTCTTCTTCTTCACTTGTGGCAGCCGCCACCTCTGTCTCTCTCTCTACTCTCTCTCTAGAACTCTCTCTCTCTACACACTCTCTCTCCCTCTCATCGCGTCTCTCTCTCTCTCTCCTCCTCTGTCCAGGAAACGGCCGGCCACCACCACAGCTTGGTGGTGGCGGCGTAAGGTTTAAGCCAGAAAAGAAGCTGATCGGGTGGTTAGTGGGTTCGTGTATGGTGGTTGCGGTGGCCCGATGGTGGTGGTTATGGTGGCCTGGTCAAAGGTTGCTCACGTGGGGGTGGTTTTGGGCCTCGGTTGTGTTGGTTCAGCTCGGGTTAGAGACCGGTTCAGATCCAGGTCCTAATCTCGGGTCTTGATCGTTTTTTTGTTGGGTTCAAGAGGACGAAGATGGTGGATCGGGTCAGATCTCGTTGTTCGGTTGCTCGGGTGATGTCGGGGGTGGTTGTGGAGGCCGCTTGGTGGCCGGTAGTGGTGAACAGTAGCGGTGGTTGTTATGGTGGTTCCGGCCGGTGGCCCCAGGCGACAGAGGAGGTGGATGCCAAAGGTTTTGGTTCGGGTCTCGGTTCGAGACAGGTTCAACCCGGGTCAGATCTTGGACGAGTTCATTTGCAGTGTGTCTGGTCTCGACTAGAGATGGTTCGGGTGGATCTATGGTGGTTATCGGTGGCAGTGGTGATAGATCTGGGTTCGGTTCGGGTTAGATACGTATGGTATGGGTCAGATCTGGCTGGTTCGTGACTGGTCAACACGCGGTCAACTCTGGTCAATTCGGTCAAACCCGATCAAACGTGGTCAACGATTCAGCGCCGGTTAACTCGTAGATCGAGACGCGCCCGTAATATCGGTATAATTATGTGGTAATATTTTGTTAATATTTTAGAAATATATTTATAATTTATAAATATAACAATACGGCCAAAAATAGTTTTAACTCGCCAACAAACCGAATAAATCGGATAAACCGGGTTTGTATAATAAGCGTGATGTGTCTTATCGATTGTTGGACTATATCATATATATATATATATATAAAGTTATATCTATATAAATAAGTGTAATTTATATAAAGTTATCAAAATGTATAAAAATATTGTTTGATGAAATTGCGGATAAATGGATTGATTGTCTTGTTTTGGTGTCGATTTTGGGGAAAATTGTAGACGACTTGTGTTGTCTGGTTTGTACAAAAACAGAGGAAACTCTGCCGAAATTTTTATAAAATCCGAAGCGCAAAGGCGTTATTGTGGTGCGTCCTTATCAACTATTTTCAAGTGTTTGACCAGACTAATTCTATACAAAGTCGTGACGTTTTGACGAAGATTATTGGAAACAATAATAGTCGATCCCGAACAATATTTGAAAACAAATATATAGTTTTGTCGAGCGTCAATTGTGTCAACTTCAATGGTTTTTGGTAACCAAAACGTTGTCAAAAATACGGATTTGAAATACGTAGACGCTTAGCTTATTTGGGAAAAATTAGTTGAAAGTAATGCTTCGAAACACTTAAAACACTCGGATTTTGGGAAGCGAAATAACAAATGTTATTAGTCAATTTCAATAATTATACTTATGTTTCTTCAAGGTATATTGTCCAAAAATAATCATACAAGACAACTACATTTATCCGATTTACGAGACAAGCTATTACTCGGAATGAGTTATGCGTTTCGTAGTAGTAGTCCAACATGGTTTTCACACGAATAGTAACAGCTGCGCAAGTTGGGTACTATATCGTATGTGAACACATGAATTATGATAAGTCACGATCGGTTCGTCGAGTTAAAACACTTAAGGACTCGGGTTAGTACACACGAGTCAAGATAGTTGAATAAACTATCTTTTAACCGAAAAACAAGCTAGGCTTATATATGATAGACTTTAAGGTGTCCTTTATTGGTAAATAGGGCACGAGGAAGTCGGTCAAAGCTTTGGGTTTTATTTGCTAGCTAAGCATGGAAATTAAGGTGAGTTTCACGGCCCCATTTTACTGTTTTAACTGGGGGAAAGATATGTTTGTCAAAAGTTATCACATATTGAAATGTTTTCAAAGGTTAAAATGTGATAAGTGGCATGATGAGTACTTGAGTTTTTGTTCGCCACTCGGGGTTGGGTCCTCGCCACTGTAACCATTAATTCAGGTAAATGAAACTGAAGGAATATTTGGATAGTACTATTGGTGCCTGACAAGGCCCACCTCTGGTTGATAGCGTCAACCCGGTAAAGACAAGAGGTGCACATATTCTGAACTTAAGTCGTTGGGTTCCGAGAAACGACTTGGAGCGGGGCATATTTATTGGTCTTGGTTTGGTTATGGGACTCAGGGGATTGCTTATCATCATAGTTTGTAGGAGCTAGCTACTCCATACAAAGGCCACAAATTGTGCTGGATCTGCACAGGATGTAAAAACGTTGTAATTACGAAACTAAAACCTGTGAACTCACCAATATTTTATATATTGACGTCTTTTTTTTAAACATATCCTTCAGGTAACTAAGTGCTGAACAGGTATGCGGCTAGTGCGGTGGAATTTGGGATGTCGGACCCTGGTTGGGGGTTTCATCTATGGTTACCATCGGGTTGGGACATAAACGGAAACACCCCACTTTAAAACTTAATGTTTGTGGTTTTAAGTAATGTTTGAAACCAGGTACTCCTTCCCGACATCTTAATATAATGATCTTTTCTAATTAAATATAGTTTGTGTTAATCTTGACTTTGATATGCTTTCGAGCGTCGCGCCACGTGTTTCCGCCATTGGCGTGGTGTGACAGAAGTGGTATCAGAGCCAAGGTTATAGCGAACTAGTATTTTTGAAAAATCTAGACTATAACCGGTTTTGGCTCGAAAACAAAGTTTTCAAAAATAAAACACAACGAAATATTTTTAGAAAAGATAGAAAATTGTACATGGATTGTACAAGGGGAAATTCCGACCGACTAGCCATGTGTGTCAATATATAAAATGTTAGAAAGTATGGATATGAATGTTTATATTGTGTAAAGATCCAATTTTCTAACTAGTGCTAGTTAACGCATATAAGTAGTACAGATAGCTTGCCTATAAGGATGTCGTGTCACACTTCACTTTAGTCCGCACTTTTGCATCGATTACCAATATCAACAAGCGGGGCGGAAGCGGTGGTCTACGACGAACTCACCCGCTTACCTGCGGACGGGATGATCGGAAGGGCTAACCTTTATCGTGCTAGTGGGCGTTGTCGTGTTGCTGATGTTGTGAAGGCGAAGCTAGTCTAGGTCTTTTATTGTGTGAAATCTCTGTTTTTGGATCAGGAAGCTCGGAACTAGCGGGCGCCAAAATTACCTGGCAACACCGATTATCATTACGGGTGCACACGTAATAATAACTTGTGGTGCACGGAAACCTTGGTGGGCGCTAGGGCTGGGGTTGGTGATCACTCCTTGCCTTGTCTATTCTTATACTGTAGGGTCAGTCTTAGCTTTTGGTTGGCCAACGGGTTAAAAGGGAGGTTTTGTCGATGCCCCTTGATTTCGATCCTAGCTAACCTAATGAGCTTTATTCGACGTTACCTTTAAGGTACGAACACGGAAGAGCTCAAACGTCTATTCATATGAGTAATCTGACGTAAACCCTTGCACCGGATAGGGACAGGAGACGAAAACTTCCTTGTATAGGAGTTGAATGCCTCCACACAAAGTTCTTCAAAGGAGCGGACATACGAGGGTGCACTGCCCACCGAAGAGATGAATGCTTGTTACGATGCGTGGAATGCTAAACTTGGAACCCAGTGAAGACCGAGGGTGCGTCCCTGCAAAACCAGTGCGTTTTGAGCACGGGACCCTGTGTGGATCAGTGTTGAGACTAGTGGCCCGTGTGCTGCTGTATTATTACTGTGAGTAAGTCATTCTTGATCTAACACATGCCCAAGTTGTCTTCGAGGGTCAGGCGTTCCTTCCCCTATTGGAGGGCAGAATCGTCCTTGCTGAGTTAATAGGCTTGATCATCTTTATCTAGAGGGCATGATAGCCCCCGTCTAAATCAACAATGTCGAATCGGCAAGATCCTAGTATATTTATTTAATGGGAAAATAAATATATGGTAAAGTGAGCCGAGTCGGGTGTTGAAAATGAAATATCGATCGGCGAGATCCTAGTATATTTATTTAATGGGAAAATAAATATATGGTAAAGTGAGCCGAGTCGGGTGTTGAAAACGAAATATCGATCGGCAAGATCCTAGTATATTTATTTAATGGGAAAATAAATATATGGTAAAGTGAGCCGAGTCGGGTGTTGAAAACGAAATATCGATCGACAAGATCCTAGTATAATTATTTAATGGGAAAATAATTGTACGGTAAAGTGAGTCGAGTCGATGGTTGTAAAACGAAATGTCGAGTCGACCAGATCCTAGTATAATTATTTAATGGGAAAATAATTGTACGGTAAAGTGAGTCGAGTCGATGGTTGTAAAACGAAATGTCGAGTCGACAAGATCCTAGTATAATTATTTAATGGGAAAATAATTATATGGTAAAGTGAGTCGAGTCGATGGTCGTAAAATGTAATGTCGAATCGACAAGATCCTAGTATAATTATTTAATGGGAAAATAATTATACGGTAAAGTGAGTCGAGTCGATGGTTGTAAAATGTAATATCGAATCGACAGGATCCTAGTATAATTATTTAATGGGAAAATAATTATACGGTAAAGTGAGTCGAGTCGATGGTCGTAAAATGCAATATCGAATCGACAAGATCATAGTATATTTATTTAATGGGAAAATAAATATATGGAAAGGTGAGTCGAGTCGATTATGGGAAAAATGAAATCTCGACTGGCAAGATCCTAGTATAACTACTTAATGGGAAAGTAATTATATGGTAAAGTGAGGCGAGTCGGAGATGATTTTATCCAAGTCAGTTAATATATATGGAGACATACATATATATTGAATATAAGGTCACGACGTGCGTTTTGCGTCTGAATTCGTCATAATACTTGGGGAGTGAAACCACATTTCGGGAGCCGAAATCGTAAAGCGTGTGACTCGTAATTGTCAAGTGTCACAGAACGCTCTGGCTGACATTGAAATCCCCCTCGAAAAGGCAAATAACGGACTACTGGAAGTGGTCACGTTATTCTGTCAACTAAACTTACCCATGGGACGGCAATTCCATTGCTCATGTTGCAATGTTGAACGTCCGCTACCCTCGTCAGGACGACGAGACTGGTTGTCTATTTGGGGTGGCAATTGATGCGAAGTGTTTTCCATCAATCCCCATAGATATTGAGACGTTGCGTCCCTTTGTCACGGTGGTTTATGAACTAAGGTTGCGAGATCCATTCGTTATGGACAATGTGACCTGTCTAATCTCTTGTCATATTCCGATACTCTCACTGCGTGGCCTATCAGGAAGAAAGTCACTGGCCTTGCTTAGGTGGCGGAGAGGCATTTCAGTTGATGACTATCGGTGCTAGGGCCAAAATAACATGCAAGAGGACCCTAATGAGAAGGATGGGTCGGCTGAATTGCCAGAGTCTGTATCGTTTTTATTTTATCGTGGTGTCTCGATAAATCATGATCCTCCTACCTCTACTATTCTCGTTGTGACCAATATTTTGATATTGGAAAAGATGTTGGTTGGTTTCTAGGTCCTATGGATACTATTTACCACACATCTAATAGCTACGACGGGTCTAAGGTTTCTGCTGAGCCTGCTGTTGTTGCTGCTATCATTGTCCTACGACTCAAGCGAATCCTGTTGTCATTACTAAGTGTGGAACTCTTGTCGAGTTTGTTGTTGTTGTTCCCTAAATCTCCGCTAGGTTTGTCACAATCGTTTCTGTAACTCGTGTCAAGCTTCTTCTCGTTGTTCTATGGCCCAAGCGAATCATGTCGTCGTTGCTGAGAGTGTAGCTCATACTGAGTGTGTTGAGGATGTTTCTATGGCTTTGTCAAGTTCGATGTTGCTATTGTTTCGAAGGCTCCTACTAAGATCACTGTCATTGACATAGACATCTATAAGACCCTTGCCAAGCCGCTATGATCATGTTTGTGTCACGATGGAGTTCGTTCCTGTTAACTCCATTTTCTTTGAGGTTTTCATTGAACCGCTCGTTATCATTCCCTGGCTCCTGCCAAGACTAATGTTGGCGATGGTTCTCAGGCATGGTTAAGTCTGTCAATGATACAGTTGCCATTATTCGAGTGACTTATATCGAGCCTGCGGTCATTCTCCCTAAGGACGACGTCGACCTGATAAGTCTACTAAATTATGTAGAACCCATTGTTCCCATTTCTGTTATGATGGCGGATGCCTTTGGTGATCCAATCGTTCCTACCAATGAGCCTATGGAGTATAGGTTGCTGCTGAGGATACGAATAAGGATTCCGTCACCATAAGTGAGCTGAAACGCACCGGGGTGCGTGCTCACCGTAATGGAGCTTCTTGTAGTTATGTATAATGGACTCGCTAGGTTGTGTGTCATCCTGCTGTCGTGAATTCATGTGGTGGTGTTGCCCTTAGCGATTGTGCATTCTTGTAGTCGCACGGTTTTGCCGACTGCGTATCCATGTGGTTGCGCTGTGCTGTTGATGATGCATCTCCGCGGTTGTGCTGCTCCTGATGCGGTATTCCGTTGTTGATTTGTTTCGCGGACGTGTTGCGATCATTGTCGTGTTGTCCCTACTGTCGTATTGCACCGTGAACGTATTGCTACAATTGTTGGATTGACTTGATGATGTGATAGCATGTCGTTTGTTTCACTCTTGGTTCCCTCGGGATAAAGACATTACCCCAAACCCATGTAACTGTTGTTATGTTGCTGAGCGGTTGTGTAGTGTCGCCATCGATAATGTGGGAATTCGGGTGTCTAACGGACTTTCCAGTAGTCATAATAAGACACTCTAGTCCTAGTGTTAGCACATGTATCTCTCTAAAGTTCGAATCTCGTAGTTTGAGTAATTGACCGAATCATGTGTCGACCTCTTTATATGCCCGCGAGTCTCGTGAGCATTACCTCTTCAAAATCTAAGGCATCAGTGACGCCATGTCCAGCCTTAACCTTTTACGCGCATTTCGGTCGACTAACCACTCTCGAACCATGTCGGAAGGAAATCCCATGATTCGCACATGACGAGGCGAGGTTCGTGATAAGGGATTTCGAATACATCTCGAACTTGAAGGTATCGAGTAAATGTGAGCGATATTATGATCCATACCTTTGGGCTAGTAAGAGTTGAAAGACTCGATTTATTATTATTGCTCATCCCAATGGATTCGTTTGACATCATACCTGCCAACGTGTCATGCCGATGACTACGGGAATAACAGTGTGGACCCACCCACAGCGTGTGCATTGGTGGAGTCCCTGGTACATGATTCGGAGGTTTTATGAAACCCTGAATCCTGAGGGCATATATAAGGGTGCTACCCTACCATTATGAGTTGGTCGATCAACTCAGCCCTTCGACTAATGTTGTTATTCCTCTAATGGTAGGTTTATCTTGTCTTGGTGTCGTTGCGTAGATTCTTGGGATAGTGGAACCCTTTCGACCTTGGGTCAATACAGGTGTTCCCGGTTATTTGCCAGTAGCATTGCTCGCGCTAGAGCAAAATCCCCTGTCCTTGACAGACACTGTTGGAGACGCCATAGTAATATGAGCTGCCAGGTCAGTGCGTTTAGTACCTGACTAATCAAGATGAGATCGAAAGCTTACATGTTGCACCCATGTGTGTGACTACCTGAGTCGTTGAATGGGATGCCTTATGGGAAGGCTCAAGACTACTTCTTGTAGGGCGATCTAGGTCGTTTGTTTGTTTCAAGTGACGGCTTTGGCGTATGAAGTTGCCAAGCCCCACACATGGAATCTAAGCCAAATGCATTAATCTATGACTCGATTTCACCTCTTACCTCGAAAGATCCCGAAAGATGGAGTATTCGGCGAGTGAGGGTTCCGGTTCAGGACTCCTTTCACTCAGATCTCTACATAGGATCTGATAGTCATTACAAGGGCGAGTGGCCTGTATTATTCAGAGTTGACTTACTAGGTTGCTAATACTAATAGGACACCATTGCCCGTAAGGCACATATAACAGGACAAGTACTGGATACCCTTGTTTAGGGTAGCTACCGATGCTCTGTATACTGTTTAGGTGAACACCAGAGTGTCGAGATGTTGTTGAGACCCTATCCTCGGTTTGTTATGGCAACCATATTATGATGATTCATATACATCATTCCTATGTTGACCAATGTGATGAGGTGATGTGAGCCTCTAGACATTTGTGTTTAAGTCGGCTTAAATTCTCGCGTATTGTGGAATCGTACGGCCGTATGTCGAATATACACTGTCTACTGTCTGGGGAGCTGAGGGGTGAAAGTGACGCAAAAACTTTCGACCTCCATTAGTCGATATTAGGCGCCCTAGTACCACTAACCACAATCGCTCATGCGAAAAGGTTGTAAGTTGGTGCATAGTGGATTTCAGTCCATGTGAGGACACAGGAATACCATCCGCTACTATAAACAACCTGGAGCGTCCTCGAGAATGTCGACTGCTTTGTGATCTGGTAAGATCACCCGGTTAGTGAGATTCGAACGAGCGAACCTAATGGTCTTGTCGCCCGAGGTGTCCGGTGGCTGTGATGAGACACAGGCAATGATCGATCGCTGTTTGGAACCTTCTCATCCCCTACTCATTTGTAGTTATAATATGAGGCATACGGATAGCCACCCATACTCTTGGAGAGTCGTGGCTAGACACTAGATGCCAACGTTCATAATATCGGATTTTAGTAGTTATCCTGCCCCAGGGTGTGCCAAACCTTGAACACAAGTCTGGGATACTCAATTTGAGATGAGTATGGATTACCATTCTCGAACGAATAAATTATTGTCCTAGACGGAAGTGTCCTGTGTGATACGATTAGTGTCGGTGGCAAAGCAAATTCGTGTACTTCATCGCCAAAATTTCCTATGTGATAGGAATTAACACCCTAGTGTTCAGGGTGTACTGCTCGAAGTCCTCTGGAGTGCATATGTGTACGTCTCTAGTACATTGAATGACAGATAGAGATATACACATGACCTGGCTTGAGTTAAAGAGATGACCAACGAATCTAGTAGATTCAAATCTGCTTGAATAAGTGGCCAAACCGATCAGGAAGTTGTACTAACAAGGCGTTGGCCTTAGGAACTTCGAATCGGCACAGGACTTTGATGAGTGTT
This sequence comes from Ambrosia trifida, assembly GCA_028751855.1. Taxonomy (NCBI): domain Eukaryota; kingdom Viridiplantae; phylum Streptophyta; class Magnoliopsida; order Asterales; family Asteraceae; genus Ambrosia; species Ambrosia trifida. Next base: position 119,669,465 of record CM054127.1, read on the forward strand.
ATACTCTGAAAGGGTGTTGTTAAGCACGAAAACGGTAATGGAGTGACTTCGCTTAGTACTCCAGTGACTCAGAGATATCGGTTAAAATTAGCTTTGCAACGAACAAGCTCGAACTATCGCAAGAGCTTAGTGGGACTCTTGATGAATCTCGCAAGTCTGGCCTGAGGCAGCATTGTCAATTCCTCGACCGACAGAATTCAGGTTGACGCAAAGCTCTACTATTTCGGGAAAACCGATATTTGTGCCGGATTGCGATATCCAAGAGCTCGGTCGTGGCCGGCTCATGACATTGTGTTCGTTAGAACGCTAAGCGTGAACTTGGGTTCACGTAGAAAAGAGGTAATCGCGTGAGTCGCAAACATCCCGCCCTGTTCAAGGATACTAACGTATCGGATGACTTGAACTGAATTCCGGGACGGAATTCTCTTAACGGGGGGAGAATGTGACAACCGGCAAATTTCGAACAACGATTAACGTGATTCTAATCATGTTTTAGAAGTAATTAACATGGTTTAAGGTTAATTATGGTTAGTTGAGCTGATATGGGTCCTACGATGTCCTTTTGAAAGTTGTTGAAGTCTTGATGCCTTTAAAGAAAGACTTCGCGTAATTAACGTAACGAACTGACATCAGTGAAAATTTGTCAAAGTGGACTAACATAAGGCTAATAAATGCAAATACGACATGTATTTACTATCGATGCGATCGAATGAGAAATTGGCGCGGTAAACGGTCAAAAACGCAGCGCTTTGGAGAACGCGGAGAGGAACTGACGTGGGATTCGAACGTCAAAACGTGTGGTTTTAACCGTTATCGAACTTTCGGAATAATTATTTATTATAAATAATTTCATTTATTTAGTTTCGAAAGTAAACGGGTCGTCTAAATGAAGGATAGCACAACCGAATCGATTAACGCGATTTTAACGCGTGTTCTGTTTTCACGCGTCGGATGACGAAAATAACATTTAAATTGCTCGGCTTAGTTATGTTTTTCATTTCGAATAAAACCGACTAGTTTTTGGTAATTAATTATCGGGCCAAAATAAAACCGAAGCGAAAAACGTTTATACGGGTTCGATTCGCGGTACAAGTCACCTACCCCAAACCCTAACTATAAAAGGGCATAAGTTCTTCTTCTTCTTCACTTGTGGCAGCCGCCACCTCTGTCTCTCTCTCTACTCTCTCTCTAGAACTCTCTCTCTCTACACACTCTCTCTCCCTCTCATCGCGTCTCTCTCTCTCTCTCTCCTCCTCTGTCCAGGAAACGGTCGGCCACCACCACAGCTTGGTGGTGGCGGCGTAAGGTTTAAGCCAGAAAAGAAGCTGATCGGGTGGTTAGTGGGTTCGTGTATGGTGGTTGCGGTGGCCCGATGGTGGTGGTTATGGTGGCCTGGTCAAAGGTTGCTCACGTGGGGGTGGTTTTGGGCCTCGGTTGTGTTGGTTCAGCTCGGGTTAGAGACCGGTTCAGATCCAGGTCCTAATCTCGGGTCTTGATCGTTTTTTTGTTGGGTTCAAGAGGACGAAGATGGTGGATCGGGTCAGATCTCGTTGTTCGGTTGCTCGGGTGATGTCGGGGGTGGTTGTGGAGGCCGCTTGGTAGCCGGTAGTGGTGAACAGTAGCGGTGGTTGTTATGGTGGTTCCGGCCGGTGGCCCCAGGCGACAGAGGAGGTGGATGCCAAAGGTTTTGGTTCGGGTCTCGGTTCGAGACAGGTTCAACCCGGGTCAGATCTTGGACGAGTTCATTTGCAGTGTGTCTGGTCTCGACTAGAGATGGTTCGGGTGGATCTATGGTGGTTATCGGTGGCAGTGGTGATAGATCTGGGTTCGGTTCGGGTTAGATACGTATGGTATGGGTCAGATGTGGCTGGTTCGTGACTGGTCAACTCTGGTCAATTTGGTCAAACCCGATCAAACGTGGTCAACGATTCAGCGCCGGTTAACTCGTAGATCGAGACGCGCGCGTAATATCGGTATAATTATGTGGTAATATTTTGTTAATATTTTAGAAATATATTTATAATTTATAAATATAACAATACGGCCAAAAATAGTTTTAACTCGCCAACAAACCGAATAAATCGGATAAACCGGGTTTGTATAATAAGCGTGACGTGTCTTATCGATTGTTGGACTATATCATATATATATATATATATAGTTATATCTATATAAATAAGTGTAATTTATATAAAGTTATCAAAATGTATAAAAATATTGTTTGATGAAATTGCGGATAAATGGATTGATTGTCTTGTTTTGGTGTCGATTTTGGGGAAAATTGTAGACGACTTGTGTTGTCTGGTTTGTACAAAAACAGAGGAAACTCTGCCGAAATTTTTATAAAATCCGAAGCGCAAAGGCGTTATTGTGGTGCGTCCTTATCAACTATTTTCATGTGTTTGTCCAGACTAATTCTATACAAAGTCGTGACGTTTTGACGAAGATTATTGGAAACAATAATAGTCGATCCCGAACAATATTTGAAAACAAATATATAGTTTTGTCGAGCGTCAATTGTGTCAACTTCAATGGTTTTTGGTAACCAAAACGTTGTCAAAAATACGGATTTGAAATACGTAGACGCTTAGCTTATTTGGGAAAAATTAGTTGAAAGTAATGCTTCGAAACACTTAAAACACTCGGATTTTGGGAAGCGAAATAACAAATGTTATTAGTCAATTTCAATAATTATACTTATGTTTCTTCAAGGTATATTGTCCAAAAATAATCATACAAGACAACTACATTTATCCGATTTACGAGACAAGCTATTACTCGGAATGAGTTATGCGTTTCGTAGTAGTAGTCCAACATGGTTTTCACACGAATAGTAACAGCTGCGCAAGTTGGGTACTATATCGTATGTGAACACATGAATTATGATAAGTCACGATCGGTTCGTCGAGTTAAAACACTTAAGGACTCGGGTTAGTACACACGAGTCAAGATAGTTGAATAAACTATCTTTTAACCGGAAAACAAGCTAGGCTTATATATGATAGACTTTAAGGTGTCCTTTATTGGTAAATAGGGCACGAGGAAGTCGGTCAATGCTTTGGGTTTTATTTGCTAGCTAAGCATGGAAATTAAGGTGAGTTTCACGGCCCCATTTTACTGTTTTAACTGGGGGAAAGATATGTTTGTCAAAAGTTATCACATATTGAAATGTTTTCAAAGGTTAAAATGTGATAAGTGGCATGATGAGTACTTGAGTTTTTGTTCGCCACTCGGGGTTGGGTCCTCGCCACTGTAACCATTAATTCAGGTAAATGAAACTGAAGGAATATTTGGAACTTAAGTCGTTGGGTTCCGAGAAACGACTTGGAGCGGGGCATATTTATTGGTCTTGGTTTGGTTATGGGACTCAGGGGATTGCTTATCATCATAGTTTGTAGGAGCTAGCTACTCCATACAAAGGCCACAAATTGTGCTGGATCTGCACAGGATGTAAAAACGTTGTAATTACGAAACTAAAACCTGTGAACTCACCAATATTTTATATATTGACGTCTTTTTTTTAAACATATCTTTCAGGTAACTAAGTGCTGAACAGGTATGCGGCTAGTGCGGTGGAAATTGGGATGTCGGACCCTGGTTGGGGGTTTCATCTATGGTTACCATCGGGTTGGGACATAAACGGAAACACCCCACTTTAAAACTTAATGTTTGTGGTTTTAAGTAATGTTTGAAACCAGGTACTCCTTCCCGACATCTTAATATAATGATCTTTTCTAATTAAATATAGTTTGTGTTAATCTTGACTTTGATATGCTTTCGAGCGTCGCGCCACGTGTTTCTGCCATTGGCGTGGTGTGACATAGAGGAACCCAAGTCTTCCAGTGAACAAGCGATCTGTTAGTACCCGAAATGTTACTCGAAAGGAGCCTTTTTGCCGAAGCCACTGTGAATAGACCATCCTTTTCCACTTTCCACTTCCAAAGATCTCTACCATCTCTCCGTGGAATCTCGTGAATGTCACTCAGAAGAAGGAATAACTCGGACACCTCCTCGGCTGAAGAGGGCTGCGAACGCCAATCCCAATTCATCACCTTGGAGTTGTTATCCCAAATGATCCGTTTCGAAACCAAAACCCATTTCTGTTTTTCAAATCTAAAGAGGTTAGGATAAAGCACTCGGAGAGGAGCTTCCCTCAACCAAATATCACCCCAAAAACTTAAAGTTTGACCATTCCTTAACTCTGCAACAAAGTGCGAATTGAGAGACGACCCATTAGTCAATTTTTCCCCCACTTTAACAATAGATTTCCAACACCCGCTTAACGCCACATTGCAAGGGAGCATAGCCCACGGTCTAGTCGCCCCATGGAAACCCATGATAATCTTCTTCCATAAACTATCGCCATCTTTTTTAAATCTCCACGTCCATTTTAGCAACAACGCGTCGTTAACCTCTTGCAATCTAGACACGCCCAACCCCCCTATTTTTTGGAGTAGTGACTACGTCCCATGCCACCCAAGAGATCTTTTTGTCAACACAAGCCCCCACCCATAAAAATCGTCTCATAATGGATTCAATGGAATCAATTACCGCCTTAGGCGCTTTATAAAGAGAGAGATAATAAATGGGTAAATTCTCCAAAACCGACTTAATGAGAACCAAGCGACCTCCAATCGAAAGAGTTCTAGCTTTCCAAGAAGCTAGACAATTTCTAACCACTTCAATAACTGGATTCCAATTACTAACCCAAGACATCTTGGCACCAACTTGAATGCCGAGGTAGTTGAAAGGAAAACCACCTCTTTTACAACCCAAAAAATCTATCATGTTATCCACCTCTATGTCCTCCACGCCAACACCAAAGATGTTAGACTTATGAAGGTTTATATGAAGACCCGAACAAAGATAGAAAATACGGAGGACCCAAGCGACGCTCTGGATATTATCACACGACCATTCGCCCATAATGAGAGCGTCATCGGCATAAAACAAATGAGACAAATCGGCTTCATCACCTGCGAGGCAAACACCCTTAAAAACGCCTATCTCTTGAGCTTTTTTCAACAACCAAGAAAGGGCTTCCATGACGATTAAGAAGAGAAAGGGGATAACGGGTCCCCTTGTCTGAAGCCTTTTTCACAACTAAACTCAAAAGTCGGGGAACCATTAATCAACACCGTAGCTCTAGCAGAAATACAAATACCTTTAATCCAATTACACCACAACGGGTGGAAACCCATCTGAGACAAGATAGATAATAAGAAGTTCCAGTTGACATTGTCATAGGCCTTCTCAAAATCTATTTAAGTAAAAACGCCTTTTTGTTTCTTATCTTCAACCACTCCATCATTTCATTGAGCATAAGGGAACCGTCAAGGATGAAACGATCGGCTAAGAACACCGATTGAGCCTCTGAAATAACCTGCCCCATCACCTTTTTTAGCCGGTTCGCAAGGATTTTGGAAATTACCTTGTTAACCTTCCCAACAAGAGTGATCGGCCTATAATCTTTTAACCCCATCGGAGATTTCACCTTCGGAATTAAAGTAATAAAAGCTGTCCCGCATCCCGAACTAATAGAACTAGAAGCATGAAATTCCAGCATTATATTATAGAAATCCTCCTCAAACAAATTCCAGAAGCGCTTGACAAAACGGAAATTAAACCCGTCAGGTCCTGGCGACTTATTAGACCCGCACTCGAACACCGCATCTTTGATTATTTCCCTTTGGTTAAGTAACCTTAATTCATATTATATTATACTAGTGGGTTGGCCCGCGCGATGCAGCGGGTACACAACCGATAATATAACGCTACTTTACATAATCTAGAAGACCTATTATAAGATGCTAGTTGCACTCAATATGCAACATGACCCATTACAACTAACCAAAACTCAAGCGGGATGAAGGGGGTAACTGGCGATGGGTTCGCACCGTCACAAAAAAAAAAAAAGTTGACACCTCAACACCATGTAGTTGTGTTTGCCAAGAACGTTTTCATCATTCAATATTTTTTAGGAGTGAAATACACACTTGGGTGGCCTCTAAAGTGGTTTAATTTGAATTAATAAGTACAAATGCAGCAATCTTATGAAGTTCCAAATGGTCGAACGATATCTTCTCCTTGTTCACCTGATAAATATATTATTAGTCGTTCGCGAATTAAATATATATTATTTTTAGTTTGTTATATATTAAATCGGTTTCTCGGATTGAAGCTTCATGTACAAAGTGTTGACCAAGTCTTTCTTTTCTTCTACTCCTTTGTAAGTTGTTCATGCGATGCCTCCGCCTTTGTGTACCTATCAATCAGCTCGGCCCGTCGCCTTTGTCAAGACACCGACTTTTTCAGCAAGTACCAGAACACACTCACAAAACTCGTTAACACCATCATATCCGTAGTCATTCACAGAACTAAACATGGTCCATATTATTTCCAGTCAATTTCTATATTAGGCAACATATATTTACAAAATAAACGCTATTTTGAAAGTAAAATTCTTAAAGTAAAATTAACAATGTGAGAAGTTTCGAGAAGTTACTTGGCTAGAGATTGAGCTAAGGCATGCAATGAGTCCGCAAAGCTGGCTACACCACTTGAGGAGACACATGTTTTTAGTCTCTCAAAAAGGTTGCGGCTTTTGATAGCAGAGGCGCGTAATGTACTATATTCCAACGCTCTACGGTCTGTTTCACATAGATGAGTTTGAGCCCCTTCTCTCGCTTTGTGTAGACAATTCTCTAAGTGAGCACAATTCATCTCCACCACAAACAAATTCACTATATAATGAAAAATTGTTAAGGCGAATATTTGTTAGAAGACCAAAATATGTATTTTAACTGTAATTTAATTCGCACCTTTGATAATTTCTTCAAGACATTGTTCAGCCTTTAAAACTTCATTGCCTGCACAACATTTGAATTATTAAAAGGTCAAAAAAATCTCTTTATACATTCCATTCTAATATTTCATGCATCTATTTAAAATAACTATATAATATAACATAAATATAGATCTAGCACCTTTCGTGGCATAACTACGTTTTGAGAGGACTTTTGATTCATACAGTTGCAATACTTTTTGCAGCATTGCCTCAAGACCTAGTTTGTCTTTATCTTCCTTTGCCTGAAATTTGTTTGCCAAACAATTACTATCACAGTTGAACAAGGTATTATAAAAAAAAATTATTCTTTGATTGTTAAGAAGTTATAATGAAAAGAAAAGGCAATAGTGAACGGTTTCACCTGCCGTAGCTGTGCACTGACTTCTGCTAGGAATCCCTCATCCAATTGGCCTTTCTGCTCCCTTTGGCTTACTTCCTGCAAAATACGACATCATTCTTTTATGGATCCTCTTCTTTATTTTTCTTGTATTTTTTTTAGTCTTTCAAATGAGGCACAAAGCCTTCTATGTATACAAGACCTAAGGATGAGTGTAGAGACTAACTTAATTAGAGCCATAAACTCTAATAAAGTGAAATAAAGAACTCTACTGAAGAGTCTCCTTAATAATTTCACTAAAATCAATTAAATTCCATTCATCATATTATTAAATTTTTGTAATTTCTAACATCTTCTTGAATGAATCATTAATTGGTAACATTGATGATGAAGAAGGAAAACCATAAGGCAATTGATGTTTGTAAGGGTAGGAATGGAAAAAGAGGGTAGTGTTGTAAAAGTGTTTTGATATTGTAAAGGATGATGTGGGTGAAATGTCTACATTACCCTCCTAAGTGTCTTAATTGTCACAATTATCCCCATAATACCCTTAAATTTCTTGCTTAAATATGTTGTACATATTGTTTCTTAAGTTGTACGGAAATGCAAATTACCATCTTGTACATCACTCCTCCTTTATAATGTATTATAGATTATAGATTATAGATTATAAATTATAGATACAATATATTTGATATGTTCTAAAATTTAATCCTAACCCTAACATTCTAAACATATAAGCCGCTCTCCACACTTCACAACCCTACATCCCTTCTTCTCCACACTCCACAACCCTACTAATTTAGATTTTGTTTTGGTTGCATTGTGATGTATTAGACTTGGTTGAATTGTGATAAATCATCATTAAACTTGTTTTTGTTTGTGTTCATTAATGTTCGTTTATGTTCATTTGTGTTTGTTTATGTTCATGAACTGTTCGTTTAGGTTTTAAATGAACGAACATAAACGAACACGAACACGGCAAATTTCTTAATGAACGAACACGAACACAAAAATGTGTTCGATTATGTGTTCGTGATCGTGTTCGTTCGGTTCGTTTACAGGCCTACTAGTGTTTGGAGTGGCATTGGGAGATCTCGATATTCCTTTTTCGGTTTGTACAAATCCTAGTTCCATTTGTTCCTGGTTGGATTCAAGTTATTGACTAGCGGTAAGAAGATCACGATTGAAGCTATTATTTTTAGGGGAATTGGATTTTAATAACTGGAATATTTGAAATTGGCCACTGGCACCCCAAACTGAAAAATTGGCTATATATAATATATAACCTGAACTATTGACTTATTGGAATCTAACACCCACTAACGGCTAAATCACTAACATCGTTAGTGGGTTCGCAGACGTGGCAAGATTTGCTGACGTGGCATGCTGACGTGTCAATCCACGTGTGCACACATCAGCGTGCCACGTTAGTAACTTGTGCCACGCAAGCAACTTGTGCCACATCAGCGTGCCACGTCAGCAACCCAACTAACGGCGTCAGTTAGTTGGGTTCTAGATTTCAATAAGTCAATAGTTCAGGTTATATATGACCAATTCTTTAGTTGAAGGTGCCAGTGGCCAATTTCGAATAGTTTGGGTTATTAAAATCCAGTTCCTCTTATTTTTAGTGCATGATAGAGTATTTTGAGATATCGGAATGATAGAATTCATGGGCGAAGAAAATAGAATAAAGTCTTGATGCTTGATTCAATTATTTGTATGTCATTTTTTTAGTGTTCTAGTAGGTATAGTAATGTCAAAACTAGCTGGATTGAGTAGATGAAACATTCAGTTCTTTTCATGTAATTGGTTTATATTTCTCTCCGGGCTAGTAATTTGCTAGCCGGGTGTTTGGTTTAATAAAGCTTTCCTTTAAAAAAAATCACTATCATTCATTCACTGATTCACGATGTAATGTGTACGAGTTATCTTAAATAAAGTATAAAAAGGCCAGGGTAAATTGATGTACAAAGTACAGTTAACATATAAAGTATATAAATCAGTTGCGTTAAAATTAGTGAATTATGCCTGGCCGCATGGGATACAAATTAGGCATGGGTAAGTTTCATAATTATGCATTTTATCTTTAATTTAATTTAATTACGCATGTTATGCGATGATAATTACGCAACCTATTAAAATCATTTTTACACGTAACAACTGATATTTGTGTCATAAACTTTAAAAAATAGGCTATATATTGTTTTGCTAAAAACTGATTACGTCTGAGACTATTTATTTAACATGAAACTATATTGATTTTGGATGGTAAGGAGTGGGCCTAAGAAAACTAATTCTGTACTGGGCCTCTTGGGTCTGTCCTCAGCTTCCTGAAAGTAACTAAGGAACCGTGAACCAAACAGTACGTTGGTAATGACTTTTGATAATCGTAAACCGAATTCAAACTGTTGAAAATTAGAACAGGATTAAAAATCTATAATATACAATCATAATAAAAACAATAACGTTCCAAGAGTTAAAACTTAAAAAATCGTGTATAGTCGTCTTAGTTAAAATAACTAAGTCCCTAGTAAGATATAAAAGGTTGTATAGCTCAAAATTCTAGGGTGCTGTTTGTTTTTCCTGAGGCAAAAGGTCGGCACACCATATCTGCAGGAAAAGAGGTGGACCAAAGGTCTGAAGTCTGCAAGAGGTCGACCTTGTGTTTTTTGAACATTCATGAGGCCGGAACTTCGAATATGCCATTGTTTAGATAAAATAGCAATGGTGTCGCTCGTAAAAAAAACAATGGTGTCACTTGTAAAAAATCAATGGTGTCGCTTGAATTTTTTCTATTACGCGTTACATATAATACAAAAATTTGAATGGTGTGTATGTAGCGCCACTAAAATGAATCATAGATCTATCAAGACTGAGACAAGGTTACTTGTGATTCATAAGCACTAGCCTTTGTTGCTCGTGATTGTTGCAACATATATCGGTTCCTCATACATTTTCTCGAAAAAAGCAGTGTTAGGTAAAGCTAATTTTCAAATCGTGTAGATTTGATGATGAAAATAATAAAATTATAATTATATCTAGGATTAGCTTGACATAATAACCGTTTCTTCTTTATGTATCACTTATTAGAAAAATAAAACTTGATCACTTAAGTTGTATACGTATTAAATTTATTTTAAGCTGAAGTTGAAGTAAGAAACAAGATTCAAGTAGCACTGCGAATAATACAAGCTTGTTTTCGAAGGTTTGATGAATGAAAAATAAGATTAGCGTTTAAAAAACACATTCACTAATTTGGAAAGTTTGATTTTGATCAAAAGGACACAAAAACAAACACCATATGTGATTTCTTTCATATGTATCTACGAGTCGTTATTGGCAGTTTGTGTTCAAAGGCTAATGGTTATATAAAATTAAAAGATATGAGTCACCAAATTAGGTACGAATTGAATATTTGAGTGGAATTTAATTTAATATGTATTATGAGCGAGTCAAATAAAAGAAGCTAAGCCAAGGAACCGCGTAACGGCAGTTGGTCCTTCCTGTGGAATACAGACCAAATCCAGAATAGTCTTGGTCAAACTTATTGACTACCTACCCCAAAAGACCATAATACCCTTTGACATTCAAAAAATACTTATTCTATTCGGTATGTAATTAGCTTACAATTTATTAAATCGGCGTGTTGTTTCTCTGTATTGTTATAATTTTTTTTTTTTTTTTTTTTTTTTGACAAAATGATTGGAAGCTTTCAATTTAAAAAAGAATTTACATTAAGGTGGTGGGTAAATAGTTGCGCCGTCACCCCTTTATAGATAGCAAACCTTATTCTACTAAAAACATAATTTTGACCCTTGGAGGTTGTTGCATTGCTGTGCACAACCTTACGAACACGGTCCAAAAAACGAACAGCTTCAGATGCTAAGAATCAAAAAGTGTCAAAAGCAAAAGGGATAAACACATGTTGCTTCTCGATACATGTCTTAGCATGTTTGTCCACTTTCTTCTGCCCAGCCTCGAAACCATTCTCCCGAAGATTCACAAGGAGGAACACCCCATGAGGGTCACACAAGCATGTTTTCCCTCAGCCATCCAAAAACCAAAACCTCATTTCCCCCGGTCCATCCACACAAGCATAAAAAATAAATAGTTATTATTTATAACTATAACTTATACATAATAACTATCTTTTTCTGCGCAACTACATTCGTTATAACATAAAAAAATATAATATTATAAAATTGTTAAAAAATTAAATAGGTTAAAGATGTATATTTACGTAGAACTAAAACTTTACAACAAAATAAAAAAAAATAAGCATAAAAGATAAACAACATAATAAACTACTGCTCATAACATAAATATTATTTTGACCTCTACTTTTATCAGATCAACATTAATAAACATATATAGTTGCATGTAATATTGTAATTGCTAAACTTATATTTGTAGATACGTGTCTAACGAATTTAGAAGTTGCAAATTTATGTGAAGATGAATATGATTTTTGCTTATGCAATTAGTATACCGTTATCCCACTATACATAATTCTGTTATACCATACTAGTACCAATCTATTTTAAATTTTAATAAAATAAAATTAATTTTATTTTTAGAGAAACCGACCATACACTAAAATATATAAACTTAAAAAAAAAGGTAAAACAGTAAAATGAAATAAAATATTAATATTAATTTAATACAACCCTGTGTGGAACTTTTACCCATGCAGAAATATTATATTTAAAAAAGTTAAAAAAAAAAAAAAAAGGATTGAAATAGGTATGTGGGTTTTTGGTGTTTTCAAGTGTTTTGTTGGGAGGGTCAAAGCAATGTTCCCACCATTACCTTTCCTTTCCTTTCCTTTCAGGCTGCCTTCCCTTATTTCCAATCCTTTGAATCCTCCTTCCTCTCCTCTCTTCTCCTCTCATCCCTTCCATATAACCCACCTTTCTTTTTCCCTCATTTATTCAATCCAACCCCTTCCCCTTTCTTAGTAACCCAATTGTTCTTCACTATCAATGGTGCTTAACTCCTCTCTCTTTCTTCCCTTCTTCTTCTTTTTCTTCTTCCTAACCTCTGCTTCTAGAGCCCATCTTAACCCTAATTCTTCTTCTCTTCTTACTGGAATTGAACTCCCTAACCACTCCACCTTCAACGGCGTCGTTTCCGACTGCGACTTCACCTCCCCTGATAAATCACAAACCCCAGATCATACAAAATCCAAACCCCCGGTCAAACTCCACCTCAAACACCGATCAGCCGGTCAACCCATACTCCCCGCCAAAGACTCCTTACTCGACTCTGCCGTCAACGATTTAACCCGGATTCACAACCTTCACAAACGTCTCCTCGACAAGAAGACCCGCAACACCTTACTACAAAAAAAGCCTAACAAACCCCAACAACCTCATGCTATTATTAGTAAGTTAACAGAAGAACAACCACCGTTGGCGGCGGCAGGAAAACTCATGGGAACCTTAAAGTCTGGTGTGACCTTAGGTTCTGGTGAGTACTTCATGGATGTTTTTATAGGTACCCCACCTAAACATTACTCCCTAATACTCGACACCGGGAGTGACCTCAACTGGATTCAATGCACACCATGCCACGATTGCTTCGAACAAACCGGTCCTCATTACGATCCAACTCAATCATCATCTTACCGGAATATTAGCTGCCATGATCAACGGTGCACCCTTGTCACACCCCCTGACAATACCAAACCCTGCAAACCCGGACAATCATGCCCCTATTTTTACTGGTACGGGGACAGTTCAAACACGACAGGAGACTTTGCAACGGAGACGTTTACAGTTAATTTAACGACTAACGTTGACGGGCACAAGCAGCGTCATCAAGAGGTGAAGGTGGAGAATGTTATGTTCGGTTGCGGTCATTGGAACCGCGGGTTGTTCCATGGAGCCGCTGGGTTGCTTGGGCTGGGACGCGGTCCCTTATCCTTCGCGTCCCAGCTTGAGTCGCTATACGACCATTCGTTTTCGTATTGTCTTGTTGATAGGAATAGCAATTCGAGTGTTAGTAGCAAGTTAATATTCGGAGAAGATAAGGATTTGTTAAAGCATCCGGAGTTGAACTTCACGGAGTTAATTGGCGGGAAGGAAGCACCGGTTGATGTCTTTTATTACGTTCATATAAAATCGGTGATTGTGGGGGGAGAAGCTTTGGAGATACCGGAAAAGACGTGGGATTTAACGGCAGATGGGTTTGGTGGAACTATAATTGATTCGGGTACGACTTTAAGTTACTTTGCGGACCCGGCTTACAATATTATTAAGAAGTCGTTTATGGAGAAAATCAAACGATTCCCATTGGTTGATGATTTCCCGATACTGGAACCCTGTTACAACGTGTCGGGAATTGCAGATTACAAAAACGATTTACCGTCGTTTGGTATCGTGTTTAAGGATGGGGCGGTGTGGAATTTTCCAGTAGAGAATTACTTTATAAAGCTAGAGCCTGAAGAGATAGTGTGTTTGGCGGTTTTGGGGACGCCACGATCTGCTTTGTCGATAATTGGGAATTATCAGCAACAGAATTTTCATATTATGTATGACACCAACAAGTCCAGACTCGGGTTTGCGCCAACAAGGTGTGCCGATGTATAAGTTTGACGGAAACAAACATGTGTAGTGAATTATTCGATAGGCAGATGTGTAAGCAAAGTAGCATACGAAGCCTTATTATTATTATTTGTTTCCATTGGTTTTTTAATTTTTCCTGTCGATAATGGCCAGGCATAGGATTAACACATGATCGAAAATATATTTGTTATTCACATTGGAGGTCCATCAATAATTATAATAAAAAAGTTGTTATATTTGTTGTACTTGTACTGAAAACCAACAAACGTATTTTTTTGTTGATTACTTTGGATTTGGGACAAATGGAAGATTATTTTGGGAGTACGATCTTAATTTTCGTATTATTGTCCATTAAAAAAGTATCTTCTTTTTCTGGTTAACAAGTGCTATGAACGCAAAAGTTGTGTAAGACTTCTATATTCTACTTCAGGCCCCATGAATGTGAAACTCACCATTTTTTTTATATTACACTAGCTTATACCCCGGGAGCGTTCCGGGTTGAGAAATCTAAGTAAAGTGAATAAAATTAAAAGTATCTAAACTATAAAAATGACATCTATGTATCAACTTACATTAGATACTTAAAAAAAAAATACCAAAAGATCCATTTCACCTTACAACTTCAACACCTAAAACAGAATATTAAGATCTCAAGCACTTCAAAGGGACATATATTGTTTAGCACCAATACATTCAGTCAAAGGTCTTTAACTGCATATAATAAGATTTGAGCTATTTCAGAATATGGTAGAAAAAGAAAACATAGCAATTACCTGTTGGAGAGTGTCCCGGGTTGAAATATCTAATATGATATAATAAAATATCTAATATGACAACATAATTAATGACTTGTCAATATATGATTAATGATTATTATTATTATTATTTTAAACAAATATCTGCCATAAGTTATCATATTCTAATATAAAAAAAGGTAATTGGGTCGGGTATCACCTAATCCCAGGCCCGACCCAAACCCACAATTTTTTTAAGCTAATTCTAAACCTGACACAATACCTGCCGGGTTACAAAAAATAGTTGTTTTTTTTCTCCGTTTTTTTATATAGCACTATGGTACTCGTTGGAAAGATAATAAAACGCTCGTTAATTTGGTGTAATTTTTTTCTTTAAAAAATCTCGTATATAAAAGATATTAACGTTTAAAAGTTATGGGAGGAAACTTTAGAGATAAAAATATAATTTTGTTTTTAAATTATTATTTTCCTAAAATAAAGGCCTTGCCACATGGGATGACACATGGCACACCCAATAAAGAGAATACCCTCTTTGAATGTCATGTCATTAAAATGGCTTTGGTACACCCAATAAAGAGAATACCCTCTTTGAATGCAATGTCATTAAAATGGCTTTGGTTTATTACATGTATAGATTTAGAGAAAATTGCTTAAATAGTTTTTGTGGTTTGTCTAAATTTCACATATGGTCCATACCTTTTTAAAATTACAGGTATACCCTCACCTTTTGAATGGGTTCAACACCATGAACCGGACCATCTAGGCGTGCGGTCGCCATCGACTGGCTGATCCTGTCCGGCCATCAAAACATTGTAATAATAATAAACTCATCAGTCTGCTCCATCACCATAGTTGTTACAAGATCTGGTTTTCGTTCTCCTCATCGATTCCGTTGTAAGTTTCCATCGTTTTACTTTGCGTTATTATTATTACTCGATTAGTTTCAGGTTTTCGTGCTTCAATCTTGTAGATTTTATTATTTTTGTGACGATTTCAAATACGACCGTTGAGAAAAGAAGAAACAAATCGTGTTTGTTACTTTGATTTACTTAAATAGCCAATCCTAAAAATTGATCAACCGTCACTAAACTTTGTTTTTTGATCACCTTGCAGAAAAAGTCAACATATTTATGTTTTTGGTTGCTTCCTAAGAGAACATGTCAAAAAAACCCACAATTAGACTCACTATTGTTGGACCCGAACCACAACATAGAATCAATTATCAATTGCATCCCCAAATGATGGTTGTGGTGTGGCGGAGAGAGGGTGGAGGTGGTGGTTTGGGAAGGTATGGTGGCGGAGAGAGGGTGAAGTGGGTGGGTCACACATAAATTCTTTTTATATTTTTTTTTAATAACAAAGGTAGTTTAGTCATTTGATACCCACTTAACTAGATAATTTAACTTCCATCCACTCTAAGAACTATCCGAGTTAAACAATATCAAAAGGTTGAGACTATACCTGTAATTTTAAAAAGGTAGGGACTATAGATGAAATTTAGGAAACCACAAGGACTTTTCAAGAAATTTCCTCTTATCTATATCTATATCTATACTACTATATAATGAGTTCTAGATGGGTAAGATTGTCATTTTATATTCATTTATATGGGTAAAAATGTAATTTCATTTAGTCATCAAGACAAATTTAATACAAGTATTCAAACAACTTGTTTAACCTATTAAAAGTAATTAATAATGATATTAAAACCATTGAAGCATTTGAAAAGTTTTGCATCATGGAATAGAAAATTTTAGAGAATTCATAATATAAGATGACATCAAGAAGCATTGTTATGAAATTAAACAAATATTACATAAAACTATAAGTTAATGTTTTACTTTCTTTAAAATTTATGCTACCACTTTGCTATAATAATAATAATAATAATCTATATGTGTGTGTATGTATATCTCTATATAAATATATCTCCGATGGTTATCTATATGATTTGCCAGTAAAACAAGTCTTAAAGCTAAATGTAGAACATGTGCTTCACGCATCCACACTCCCGACAGAGACATGCATGTTTAAATTATTTAAGATGCCATCATACGGTTATAGATCCAGATCGTTGATTCCAAGCATTAATGATAGTGTTCTTAATTTCATTCATGGGATTGATTAATCCATACGTTAGAAACCGACTACTCTTGGAATACATTTGTATGTTCCTTTTTCAAATGTTGGCCCATAAACAAAAACTTCTAATCAAGCCCTAATATGTTCTAATTTAAGTTTGTCGCTCATCTTTAATTCTACGATCGTTATGTCATCGGTAATTGTGGATAACTATTTCTAAGTAGATTATGATTCGTGGGTTTATACAAGAGTCTTTGACTGAATGAATCACGAGTTTTTGATTAATGTTGGTTTGTCATTGTAGTGCTGTAGTCCAATTTCGAAGAAAAGTGCCATAATATCTTCCAAGTCCTTTTATTGTCTACATTGTTATGCACTTTCAGCTCTGAACCTTACCATGAACTGTTATAACATTCCGAATTTAGGTCTACATGCATGAGCACGATTCCAAGTCCTTTTATTTAGATCAACTGGTAGATCACAAATAGATGCATTGTATTGGAGTCTACCACTATTCAATTTTCATGGTTTGGTCATCACTTTATGAAACGTCATAAGTTGAACACATCCTGTAGTCAATGATTAGTCTAACATCATTAGTAAAAAAACTTACCACGTAACAATATTATTTTAGACATTATTGTTTTGTTTTTGCATTTGATCTATGGAGCATACATAAAGTAATGCATGAGGTGATCATGCATGCAAAGCAGGACGTCAATTCTACATGCCTTTGTTGCATAAGCATTGTTAAATGCCCATCACACTCCCTCATCATATGAATGCTTTTAAAACTTGCATCACCAACACCATTCCCATCCCATCTACTATGTGTTTGTGTATTTAATTTTATGATTAATTGATGGGAAGACGACCTCTGTGTTGTGATAAATCAAATGTCTAGAGAGGCCCGTGGACGGTTGAAGAATATGTATTTTTTTCGGACCGGCTAAACTCCCACAATCCAAGCCCCCCCCCCCCCCCCCCCCCCCCCCGCAGTACTTGGGCAAATTCCTACACAAAGCAGGACTCGAACTTGCAACCCCAGGGTAGGAAACAGGCTAAGCCTTACAACCTCCCACATCCACCACTCCGTTATGGCTTCATTGGCCGAAGAAGATGTAATTAAACATACCAATTACATACATGCCAATTATATATAGCCAGACATCGTGCAGCCCCGCTGCAACGCGCGAGTTCCTGCTAGTACATATCAGTGGCCACAACACTTGAGTCGATCTCCCCTTTCCAATATCTTCTCCATCTTTTAAATTGCAACCCTTTCGTCTCAAATACTATAATTAATATATTAAGTAACTAGCTGATTACCCCGGGAGGGTCCCGGGGTTGAAAAATCTTATTTTACGTGATAACCTATTGCAAATGGCTCAAGTTAACTAACCACAAAATCTCTCAATCATTGCATGTTCATAGTATTCTAATCAGTAATAACTCATATTCCTTAATCTAAAACCTAATCAGTAATCATCTAAAGAATCACTTATGTAAGCTACAACTATTCAAAAACTCATCACATCTCTTTAATTTCTCACATTCTAATGGCTCTTATAATTCCTAACCTAATCAACTAAACAAACACTTAAGTTGGAAGTTGTAACCATTGCATCTCATTATGCCACGTGGCATAATCAAGAGATGGTTGAGACCACCATTGAACGCCACGTCAGCAACTATCAAGTCATCCTGAGAGCGTTCCGGGGTTAAAAAATATAACCATTCTAATAATACTAATACTAATAGTAATAATTATTACTCTTGTAATTAAATAAATAAAAAAAATAACCTTGCTATAAGGTGACACCATGTGTTGCAGTTGCGCGATTCTTTCTCATAGCCTCTCATGATGAAGTATACCTAGTAAAATTCCAAAGATAACATGGCGATTGGGTTGATTTTCAACATCGTAGATAAGAACCTGGTTTAATAGAAAAAACATGATTAATGAATTACATGAACACTTTGTGTGTTTTTTTCCTGTATGAACGAAACCCCACAAAAAATAGTCGATTTTTTCTCCGTTTTTTATATAGCACTATGGTACTCGTTGGAAAGATAATAAAACGCTCGTTAATTTGGTGTAATTTTTTTCTTTAAAAAATCTCGTATATAAAAGATATAAACGTTTAAAAATTATGGGAGGAAACATGAGAGAGAAAATTTTAAATTTATTTTTAAATTATTTTTTCCTAAAATAACTCAATTTAATTAAAAAAGGAAAATAATTGAAAAATACTAAAATATTTCAATTATGATGCCACGTGTCAGTTTCATGTAGAGGTTGAAAGCACCATTGCACGCCACGTTAGCAATGTTTAATCTATTAATAATATATATAAAAGAATTGAACATTGCTGACGTGGCGTGCAATGGTGCCTTCAATCTCTCCATGAAACTGCCACGTGGCATCATAATTGCAAGATTTTAGTGTTTTTGAATTATTTTCTTTTTTAATTAAAAATTCTCAATTACTAAAATTAAATTGAGTTATTTTAGGAAAAAATAATTTAAAAATAAATTTAAAATTTTCTCTCTCATGTTTCCTCCCATAATTTTTAAACGTTTATATCTTTTATATACGGGATTTTTTAAAGAAAAAAATTACACCAAATTAACGAGCGTTTTATTATCTTTCCAACGAGTACCATAGTGCTATATAAAAAACAGAGAAAAAATCGACTATTTTTTTGTGGGGTTTCGTTCATACAGGAAAAAAAACACACAAAGTGTTCATATTATTCATTAATCATGTTTTTTCTTTTAAACCAGGTTCTTATCTACGATGTTGAAAATCAGCCCAATCGCCATGTTATCATTGGAATTTTACTAGATATATTTCATCAAGAGAAACTAGGAGAAAGAATCGCGCAACACTGCAACACATGGTGTCACCTTATAACAAGGTTATTTTTTTATTTATTTAATTACAAGAGTAATAATTATTACTATTGGTATTAGTATAATTAGAATGGTTATATTTTTCAACCCCGGAACGCTCCCGGGAAGAATTGATAGTTGCTGACGTGGCGTTCAATTGTGGCCTCAACCATCTATTGATTATGCCACGTGGCATAATGAGATGCAATGGTTACAACTTCCAACTTAAGTGTTTGTTTAGTTGATTATGTTAGGAATTATAAGAGCCATTATAATGTGAGAAATTAGAGAGATGTGATGAGTTTTTAAATAGTTGCAGCTTACTAGGGGTGCAAACGAGCCGAGCCGAGCCCGAGCTCGACCAGGCTCGAGCTCGAGCTCGATTAACTTATAAGAGCTCGAGCTCGAGCTCGGCTCGGTTCGAGCTTTGATTTTAAAGCTCGAGCTCGGCTCGTTAGTAATTTCTCAAGCTCGAGCTCGGCTCGTTTAGTGTTTATTAGTTAATATATCAAATTAAATAATATATATAATAGGCTCGTTTAGGCTCGATAAGTCAAAAGCTCGGCTTGGCTCGTTTATTAAACAACTTAAAATGTGGGTAAATAATATAAAATATTAGTAAACCTAATATTATATTAGGCTCGATAAGGCTCGACGAGCCTGGTGAGCTTCATATGTCAGGCTCGAGCTCGAGCTCGATAAGTAAACGAGCTTCGTTTTAGGCTCAAGCTCGGCTCGAGCTCGATAAGGCTCGGCTCGTTTCGAGCTTTTTACCAAGCCGATCTCGAGTAGCTCGCGAGCTGCTCGGCTCATTTGCACCCCTACAGCTTACATAAGTGATTTTTTAGATGATTACTGATTAGGTTTTAGATTAGGGAATATGAGTTATTACTGATTAGAATACTATGAACATGCAATGATTGAGAGATTTTATGGTTCGTTAACTTGAGCCATTTGCAATAGGTTATCACGTAAAATTAGATTTTTTTAACCCTAGGACCCTCCCAGGGTAATCAGCTAGTTCTTTTATATATATTAATAGACAGAGACGAAATACTAAATAGAGGGTTAGAAAATCGTGTCGTCATTTCGATGTAGGGTTACATGAGTCACCCCAAAAGTGTAAACATGAAAAAGGTTCGTCGACATCCAAGAGGCGAGGCAAAGGGAAAATGGCATTGAGTTTTTGTCCAGATCGATCGACCACCTCGACGGAGAAGCCCTACGCCTTGCACAAGTTCATAGGCAAGAAAATCTTGCAAAATATCGCCTTTAGTGTGTTTAGCTTTTTTTTATGATGCGCTTTTTTTTTAAAAAAAAAAAATTGCTATTGTATTTTTTTTAGTTGTTTGTTTAGTTGTTTGAATTTAGTTTAATATTAGTTGTGTGTTTGTAATATTATTTGTATTTTTTTATATTATTTGTCTTTTATTTTAATTATTTTGAATTTATTAATTAAAAATAATAATAAAATAAACAACCAATCAGAAACAGGGGCATTATATTTTTCCCCTTGGCACTACACTCCGTTTTTCACTTCAATCCCCATGCTGACTCAGCTGCCACGTAAACCAATCAGAATTAGAAGCGTTATATTTAACCCGCTCCACTACACATGGTCTTATAATCGCTTGAAAATGTTTGATATTGTTCTTTGACTAACTTTCAAATTGAAAGTTTGTCAACTTACTACACCAAATCTTGTTAAGTACATTCTTCATGATCTCTTTTATAATGTCAATATATACATGCACGTATCAAATACTAAGCATTACGATTTTGAGACGACATAACAATACTAATGAACAAGTCCAATTGGATAAATTTCTAGAATAAGTAATAATTTTTTAGACACGTTAAAACTAAAAGGATTACGTCTGCTTCCATTTATCATCAAATTTTAGCCATTTTATAGAATTAATAATAAGCTTGAAAAAAAAAAAAAAAGATGATAATTATATATATTATTAATTTATAAGTGATTTGTGCAATATGGTATTGTACATCATGGTTACTAAGGGTTTTGTGCATGAAATGGTTGTGCATCACGCTTTGTAGGTTGTGCCATACTTTTTCTTTTTTTTTTTTAATTTTAACCTTAATAGTTTTCATCTTTTACATATAACCCCTGCAATTTTTTTACTTTATATTTTATCTCATGTATCTTAAACAAATTTTTAGTTTTATGCTTCAATCCAAATTTTTCGAGTTGACACGCTACAACGTGCGTATGTAGTTCAACGTTTTTACCTCTATTTTTCCTGTTGAACGATCACGATGTGTTTTAAGTTACAGTCTATTTTTTGCGCATTATCGTGTCACAACGGGCGTGCATGGTTCACAATTTTTACGTCCGCGTTTCACTCATTTTCATTTTTTTTTTCATTTTTTTATATTTTTTTATGAGTTTTTTCGGTGTTGTTGGTCGCTGACAACGTTGTGGTATTGATACTACTTGGTACAGTTTTATGCCCTCCACAACAACGTGAGGGTCTTAATACTAGTTAGATATAAAGTTTTAATTAATATTATTTTATATCCTTTCAATAACATACCACTTGTATTATTATACAGTTTTAGTTCGACATGGTGCAAAGTAACCACATGTATTTCTTCGATTAGAATAAAAAACATGGAGTACATAATTCATGTACTTGTTTGTATTGTTTAAAAATTAAGAAATTGAATATTGCAGAAGCTAGGTTTTAGACTTTTGTGTAGAGGGAGGTATGTTATTTACACAATAACAAAAAGTAAGTTTGTACAGTCCTCTATGACCCGTAGAGACCTCTACGGGTCGTAGAGGGTGTCAGTGTAATAAATGAGGAACCCTCTACGACCCGTAGAGGCCTCTACGGGCAGTAGAGGTGGGTAGGTCGAGTGCATTTAAACCCTAGACGGCCCGTAAGGAATACGAGGTACGAGGTCATTCAATGAACAGTCTGACTTTCAGTGTGTCAGTTTGAAAAAGCACTTCCTCTACGGGCCGTAGAGGCCTCTACGGCCCGTAGAGAAGCTGGTTGGTGGGAGCATTAAACCCTCTACGGGCCGTAGAAGCCTCTACGGCCCGTAGAGGTCCAGATATATTCTTCTTCCTTGTCTTCTTTCCTCAGTCGAAGAATTTAAAAAAAACGGAGCACAAAAAATCCGAACGATTCCAAGCTACCGCGATGTCTTCGGGCCACTACGGTAATGTTTCGGGTGAATGGGAGCATTCGTTTAGCATATCTCACGTCTCGGAAAGCCTTTTCGGAGCCGTGGTGGAACGTGGTGAGGAGGAGGTTAGATCCGTTGTTCACTGTGGTGACGGAAAAGCACTACCCGATTTGAATCTGCTGCCCGATTTGAACCAGGAGTACGTAGAAGAACCGCAGTCATTTTACGTGCCGCCGCCAAGTCATCCACAGTACGAATACGGGACTTATCATTCGCACGAGGGAGGTGATAACGGTGGCGAGGATCCTGTCCCGGATGTTTCGTACGAAACAAATCAGGTGTGCTTATGTATTTGCACTTGTTTATAATTTAGACCTGTGTATATTTAGTAGTGTACATATTTAGACTCGTATATTTAGTCCCGTACCTAAATTTGTTTTAGGGTTTGTGAGATTTGAACTTGTATATATTAGTTGTTATTTGAACTCGTATATATTAGTTGTTATTTGAACTCGTAAATAAATTTTGCAGGTATTCGGGTCTCTTAAAGACTTGACAGAGTGGGTTTATCAAAGGGCAAAAAAAAGTGGTTACATTACCGTATACTCACGTACTGTTTCGGAAGGCAGAGGGCCGAATAGGAGGGTAACGACGGCATGGATACGATGTCACCGTAGTGGCGTACATCATAGTGTAGCCACGGTTCGAAAGACGGGCAGTAAAAAATGTAATTGCCCGTTTGAAGTAATAGGGATATACCACTCCGGCCACGATGGTTATATTTTGGAGGTCCAGAACCAAACACATAATCACAAACACAAACCTTTCCAACACATCGAGGGTCACGCGTATGCTAGGAGGCTGGGTCCGGGCGAGTTAAAATTGGTGGATACACTTTATTTTCAAAATGTTACGCCAGTAGACATACATTCGGCCGTTAGAAAACAAAACCCGGATAGTCCCTGCATCTTAAGAGACATACATAACACAATAACCAAGGTTAAGCTTTTGTTATACGGCGGCAGGACTCAAATGCAGGTATTATTATCTCTTATTATTATTATTATTATTATTATTATTATTATTATTACTTCTTTATTATTATTGTTTAATTATTATTATTGCTATGCAGGTACTCGAAGCCACATTGGTGGAAAAAAAATTTGTTTACTTCACCCGGAGGAATGCCTCGACAAATGCGATCGAGGATATTTTGTTTGTCCATCCCACCTCGCACAGGTTATGGCGTGTGTTCCCGCATGTGCTGATGATTGATGCGACCTACAAAACGAACGAGTATAAACTTCCGTTTGTTCAAGTTGTGGGTATGACATCAACATCCAAGTCGTTTGTGTCGCCCATGCATTCATCTCCCGTGAAAAAAAGGATAACTACCTGTGGGTGCTACAAAGGCTTAAAGAGTTGCTAGAAGATAGTACGGAGCCCCGTGCTATAGTAACTGATTGTGAGAAAGCCTTGATGAATGCATGCGACATTGTATTTCCAGCAGCTTCGAAGTTGTTATGCAGGTATACATATTATTATTATTATTATTATTATTATTATTATTATTATTATTATTATTATTATTATTATTAGTATTTTTATTATTATTATTATTTTTTTTAATTATTTTTATTATTATTTTTATTATTATTATTATTATGCATTCAGGTATCACATTCACCGAAATATATTGAAGCACTGCAGACAAGCCTTTGAAAATGCAGATTGGGAAATATTCATGAAATCTTTTAAGCGATTATGTAGATCTTCATATCGGGCATTTTATAGGCTCTGGTTAGACCGATTCTACAAACGACTATGTCAGGACCAACGAGCTGGTACATATTTTATTAATTTAGTTTAAAACGCATACACACATTAACAAATATCTTTGTTCTATCTTTTACAGATGTTTTTGAATATATAGACCGGGTCTGGCTCCGTGACTACAAAGAAAGGTTTGTTTCTGCATGGACAGACACAAACTACAACTTTGGTCAGTATACGACCAACAGAGTTGAAAGCTAGCATTCAAGGTTTAAGATGCACATTAAGGGGCCTAACAACTCACTCCACAAACTTGTGATGATTGCAGACGATGTGGTAACGTCACAAGAGAGGGCAATAAACCACTCGTTTGAAGAGAGTTTATCT
Organism: Ambrosia trifida; assembly: GCA_028751855.1. Classification (NCBI taxonomy): domain Eukaryota; kingdom Viridiplantae; phylum Streptophyta; class Magnoliopsida; order Asterales; family Asteraceae; genus Ambrosia; species Ambrosia trifida. Next base: position 119,694,266 of record CM054127.1, read on the forward strand.
GTGAAAAAGGTGCACCATGACATACCTCTTTTTGAGGACCTACTCGGTAAAGTTTTCCATGTAGCGATCGAGAAGTTGATAACTGAGATAAAAATATAGAGAGGTTGAGGGAACGAAAAATGAGTTGTGGTCACCAGCTTTTCACGAGTTCTGGGTTGTCGTGTGCATGTCGATTAGATTCGTATATAAATAAAGGTAATACCATTACTTTATTATTATTATTATTATTATTATTATGTTTATTGAATACATGAATAAAAATACAGCTGTCCGAAATAGACGTCTTCTGGACACGACTGAATTACGAACCGGAAGTAGTATGGGGGGAACGTGACCTTGCGAGTGAGTGGGAGATAGTCAAAGAGACACTGCTTTCTCAATCACCACGCGTTCAAAGAAATATGTTGTCAAAAATAAAGTCGGTGGTAAATCCAAGTATGACTGACACTCAACCTCCTGAGGTACAAAAGAATATTCGCGGGCGCCCAACTACAAAATCAAAGAAAAAAACAGCAGGAGGATGCGCAAGAAGATGTTATTATTATTATTATTATTATTATTACTATTATTATTATTATCCATTGTAGGAAGACGAGCCTGTTAGAAGACGTAGGCCATCAGACCCGGGTAAAGATAAAATGAGAGTGTGTAGCAAAAAGTATCCACTCTTAGTAGGGGATATGTACATAAATAACTATTTATACATACATACAAACATACATACATACATACATACATACATACATACATACATACATACATACATACATACATACATACATACATATATGCATATGTACACATTCCCTAATCATGATTTCCCAATGTTTGGCGGTGACAGGTATAAATTTGCGCTTAGAGAATTTATGTAACACCCCGAAAACCCGTTTCATTTAATTACACTAATAGGTGGGATCAATATATATACAATATTGAGCCCATTATCAAAAAGGAATATTTTGCGGATAATAAAACGAGACAGTGACAAGTCTCGTAAATTGCAAACACACGTGGGAACATTATGAGAACTAACTTAATTAGTAAAGGTCACATACTTGTACTAAACCGAAGGGGCTGAACTTGACAACTAAGCAAAGTTGGAATAAAATGGGGGTTAAGAGTGAAAATGTGTGATAACACACACTAAAATCGTTCTTCACACCATCAAAAACACACACACATGAACCTCCACCAATTCAGCCCCAAATCATGCCAAAATCGATGGCTTTTCTAAATGCATGATGGAATTCATGATCATCTAGTGTTCTAAACGTCATAAGGTAACTCTAGATCCTTTTAAATCATCCAAATCCATGGTATATTGAAGATGATGGTTCTAGGGTTTTATAAAAATGTGGAATTGATGGTTAATATAGGTTGCCCTAGCCTTGGGGAGCCTTAAACATGTATAATTTGGTTACAAATCACATTTAATATGTGTGTTTGATTATGTTCATATGAATATGTTAACTTATGAAATTGGGGTTTTAACCTCTAGGTTGAAACCACACATGATTAGTAGTCTTGGGTGACTCTTAGGAGTTGTTATAATGATCAAATTTAGTTGAAATGCCTAAATATCTTGTTATGATAATAATTAGATACATGGCTACATTTTGGTTAAACTTAGAATGTTGAAAACTAAGTATATTGGTGGATGCACACCAAATGTTTGATGAAATGCCTAGGTGAGTTAATCTCAACTAGACATGTAAGAAAATGGCTATGGATTTAGCTAGTAATGATAATGAATACATGATGTTATGGATAGTGAACAAAATTCCATATTATGTATTCTAATAATCAAGTTTGACATGTTCCTAAGTTAGGTACAAGAACTAGGGATGCAAACGGGTCAAACGAATGCAAGTCGGATACTTATGGAAACAAGAACGGATGCGAGGTAAGTTTACTTACACTACTATGGGTCAAGTATTGTATACCTTGGTTTTAAATTTTGATATGGGAAGAAGGTATGACCCCCAAGGGGTGAAATCTATAAAAATTGGCGATTTATGCGTATACATGTTAAAACAAGATTTATGGTAATAAACGAATTAAAGTGTGTTGATCAAATGATGGAAATCATCAATTCGGTCAATAGACAAAACTATGTGGTAATCAAGAATCTAAACTCAAGTTTTGATAAGGAAAACAATCGCTTGAATAAGGAAGATACGCAATATGGGTAAATGGGTCAAGTGGGGTTGCCACTTGCCTATAGTTAAAGTTGGATTATCATAGGATTATGAACCGCAAGACTTAATGTCAAATGGTGAATGATCACCATTGAGTCCCGAGAGACTAACGGGTCAATCTAGAATGTATGCAGGAGATCAATAGGAAGATGGGCACTCGATGCCTAAGAAATCATAATGGGTGCAAGTCATGGGTCAATGCCACCCGGTAAGTCCGTAGTTAAATAAACGCCTTTGGGCGAAGCAATTTGGGTGCTAAAGCAACCCACATAAAGTGTGGGTGCCAATTCGGTAAGTTATTTTCAAAACTATGTCTAATGCGCGCTAATGCGCTTAGAATTGATCAAATTGAGAACAATCATATGAAACAGTGAAAATATAAGTCCGTAAGGACTTAGAAGTTTTTAAACAGGTCATTGAATCAAAAACGATGGATTTCAATCAAGAAGTGTCGCCACGAATGGCTAAATCGAAAGATTTGGCTAGGAGGGGCACTTTGGGAATTTATAAAGATTTGCTAAAGGATAAATCTAATAATCGGAATCATAATGAACAAATCGGACAAACACTTTAGTTGATCAAGTGTATAATGACTTGACAACATAAACTAGATGTATTGCGCATGGTCAAATGGTGTTTGGATAAGTTAAATGTCTAAATGGGTCAAATTGGGTAAAAGTCGCCATAAACATTCAAAACTAAGAACCGGATCATGGCGACATAAACCGGACCTTAATTTTCAGTCAAACAAAGGTTTATTTAGTCGGCAAGTCATTACTTAGGCTTAGGGAATCATCAAATGCAGTTGCGATATGATTCCCATGCTTAAAAATTACCAAACAGGCAACAGAAGCAATGACCGGCCGGTCGGGCTGAGCGACCGGCCGCGCGGCCTTCACGGAGGGCTCAGAAATGTCAGCGTTGAAGCGACCGGCCGCGCGTATTGACAGCATGACAACCTGATTTTCAAAATTTCATATAAAATCGTGGAAAAATCGTTAGGAGACGTTCTTTATATGCCTGAAAAGCTCTCGGAGCGTAGAACAATCCTTATTTGAAAGTCGAAGTCGGATTTTGGGTTTTAGAAGGGGTAAAAGCGATCCGAACAGCTGCTGCGCAAAAGTCGCAGTAGTTTGTTCTCCTGAAAAGGGGCCGTTTGGCCTGGTTCGTTCCGTTTTGATGTGTAACGACTCCCATACTAGTTTAATTGTATTATTGACAATCCACTAACCATTCTTTGTGTGGTGGTGCTAGGTAAACATTTGATGGACGTCCCGGAGCAAGGATCAAGTCACGAGAAGAACCGAACACGCCCGAACACTCATCAAGCTTCCGCAATAGAATTCAAGAGTCTCCCGTGAAATTGCGAAATCTCATCATATGTTGTAATAGTTAAAGTTTAGAAATCAAAAAGTATCTATCACGATAATTTAAGTTTTTCTTAAATGTCTAAGTTTTTAATCGGGAGTGGTTTAAGTAAGGTCAAAACCCGTAAGATTAGACGTTAATCACGTGATTACGGGTTAGGGTCTTACAAGTGGTATCAGAGCCATAGGTTTGAGGGATCCGAGTATCGGGAAGGATACTTGGATTCAAACCGTGCGCTCAAAGTGTTGAAGGGTGTTCGGTTCAAGACTTTATCGAGAAATCCGGTAAGTAATACCTATAATGACCATCTGTTTTGATCGGAAATTGTTATAGGTAATCAATAGTTATATCGTGTAGATACACGCTATCTCAAAAGCTTGATAAGGGAATGGTTAGGTACTCATGGGGCCTATCCAAAAGATTGATTCGGGCAACGATAATCTTGTATAACTAGAATTCTAACATCACTATTGCAGTGATGCATGCTAATACTGAAATGTCATGTTACTAATTAATTGAAATTATAAATGTGACAGGGATGATAACATCTTATTTGATCGAGAGAGGATCAAATGATTCACCAAACGAGGTTGTAGAGGTTTCGGAAGCACGGCTGATAGCATGCTCACTAAGGACCAAGTCAAGTAACGACTCGGATTAACGGATATTTAACAAAAAGGGAATTCAAGGGCAAGTATTAATCAGTCAGGTACATGCTCTAAATTATATTAAGCGTATTAGTATGCAAGCATCACATGAAGGATGGTACTTGCATACACAAGCAAGAAGCTAAATGGGAAATGTGCATTGTTCACACTAGTGAACAATCAATACACAAACGTAACTTGAACATCGAGACCGGGTTGGGGGTAATCATCTCAAACTAATGTTTAGAAAGGCGTTGTGATCATACCAATGAGTGTGGTCACACAAAGCTTATTAAATTGAAAACACATCGCTTTTTCTTAATGAATAAAGGTAAAAACCTAACATTGAATAATTTATCAAGGAAAGGTTTTACCAAATAAAATAGGGGGCACAAGCATGAGCTGAAAATTTGCTTGCATAGGGTGTGATGCCTTAATTATAATAAGTCTGTGTGTACCATATGCGAATTACTTACCCTGGCCAGGTAAGTGTTAAACATGTGATACCATGGGTTTCTTATGATTAATACATATACAACCTATGTAACAAAGGCTTAGTAAGTGTGAGGTGCCGGGGGGGATTTTGGACGTAGTCCACTGTCTAACATGGCAGGGATGCGATCCATGCATGACCTTGAGCGAGGCACCAACTAGAATACGCTGGGCTAGCAAAAAGGACAACAAACTGGAGCGTTTGGACGTAGTCCACTGTCTAACACGGCAGGGATGCGAACCATGCAAGACCTTGAGCGAGGCACCAACTAGAATACGCTGGGCTAGCAAAGAGGACAACAAACTGGAGCGTTTGGACGTAGTCCACTGGCTAACACGGCAGGGATGCGAACCATGCAAGACCTTGAGCGAGGCACCAGCTTATACGTAGGGCTAGCAAAACGGGCAATATACAATACGAGTTATCCTGGGTTGATACAAAGATTGACTTGAACCTTAATCAAGGTTTAGTCATAAACAGATTCAGTTCGGAAATAAACTTGAACCCTAATCAATGTTGAGTCATAAACAGATTTAGCTTGAAAACAGATTTGGACCTTAATCAAGGTTAAGTCATAATTAAACTCGGACTTTTATAGAAGGTTAAATTCGTAAAGAGGAACTTGAACCTTAATCAAGGTTGAGTCATAAACAGATTTAGCTTGAAAACAGACTTGGACCTTAATCAAGGTTAAGTCATAATTAAACTTGGACTTTTATAGAAGGTTAAATTCGTAAAGAGGAACTTGAACCTTAATCAAGGGTTGAGTCATAATCACATTCGGGTAAGTCATGAATCTTGGGATTAATGACCTAAAATAGCGGATTGAGCCGTGATAAATCAGTAATTCTTTCAATCCTCGGGTTAAGGATGAAAAAGGGTGTAAACTGCAATAACATTAGATTGTATCGTTGGTACAATTTAAAGCAAGTTATGATAACAGTCGGATTGTGTAGTTATTACAATCTGATGCAAACCGTGATAATAAGAGATTAGTCGATACAATACGTTGTAATGATGAATCAACACCAGGTTTTATAAAAAGGAAACCGACCTCAATTTATATTGAGATCGGTTATCAGAAAGAGGACTTTTAGAAACTAAGTGTTCTAAATATATATAAACGATTTGAAATCTAAAACTCAAAAGTCTTTAAACGGGTCGGTTGGGGCAATGACCACCAATCGAGTTAGCAAAACGGGAACTTGGGTAAACCAAATAAATGGCAAATTCTTAAAATAAGGATTAGCCAAAGAAAGGAAAATGTTAGTGTAAGGCAAGGTTTGTTTATAACATTATAGCAAACCAAGAAGAAATGAGGGTTGGATTCGGGGATAAATCCAAGAAGCTAGAAAACGGCTATGTTAAAAAGTCGGGTTAGTCTTGGAAACCAAGACAAATTACTTGTTAGAAATAGACGCATAGACATGTATGCATATGCATGCTACAATCGAGTATTGCAGCAGATACCCTAAGTGGCATGATAGTATGGCCCCTTAAACATTACATCATTCGGGATAAAAGTAGACGGGCATAGTCTACGGATCTAAGGAAGACCTATGAAGAACATAAGTAGCTAAAATTTCGGGTAGGGGGTAAATATGTAGATATTGCCCCTAGTTAACCGAAATAATAGGATGACTCAAGTCATACTATGAAAGCTAAGGCTTCCGTATAATAAAAGATAGAAAGCCGAGTAAAGGGATACAAACAATAAGTATATAGTACTACTCGTTAGACTCTAGAATGTCAAGGGATTGAGCGGTGCTCAAAATTGATGAGAGACACTAAGGTTCTTTGGCGTAACCAAAGCAAAAAACACAAGAAAGGTTTCGAGGACGAAACCTCTTTAAGGGGGGTAGACTTGTAACACCCCGAAAACCCGTTTCATTTAATTACACTAATAGGTGGGATCAATATATATACAATATTGAGCCCATTATCAAAAAGGAATATTTTGCGGATAATAAAACGAGACAGTGACAAGTCTCGTAAATTGCAAACACACGTGGGAACATTATGAGAACTAACTTAATTAGTAAAGGTCACATACTTGTACTAAACCGGAGGGGCTGAACTTGACAACTAGGCAAAGTTGGAATAAAATGGGGGTTAAGAGTGAAAATGTGTGATAACACACACTAAAATCGTTCTTCACACCATAAAAAACACACACACATGAACCTCCACCAATTTAGCCCCAAATCATGCCAAAATCGATGGCTTTTTTAAATGCATGATGGAATTCATGATCATCTAGTGTTCTAAACGTCATAAGGTAACTCTAGATCCTTTTAAATCATCCAAATCCATGGTATATTGAAGATGATGGTTCTAGGGTTTTATAAAAATGTGGAATTGATGGTTAATATAGGTTGCCCTAGCCTTGGGGAGCCTTAAACATGTATAATTTGGTTACAAATCACATTTAATATGTGTGTTTGATTATGTTCATATGAATATGTTAACTTATGAAATTGGGGTTTTAACCTCTAGGTTGAAACCACACATGATTAGTAGTCTTGGGTGACTCTTAGGAGTTGTTATAATGATCAAATTTAGTTGAAATGCCTAAATATCTTGTTATGATAATAATTAGATACATGGCTACATCTTGGTTAAACTTAGAATGTTGAAAACTAAGTATATTGGTGGATGCACACCAAATGTTTGATGAAATGCCTAGGTGAGTTAATCTCAACTAGACATGTAAGAAAATGGCTATGGATTTAGCTAGTAATGATAATGAATACATGATGTTATGGATAGTGAACAAAATTCCATATTATGTATTCTAATAATCAAGTTTGACATGTTCCTAAGTTAGGTACAAGAACTAGGGATGCAAACGGGTCAAACGAATGCAAGTCGGATACTTATGGAAACAAGAACAGATGCGAGGTAAGTTTACTTACACTACTATGGGTCAAGTATTGTATACCTTGGTTTTAAATTTTGATATGGGAAGAAGGTATTACCCCCAAGGGGTGAAATCTATAAAAATTAGCGATTTATGCGTATACATGTTAAAACAAGATTTATGGTAATAAACGAATTAAAGTGTGTTGATCAAATGATGGAAATCATCAATTGGGTCAATAGACAAAACTATGTGGTAATCAAGAATCTAAACTCAAGTTTTGATAAGGAAAACAATCGCGTGAGTAAGGAAGATACGCAATATGGGTAAATGGGTCAAGTTTTGATAAGGAAAACAATCGCGTGAGTATGGAAATGCCTCGACAAATGCGATCGAGGATATTTTGTTTGTCCATCCCACCTCGCACAGGTTATGGCGTGTGTTCCCGCATGTGCTGATGATTGATGCGACCTACAAAACGAACGAGTATAAACTTCCGTTTGTTCAAGTTGTGGGTATGACATCAACATCCAAGTCGTTTGTGTCGCCCATGCATTCATCTCCCGTGAAAAAAAAGGATAACTACCTGTGGGTGCTACAAAGGCTTAAAGAGTTGCTAGAAGATAGTACGGAGCCCCGTGCTATAGTAACTGATTGTGAGAAAGCCTTGATGAATGCATGCGACATTGTATTTCCAGCAGCTTCGAAGTTGTTATGCGGGTATACATATTATTATTATTATTATTATTATTATTATTATTATTATTATTATTATTATTATTATTATTATTATTAGTATTTTTATTATTATTATTATTATTATTTTTAATTATTTTTATTATTATTATTATTATGCATTCAGGTATCACATTCACCGAAATATATTGAAGCACTGCAGACAAGCCTTTGAAAATGCAGATTGGGAAATATTCGTGAAATCTTTTAAGCGATTATGTAGATCTTCATATCGGGCATTTTATAGGCTCTGGTTAGACCGATTCTACAAACGACTATGTCAGGACCAACGAGCTGGTACATATTTTATTAATTTAGTTTAAAACGCATACACACATTAACAAATATCTTTGTTCTATCTTTTACAGATGTTTTTGAATATATAGACCGGGTCTGGCTCCGTGACTACAAAGAAAGGTTTGTTTCTGCATGGACAGACACAAACTACAACTTTGGTCAGTATACGACCAACAGAGTTGAGAGCCAGCATTCAAGGTTTAAGATGCACATTAAGGGGCCTAACAACTCACTCCACAAACTTGTGATGATTGCAGACGATGTGGTAACGTCACAAGAGAGGGCAATAAACCACTCGTTTGAAGAGAGTTTATCTGTGAAAAAGGTGCACCATGACATACCTCTTTTTGAGGACCTACTCGGTAAAGTTTTCCATGTAGCGATCGAGAAGTTGATAACTGAGATAAAAATATAGAGAGGTTGAGGGAACGAAAAATGAGTTGTGGTCACCAGCTTTTCACGAGTTCTGGGTTGCCGTGTGCATGTCGATTAGATTCGTATATAAATAAAGGTAATACCATTACTTTATTATTATTATTATTATTATGTTTATTGAATACATGAATAAAAATACAGCTGTCCGAAATAGACGTCTTCTGGACACGACTGAATTACGAACCGGAAGTAGTATGGGGGGAACGTGACCTTGCGAGTGAGTGGGAGATAGTCAAAGAGACACTGCTTTCTCAATCACCACGCGTTCAAAGAAATATGTTGTCAAAAATAAAGTCGGTGGTAAATCCAAGTATGACTGACACTCAACCTCCTGAGGTACAAAAGAATATTCGCGGGCGCCCAACTACAAAATCAAAGAAAAAAACAGTAGGAGGATGCGCAAGAAGATGTTATTATTATTATTATTATTATTATCCATTGTAGGAAGACGAGCCTGTTAGAAGACGTAGGCCATCAGACCCGGGTAAAGATAAAATGAGAGTGTGTAGCAAAAAGTATCCACTCTTAGTAGGGGACATGTACATAAATAACTATTTATACGTACATACATACATACATACATACATACATACATACATACATACATACATACATACATACATACATACATACATACATACATACATACATACATACATATATGCATATGTACACATCCCCTAATCATGATTTCCCAATGTTTGGCGGTGACAGGTATAAATTTGCGCTTAGAGAATTTATGTAACACCCCGAAAACCCGTTTCATTTAATTACACTAATAGGTGGGATCAATATATATATACAATATTGAGCCCATTATCAAAAAGGAATATTTTGCGGATAATAAAACGAGACAGTGACAAGTCTCGTAAATTGCAAACACACGTGGGAACATTATGAGAACTAACTTAATTAGTAAAGGTCACATACTTGTACTAAACCGAAGGGGCTGAACTTGACAACTAGGCAAAGTTGGAATAAAATGGGGGTTAAGAGTGAAAATGTGTGATAACACACACTAAAATCGTTCTTCACACCATCAAAAACACACACACATGAACCTCCACCAATTCAGCCCCAAATCATGCCAAAATCGATGGCTTTTCTAAATGCATGATGGAATTCATGATCATCTAGTGTTCTAAACGTCATAAGGTAACTCTAGATCCTTTTAAATCATCCAAATCCATGGTATATTGAAGATGATGGTTCTAGGGTTTTATAAAAATGTGGAATTGATGGTTAATATAGGTTGTCCTAGCCTTGGGGAGCCTTAAACATGTATAATTTGGTTACAAATCACATTTAATATGTGTGTTTGATTATGTTCATATGAATATGTTAACTTATGAAATTGGGGTTTTAACCTCTAGGTTGAAACCACACATGATTAGTAGTCTTGGGTGACTCTTAGGAGTTGTTATAATGATCAAATTTAGTTGAAATGCCTAAATATCTTGTTATGATAATAATTAGATACATGGCTACATTTTGGTTAAACTTAGAATGTTGAAAACTAAGTATATTGGTGGATGCACACCAAATGTTTGATGAAATGCCTAGGTGAGTTAATCTCAACTAGACATGTAAGAAAATGGCTATGGATTTAGCTAGTAATGATAATGAATACATGATGTTATGGATAGTGAACAAAATTCCATATTATGTATTCTAATAATCAAGTTTGACATGTTCCTAAGTTAGGTACAAGAACTAGGGATGCAAACGGGTCAAACGAATGCAAGTCGGATACTTATGGAAACAAGAACGGATGCGAGGTAAGTTTACTTACACTACTATGGGTCAAGTATTGTATACCTTGGTTTTAAATTTTGATATGGGAAGAAGGTATGACCCCCAAGGGGTGAAATCTATAAAAATTGGCGATTTATGCGTATACATGTTAAAACAAGATTTATGGTAATAAACGAATTAAAGTGTGTTGATCAAATGATGGAAATCATCAATTGGGTCAATAGACAAAACTATGTGGTAAGCAAGAATCTAAACTCAAGTTTTGATAAGGAAAACAATCGCGTGAATAAGGAAGATACGCAATATGGGTAAATGGGTCAAGTTGTAACACCCCAACCGATGGCGGAAACATCGGGATGTCACGTATTGATGATTGTTCAGTAGCTCATGGTGAATAATAAATTTCATTAAATGATTTAAATGATTTACATACAATTGTTCTAGAATTTGTACATCAAATTGAGTAAAACTATACACATATCTTCAAGCATCAATTCAAATCTTCAAGCAAATAGAACCTGAAACATGTTAAGTTGAAAATGTTTTGGGTCAACAAAAGTTGGTGAGAATTACATAGGTTTTTGATAATTGAGTAAAACTGATGTGCAATTCATGTGTCATGTCAATCTAGTCCATATGTGAGAACATACTAGAAATAAATCGAGTGCATAACCAACCCTGATGACTGTTATAATATGATACATACCATACGCTCATGGTCCAATTGAATATGTTATACGATAACAAACACCCACGCTACCTTTGTAGGAGGCACGTATCCGGGTGGGATTGTCAGTCCAATTGATCTATCAATGTATACCGCCGGCTGATCAATGTTAATGATTATGCTAGAATGGTGCTTACTCTAATCATGCTCAAGACATAATGCAACATAGAAAACACATAGACACATTGATGATTGAATTGCAATGATGATGTTATAAACATGTTTCACCTCAAAAATAGTGACAATAGAGTAAAAGGGGCTATGTAAACTCACCTTGGTAAAATGTTATATCTGTTGAGAAATATGTTGACCAAATGTATCAAGTATCACCCTAAAATGAGATAATAAATATGTCTAAGTCTATAGAGTCTACAAATGTATAAGTTCTAGGGCTTCGAATTGGGGATAATTATTCGTTTGATTAATATTAAAAATATTCGCCAATTGAGAGAAATTTAGTAAATAAATAACCAAAAATCTTTTTATAAATGTTAAATCTAGGATGGTCACAAGGATGTGTTTAAAGTATAAAAATAATTTTTATGAAATTATTTTCTTTAAAATAGATTATTTAATCTATTTATAACAAATTGTCAAAATCTAACTTTAATATTTAAAAATATTAAAATTAAATAATTTTTAGTTTAAAATTCATATTTCTGTTCTAAATGATCAGAAATAATTTGTATAAAATTTTGGTGCAAAAATAACAAAAATTGAATTTATTATGATTTAATTATGATTAAAACTAACAAAAATTGATTAAAAATGTTAAATAAATGATTTTTCTGAAATAAAAATCATTTTTGAAAAGCTTAATGTTATAAAAACTTAGGATAATTTTTGTGGAAATTAATAGAATTGTTTTGATATTTTTATAGATTTTTATAAATAAAATAGAATAAACTTGATTTAATTATTATAAATATTAAATAAATAAATTTTAGAAAACTAAAAATTGGATAATAAAGTTTATTATTTGAATAACATAAAATAAATTTTGTAAAATTTATAAAAAATGTTTAGTGTTAAAAATCTATTTTTAAAAAGAATATATGAAGCATAAGTATAATAAAAACCCAAAAAGTTTGCTTCTGCCAGGGCTCGAACTCGAGACCCTGGCCGGTTCACGTCTTAAAGCTCCACAGTGTAACCAACTGATCTATGTGATCAGTTGGTGATGTTTTCTGTTTTGAAATAATTATAAAGGTTCACGAAAGAAAAGCTTTCTTCCCCAAATTAATACTTGCAAGCCCTAGAATTCACAATCAACAGAATTATACAACATTAATCCAATTGATCATGGGGTTAATGTTGTGTAGGTTCTGTTTAACAAAACCCACCATAAAAATCATACTTACAAATACGTTTAGATACAGAATTGCTCGGTCAAGCTTGAAAACTAATACGCGATTGATTATGAAGAACAGGGAATTTTTAGGAGGAATTAAGGATTGGGAAAGGTTATTCGGCGATGTTAGAGTGTGTTGTAATGTCCAATTTGTACTGAAATTGTCTAGATTGTTTAATTGGTAGGTTTGACCAATGTTTAATGTCAAAACGTGAAAAAGTTAATTGATTATCAATCAATCGATAATCAACGCGTTGGTGCGTTAATATAGGCCGGTAAACACGTAAATTTACCATTCTTTGTTTGATTGATTGTTAAATAAATGGTTTGGTCAAAAAATACATATCATTCAGCTGTTACTGCTGTTCGACGAGGAGGAAAAGGAAAGAGGAGAGGGATTATGAGTGTATATAATTAAAATGAACTGGGTTTAAAACAAGACACTAGCGTGGCTCGAGTGGTTGTTGCCTGATTCATGTTTGGGGTTGATTCCGGTTCGAACCCCGGGAGGGACATCTTTTTTTTTTTTTTAACCCGTGAAAGAGAAGAAGGGGGGGAGTTGGGCTTGATGTTTGGGCCTGATGGTTGTACTGGGCCGCAGGTTTCAAAAGAAGGGGAATTGGGCTGGATAAATATAGTTATTATTACAAATTATTATTATTATTATTATTATTATTATTATTATTATTATTAATGTTATAATTTTATATATATATATATAGTTGTGTAGGGGTTCAAAATATCACTAAAAATAATACACTAGTCGTTTTAACCCGTAACGTATAATAAATGTGAAATGTTACAGTCTCCCCTACTTTTAGGAACTTCGTCCCGAAGTTAAAGGAAGACACTAGGTTTACAATTGGTCAACTACTGAAAACCTTGATAAAATTTCACACTACCTTAATGTACCTGTAAATTCATGATTACGTTCCGGACCGTAATTACCAATTTACCTTACATTAGGGTTTTGCGTCCTTTTATGACTCTATCGATTGTTGAGCAGGTCTGATAGTCTCCACCAGTCGTTGAGCAGGTGGTAGGGCCTCTCCCGACTGTTGGAAAGACATGATGACCTCTACCAATCGTTAAGTAGGTTGTTTGGTAGTCAACTAACTGTTGTACAAGTAAGCAAGTATGATCATAGATATAGCAATCAGTTCACATTCAAACAGGTGTTATGATAATACTTGAATTTTATTACTTGAATCAAATAGCGTCAATACATAGAATAAAAGCAAACAACATTCGAATGGTGGGACATGTTGTTAAGTAGCTGGAGGGTCTTGATCTCTGTTTAATTTAGGGCATCGATTACGGTAGTGACTTGGGTTTCCACATTCATAGCATTGACCATAGTTGTATCGATTAGGATCATCAGCCTGAGCAGGGTTGATGGGTTGATTGGCATTAGGGTTTGGGGTCTCGCGACATGTGTTGACCAGATGGCCATACCTACCACAATTGGTGCACACGCGACATGCTGAAACAGTGGGATGATGTCGGTTGCATGTGTTACACAATGGAAAGTTTCTTGTATAAGGCTTCTTGTTAGAGACTTGTGTAGTGCGGTTTCATTAGGGTTCCTGGTCTTACGCTTCTGGTTCTTGGTAGTTACTGCGGCCACAATACTTGTTTTCTCGCTTTTCCGAACTAGGGTTCCGTTCTTCATGTGATCGCCATTTCCATTTCCATTGTTGTTCCCATTCATTGGGATGACTTGAGCCAACAAGTTAGAAACCAGAGTTGTGATTTGTTGTGCCAATTGTCGAGAAATAATCGTAGCTAGTTGGGCGTCACCTCCATTGTTGTGGTTAGTGTTGTGGTCGTGGTTGTGGTTGCTGCTCTCTTCCTCATGATTGTCACCACTGTTAATGCGAGTACTGTGGCGTGGAGACATGATCTGTAAGGGACACAATGAAGTCTTAATGAGGCATGAAATGAATGAGGTAATATAAGGAATGTAATCATTTATCCATTAATTAAAACGAATAAACGAAAACGTTGACTTATCAAGATTCGAGATTCTAATAACATATGAAGACATGCTTTAGCCTATAAGTGAACACTCATCCCGAGAATTCCCAGGTAGGCATCCGGGTCCCTCGTCTGATTGGGATATATGCGTAATGCCAGCCTAGACAGAAGACTCAGAATACAGGCGTTCACCCTTCCAGATTGCACGTGTTCGTTATTGAAATATAGAACTTCGACGAGATCTCAAGGGGGTTCAGGTTAAAACCTGAGGAATTTGTCCTATTAGTCTAAGAGTAGATCCACTGATGGAGAGCAACCTTCTTGTAGGGATGAAAGTAGGGATAAGAAGTAGGAGGGAGATAGAGAATAGCAAGTAAAAGAAGCAAGTACTTGTTAAATCCTATGGTTATAGACTAGATTATTTTTCTAATAACCTAATTCCCTATAACCATGGCTCTGATACCAATCTGTAACACCCCAACCGATGGCGGAAACATCGGGATGTCACGTATTGATGATTGTTCAGTAGCTCATGGTGAATAATAAATTTCATTAAATGATTTAAATGATTTACATACAATTGTTCTAGAATTTGTACATCAAATTGAGTAAAACTATACACATATCTTCAAGCATCAATTCAAATCTTCAAGCAAATAGAACCTGAAACATGTTAAGTTGAAAATGTTTTGGGTCAACAAAAGTTGGTGAGAATTACATAGGTTTTTGATAATTGAGTAAAAATGATGTGCAATTCATGTGTCATGTCAATGTAGTCCATATGTGAGAACATACTAGAAATAAATCGAGTGCATAACCAACCCTGATGACTGTTATAATATGATACATACCATACGCTCATGGTCCAATTGAATATGTTATACGATAACAAACACCCACGCTACCTTTGTAGGAGGCACGTATCCGGGTGGGATTGTCAGTCCAATAGATCTATCAATGTATACCGCCGGCTGATCAATGTTAATGATTATGCTAGAATGGTGCTTACTCTAATCATGCTCAAGACATAATGCAACATAGAAAACACATAGACACATTGATGATTGAATTGCAATGATGATGTTATAAACATGTTTCACCCCAAAAATAGTGAAAATAGAGTAAAAGGGGCTATGTAAACTCACCTTGGTAAAATGTTATATCTGTTGAGAAATATGTTGACCAAATGTATCAAGTATCACCCTAAAATGAGATAATAAATATGTCTAAGTCTATAGAGTCTACAAATGTATAAGTTCTAGGGCTTCGAATTGGGGATAATTGTTCGTTTGATTAATATTAAAAATATTCGCCAATTGAGAGAAATTTAGTAAATAAATAACCAAAAATCTTTTTATAAATGTTAAATCTAGGATGGTCACAAGGATGTGTTTAAAGTATAAAAATAATTTTTATGAAATTATTTTCTTTAAAATAGATTATTTAATCTATTTATAACAAATTGTCAAAATCTAACTTTAATATTTAAAAATATTAAAATTAAATAATTTTTAGTTTAAAATTCATATTTCTGTTCTAAATGATCAGAAATAATTTGTATAAAATTTTGGTGCAAAAATAACAAAAATTGAATTTATTATGATTTAATTATGATTAAAACTAACAAAAATTGATTAAAAATGTTAAATAAATGATTTTTCTGAAATAAAAATCATTTTTGAAAAGCTTAATGTTATAAAAACTTAGAATAATTTTTGTGGAAATTAATAGAATTGTTTTGATATTTTTATAGATTTTTATAAATAAAATAGAATAAACTTGATTTAATTATTATAAATATTAAATAAATAAATTTTAGAAAACTAAAAATTGGATAATAAAGTTTATTATTTGAATAACATAAAATAAATTTTGTAAAATTTATAAACAATGTTTAGTGTTAAAAATCTATTTTTAAAAAGAATATATGAAGCATAAGTATAATAAAAACCCAAAAAGTTTGCTTCTGCCAGGGCTCGAACTCGAGACCCTGGCCGGTTCACGTCTTAAAGCTCCACAGTGTAACCAACTGATCTATGTGATCAGTTGGTGATGTTTTCTGTTTTGAAATAATTATAAAGGTTCACGAAAGAAAAGCTTTCTTCCCCAAATTAATACTTGCAAGCCCTAGAATTCACAATCAACAGAATTATACAACATTAATCCAATTGATCATGGGGTTAATGTTGTGTAGGTTCTGTTTAACAAAACCCACCATAAAAATCATACTTACAAATACGTTTAGATACAGAATTGCTCGGTCAAGCTTGAAAACTAATACGCGATTGATTATGAAGAACAGGGAATTTTTAGGAGGAATTAAGGATTGGGAAAGGTTATTTGGCGATGTTAGAGTGTGTTGTAATGTCCAATTTATACTGAAATTGTCTAGATTGTTTAATTGGTAGGTTTGACCAATGTTTAATGTCAAAACGTGAAAAAGTTAATTGATTATCAATCAATCGATAATCAACGCGTTGGTGCGTTAATATAGGCCGGTAAACACGTAAATTTACCATTCTTTGTTTGATTGATTGTTAAATAAATGGTTTGGTCAAAAAATACATATCATTCAGCTGTTACTGCTGTTCGACGAGGAGGAAAAGGAAAGAGGAGAGGGGTTATGAGTGTATATAATTAAAATGAACTGGGTTTAAAACAAGACACTAGCGTGGCTCGAGTGGTTGTTGCCTGATTCATGTTTGGGGTTGATTCCGGTTCGAACCCCGGGAGGGACATCTTTTTTTTTTTTTAACCCGTGAAAGAGAAGAAGGGGGGGAGTTGGGCTTGATGTTTGGGCCTGATGGTTGTACTGGGCCGCAGGTTTCAAAAGAAGGGGAATTGGGCTGGATAAATATAGTTATTATTACAAATTATTATTATTATTATTATTATTAATGTTATAATTTTATATATATATATATAGTTGTGTAGGGGTTAAAAATATCACTAAAAATAATACACTAGTCGTTTTAACCCGTAACGTATAATAAATGTGAAATGTTACACAAGTGGGGTTGCCACTTGCCTATAGTTAAAGTTGGATTATCATAGGATTATGAACCGCAAGACTTAATGTCAAATGGTGAATGATCACCATTGAGTCCCGAGAGACTAACGGGTCAATCTAGAATGTATGCAGGAGATCAATAGGAAGATGGGCACTCGATGCCTAAGAAATCATAATGGGTGCAAGTCATGGGTCAATGCCACCCGGTAAGTCCGTAGTTAAATAAACGCCTTTGGGTGAAGCAATTTGGGTGCTAAAGCAACCCACATAAAGTGTGGGTGCCAATTCGGTAAGTTATTTTCAAAACTATGTCTAATGCGCGCTAATGCGCTTAGAATTGATCAAATTGAGAACAATCATATGAAACAGTGAAAATATAAGTCCGTAAGGACTAAGAAGTTTTTAAACAGGTCATTGAATCAAAAACGATGGATTTCAATCAAGAAGTGTCGCCACGAATGGCTAAATCGAAAGATTTGGCTAGGAGGGGCACTTTGGGAATTTATAAAGATTTACTAAAGGATAAATCTAATAATCGGAATCATAATGAACAAATCGGACAAACACTTTAGTTGATCAAGTGTATAATGACTTGACAACATAAACTAGATGCATTGCGCATGGTCAAATGGTGTTTGGATAAGTTAAATGTCTAAATGGGTCAAATTGGGTAAAAGTCGCCATAAACATTCAAAACTAAGAACCGGATCATGGCGACATAAACCGGACCTTAATTTTCAGTCAAACAAAGGTTTATTTAGTCGGCAAGTCATTACTTAGGCTTAGGGAATCATCAAATGCAGTTGCGATATGATTCCCATGCTTAAAAATTACCAAACAGGCAACAGAAGCAATGACCGGCCGGTCGGGCTGAGCGACCGGCCGCGCGGCCTTCACGGAGGGCTCAGAAATGTCAGCGTTGAAGCGACCGGCCGCGCGGTTTGAGCGACCGGCCGCGCGTATTGACAGCATGACAACCTGATTTTCAAAATTTCATATAAAATCGTGGAAAAATCGTTAGGAGACGTTCTTTATATGCCTGAAAAGCTCTCGGAGCGTAGAACAATCCTTATTTGAAAGTCGAAGTCGGATTCTGGGTTTTAGAAGGGGTAAAAGCAATCCGAACAGCTGCTGCGCAAAAGTCGCAGTAGTTTGTTCTCCTGAAAAGGGGCCGTCTGGCCTGGTTCGTTCCGTTTTGACGTGTAACGACTCCCATACTAGTTTAATTGTATTATTGACAACCCACTAACCATTCTTTGTATGGTGGTGCTAGGTAAACATTTGATGGACGTCCCGGAGCAAGGATCAAGTCACGAGAAGAACCGAACACGCCCGAACACTCATCAAGCTTCCGCAATAGAATTCAAGAGTCTCCCGTGAAATTGCGAAATCTCATCATATGTTATAATAGTTAAAGTGTAGAAATCAAAAAGTATCTATCACGATAATTTAAGTTTTTCTTAAATGTCTAAGTTTTTAATCGGGAGTGGTTTAAGTAAGGTCAAAACCCGTAAGATTAGACGTTAATCATGTGATTACGGGTTAGGGTCTTACAATTTAAGCATCAGATTGATCCCCTTTATCGACGGTTTGTCACGCACATTCAAAATGTTCAGCCAGACGGTAACTGTGGGTTCCGATCTGTAGTTGTGGCTTTGGATAGGGAGGAGGAAGACTGGCATTGGATCCGCCACATTCTTGTACAAGAGATGATGGGTCATTACCAACAGGATTGGTTCGAGATTATGAACGCATTCCAGAAAAAAGGGTTCGCCCGCATATACTCGTCCTTAGATTGGAATGGACTCGGGGATGCACCCAATTCAAAATGGATGGAGATGCCTTTGACTGGATTACTGATTGCTCAGGCATTTGGTGTGGTCCTTCAATTCTTTAGTGCTGAGGGATCGAGCACATTCTTCCCTATTCAAAGTCATCCTGAAAGCGTGCCAGAACATCGGGTCATTTCGATAGCCCACGTGAACGGCAACAACTACATCATGCTTAAGCTAACAGACGACGCTCCGATGTCTTATCCGAGTGGAGCATGGTCGGGTTGGGTAGATGTAAATCACAACCCATGGTTAGCACTATACAAGGATCGTCTTGATGAGGGGCGTACGCTATCTCAAAGATCTCCAGAGTGGTTTGACCTAACTGGTTGTCCTGATTCTTCTGACAGTTCGGTGTAAATTTGTTTTTATAATGTATAATGATTTATTAAGTACATTTTTTTATTTTTTATTATTATTTTACATATACAATATGAAATGAAAACGTTTTTTTATAAAAAAAACCTATACCACGTAATTAAAACTAACAAAATTAAAAAAAAAAACAAAACTTCTACTGGGCCGTAGAAGGAGATTGTCTACGGGTCGTAGAGACCTCTATGACCCGTAGGTGCCTGGAAGATGCTTGTAGAAGCCATCTATGGGTCGTAGAAGGCATTAAGTCTACGGGTCGTAGAGCCCTCTACGACCCGTAGACAAAAAGTTTTTGGTTTCTAAAAACTTTGTGAAGTTTATAAATAAAATCAGCATCTTTAAAAAAAAAATGTGAGTCTACGGCTCGTAGAGGTCTCTACGAGCCGTAGGATAGGTTTTTTTTTAAATGTGAGTCTATGGCTCGTAGAGGGCTCTACGAGCCGTAGGTATGATTTAAAAACAGATTACATCGTGCAATATGTTCACTTTCTCCCACATCCCCCAAAACCAACCCCCCTTTACCCCTTTGCCCTTCAAACCTAATCGCCACCACCACCACCTTCGACCACCACAACCACCCCCTCTCTGCCTCCTCCTCCTCCGCCACCACCACCATCTTCGACCACCCCCTTTACCCCTTTCCCCTTCAAAAACTAATCGCCAAACCCTAAAACCACCGTTCAACCACCACTACCACCACCGCCTTCTCTCTCTCTCTCTCTTCGGTTCAGGTATATATCTCTCTCTCTCTCTCTCTCTCTCTCTCTGTCCTTCTGTATGCATATATATATATATATATTAGTTTGCAAAATTGTTGTCTGCGAGTTACTTATGGGGTGGGCTGTGGTGGTGGGGTGGGTGGTGGGGTGGGTGGTGGGTGGGTTGTGGTGGTGGGGGTAGGTGGTGGATGGGCTGTGGTGGTGGTGGTGGTGGTGGGGTGGGTGGTGGGGTGGGTTGTGGTGGTGGGGGTAGGTGGTGGCTGGATTGTGGTTGTGGGGGTAGGTGGTGGCTGGATTGTGGTGGTGGGGGTAGGTGGTGGGGGTAGGTGGTGGCTGGGCTGTGGTGGTGGGGGTAGGTGGTGGTGGGTTGTGGTGGTGGTGGGGGGGGGGGTATTAGTGTAGTATTAGTTTTGGCGTTAGTTTTGAATCGCCAAAACTAATATAGTTTTGGCGATTCTTTTGAAACGCCAAAACTAAATTAGTTTTGGCGATTCTTTTGAAACGCCAAAACTATACTAGTTTGCGTTTCTTTTGAATCGCCAAAACTATACTAGTTTTGGAGTTTCTTTTGAATCGCCAAAACTAGTATAGTTTTGACGATTCTTTTGAAACGCCTAAACTATACTAGTTTTGGCGATTCTTTTGAAACGCCAAAACTATACTAGTTTTGGCGTTTCTTTTGAATCGCCAAAACTAATATAGTTTTGGCGATTCTTTTGAAACGCCTTTATTATAGAAACGCCCTAACTTACTATAAATTCTTTGGTTTTGCAGTTATGGAAAATTTTGAAGACGAGGACTTCGTGAATGAGGAGGAGGAGCTGCTGGAGCCTCAGGAGCCCGTGGTCCAGGGGGCCTAACCCCATGGCAGGGGGTGACTTACAGGGCTGGGATCATTGCGCTTTTCGGCGATTCGATTACCCGTATCAAAGATTTCAGAGGTTGAAGAAAAAGAAGATCGAAAAGCCAAGGGGGATTTGTTGGGACGCGCTTCGGGCCACTAGGGGGTGCAGAGGAGATTGCCCGATAGTGGATCCCGGAAAGGAGCCCATTGGACAGGTTTTTTGAAGACTGCAACGCGTCGTCCCATCGGCCGTTGGTGATAGAGTTCCTATCCAACTTTCGCCTTCGGCCACAAAAGGATGGTGACGATCAGTCGGGCGCCGGACCGTCGACACGCCCAAAGCCGGAGGTCGAGTTTTCCATACTCGGCGTTGAGTATGGTTATTCTCTAGATGAGTGGGCTACGCACACCCAGTGGTACACTAGCGACGAGCTTGTAGAGGTATTACTATAATTTTTATTTTTATTCTTATTATTTTCGTTCTTATTCTAAATGTTAATGTTAATGATAATGTTCAGGATGTCTACACTAGAGGTGTCACTACTGTTTCTGATGACGTGCTCTATGCGTGGTGGCCCACCATTGGTGGTCCAGAGTTCGGGAATCTAAATGAGACGTATTGTTCTTTTTTTTCTTATTATTATTATTATTATTATTATTATTATTATTATTATTATTATTATTATTATTATTATTATTATTATTGTTATCCTGTGTAGGGGGAGAGGTGTGACAGGGCATCTAACATTCGTCACTCCGTGGCTCGTTACGTTCACCGTTGCATTACCTATTCCTTAACGGCACGGTGCACTTGTAACGAGCGGGTGACAAAGACGGACCTGATGTACCCTTATTACATACTCACCGGCACGCCGATTGCCTTGCATCGGTGCATGGCCGAGTTCTTTGCCTCCTTCCCCCATAAGCAGTTGCGGGGAGGCATCTCATGCGGTGGGATTATCAGCAGGATTGCGGAGCGCTGCAATGCCGGGAATTATTTCGGTTATATTAACCGGAATCAGTTTCCGCCACTACCGCCCTTGTATTGTTCTTCTTCTTCTTCTTCTTCTTCTTCTTATTATTATTATTATTATTATTAAGATTATTATTATTATTATTATTATTATTATTATTATTATTATTAATGTTAATGTTTATGAGTTTGTTTATTTGTTTCAGCCCAATAGGTCTACCCACGATGAAAGCTATGGGTTGTACGGCGAGGAAGGCGAAGACGCCGGATCATGAAGCCTTCCACTATCTGATTGGTCCGGGTGGCGTGGAGTTTGTGCATGAGCCGTTGGTACATCAGGGCCTTAGAGGTATTATTATTATTATTATTATTATTATTATTATTATTATTATTGTTATTATTATTATTTAGGAAACTTGTAGACAACTTGTGTTGTCTGGTTTGCGTAAAAACAGGGGAAACTCTGCCCAATTTTTTTTTTATAAAATCCTGGAATATTATTATTATTATTAATTATTTATTGTTATCCATTGCAAGTGATGCTGTGGAGGTTGGGTTGCAGTTTGTTGCTGAGCGGGAGGGGGGCGAGCTGAGGGACGTCGAGATGCCTGAGCAGCAGCCTGAGGATGTGCAGATACCGGCGCGCATTTATCACTCTCTCAGGTTGCCTGCTGATGTTAGGGTGGACGTACGTGCGGCTGCCGAGGAGGCTGTCGAGATGCGTGCGTGGCGTCAGCAGATGGACACCTGGCATCAGCAGCAGGAGGTAGAGATGCGTCAGTGGCGTGATCGGCAGGACGAGGCGATGCGCTGGATGATTGCTGGCCAGCAGGATATCTATCGCCAGCTGGGCATGCAGACTCGTCTCCCACCGACTTTAGGGCCCATCACGCAGCAGACCCAGCATGAGTCCGGGACCTCCTCGCAGCAGCCCGGGACCTCGCAGCCGTCGCCGACGCCTGATGACTCGATGTTTGATTTATGATTTCTGATCTGTAAATGTTTTAAAATTTTTTTATTTTGAACGCTTGTGTAAATGTTTTAACTTTTAGTTTTATCGTTTGGTTATATAAACGCTTGTGTTAATATTTTACACGCTTATCGAGACGACATTAAAAGATTAAAAAAATTAAACAATTAAAATTTATTTTATAAATTTGTATTAATGTTTTACACGCTCGGGGTTAATTATTACATAATTAAAATGTTTAAAAAAAATAAAACCCCCCTCTACGGGTCGTAGAGGCCTCTACGGGCCGTAGAGGGTGCCTAATACTGGTTTATGTTATATTAAATTTTTCCAATAAAGAAACCAGCGAACCGGTAGCCCAGATGGTCCCCATATACGAAATAAGACTTTGTGTGTGTGTTTGTGTGATAATGTGCCTAAGATCGAACCTCGTCCCAAACGTTTTTTGTTTTTTTTGTCTACGACCCGTAGAGGCCTCTACGGGCCGTAAGCAAACATAAAACATCCATCCCTCCCTTCTTCATTCTCAAAATTAATAAGACTACTTCTACGAGCCGTAGAGGCCTCTACGGTTGACATCCATACAATCATTGGTAATGATTACCTACGAGCCGTAGGGGCCTTTACGGCTCGTAGAAGAAGCAAAAAATGAGGTCTACGACCCGTAGAGCCCTCTACGGGTCGTAAAGGGTTGTGTGAATAAAATTGCAACTTGTGTGAATATCCGGAGCCATTCAGAAAATCTAAGGGAAAGGGCATTTTACTGAAAAAAATTTTACTTTACTGATTTCTACGGTTCTATCAATCTTGCACTGCCATATTACTGATTTTTTTTATTAAACTAGTGCAACAATACAAAATTTTTCTCCAAATGGTGTGTGTCAGGCTCGAATTTGTGATGTTGAGGAATCCGCAACTTCAAGTTGCGGATTGTGGATGACTAGGATGGATCTTGATGAGTTGGAAGGAAAGGAACGATGAGTAGGAGTGTGGTTTATTAATCAGCAAGTTCAACTTGCGGATATGTATCAACCTTCTGACAAACATGCACGCCATGTACTGTCCATGCACGGAAGTGAAGAATGTGCAGAAGAGATTTAGTGAGATTGATGGTTGCTCAGTGAAGTAATGGCTTTATTTGGAATCCGCAAGTTGATCTTGCAGATTCATAGCCAAGGGTCATCACCCCATACCACCACCAAATGATCGACTTGCAATATCAATGACCGGTATGCAAAGTTTGAATGCATGCAAAGGTACTTCATGCAGGTGATGTCTAATCTACAAACAATGCCATGCAAAACACTTCTATAAAACTAACTCCCTACTACTACTGTTACTACTGCTGCTGCTGCTACTCACCCATTCTATTAAAAACTTCAAATTCTCAAGCATCCAACTTATCAAAAACCACCATTTTCCCAAGCTTCTAAATTATTATGGCATATCTAAACCCTGATCATCGCAATAATGCACTACTGTGTAGTCAACCGCAACATCGTTCTGCGATGTATTTGAAGGAAACGACCCCCAGGGGGGTTTACTATATGTTAGACGGGGCGACCAAGCATTATGGCGAACAATTCACATGACGAATTTGTTAGATCAAATGGTTAATTTTTTTTGGTGCGGAGGGGTTTTAGTGGAGTTCTTGACTGCGGTTACCGCCAAATTGACCGCGGGTTGATAACGGCCTTTGTTGAAAGATGGCGTCCAGAGACCCACATGTTTCACCTACGATTTGGTGAGGCGACAGTGACGTTAGAGGACGTTAACATCCTAATGGTCCTTCGTGTTAATGGTGGAGCAATCATAGGGCCAGAATTAAAGCTCAACTCTGAGGTATGGTTACAGTTTGTGGCGTCCATGTTGGGTATAGGCATAGTTGTCAAAAGCGCACCTGGGCGCGTGTAACATTTCGCCTTAAATAATTGTACGTTATGGATTAAAACGACAAGTTTTATTATTATTATTTTTGGTGATATTTATTCATACATATGCATATATATATATATATATATATATATAAAAGTTTATAATAATAATAATAATAATAATAATCATAATAATAATAATAATACCCACATTTTAAAACTACACCTTTGAAACAAACCCAAACCTAACATAAAGCCCAACCCCCCCCCCCCCCCTTAAACCTTACCTGAGCCCATGGATTACGGCCCAACATTGGCCAAGCCCAAGAAGCTGAGCCCATTAGCCCATCCCCTTTTGTTAAAAAATAATAATAATAATAATATGGCCTCTGCCGGGACTCGAACCCGGGCAGAGAGCCGGCCAGCAATCCCACACCCACACACAAACTAGTTGGTCTAGCCTTCATATTTGTTTTAAACCCGGGCCATAATAATTATATTACCTAACTGATTCTTCACAGTTGACTTGGAAAGTCAACTGTGGAATCAATCAATCATAATCATCCATTTGTAACTCGCAATTAGACTATGATTGGCTTTGCATCGTGATCTCCGGCCTAGTATGACTCAGACACACGCCAATTAACGTTTAATTCTTACCAAATTGATCCACGAACGCGTCAACATTCAATTCGTGGTCAACGACTACCATTTCAAACATCTGAGCCATTATACTATATATTGAATGTTGCTGGACCATCACAACTCGCCAATACATCTTTCTCCACCTCCAAATCTTCTTAATTTTACTCTGTTCGTACATCACGATCACATTTTGACTTCGTGGGTTTGACCTTTCAATCGTAATCAAATCTGTATTGTAAGTATAATTATTGTTGTGGGTTTTAATCTTCGGCATCCACACATCAATAGCCCTAAGGTTAATTGGGTTATTGATGTGTGGATTGATCGATTGGAATTGTTAGGGCTCGTATTTGGATTTGGGGAAGAACACGAATAATTGAAGTTCTTTATTTTAAATAAACAGAAACCAAACACAACCACTGGTCTGGACCAGGTGGTTGTGTCTGGTGCCCTATGCCTGAGCCACGCGGGTTCGAGTCCCGGCAGTGGCATTGTTTTGCTTCATTTCTTCTTTTTTTTCCAAATAAATCAAATAAACTATATATAATACTTATAATTTTATAAATTCGTTTTAAATTATCAAAACTCTTTTATTAATTCTACAAAAATTATCTTAGGTAAACCTGATGAAAAAGTTTCACTCACAATTTTTAGTTTTCAAAAATTAATTTATTTAATATATATATTAATTATATCAATTTTATTCTATTATATTTATAAAATCCCATTAAAATATCAAAACAATTTTATAAATTTCCACAAAAATTATTCTGTGTTTATATAATGATAAACTTTTCTGAAATGATTTTTAATTCTGAAAAATCATTTATTTAATATTTTTAATCAATTTTTGTTAGTTTTGATCATAATTAATTCATAATAAATTCAATTTTTAATATTTTTGCACCAAAATTTTATACAAATTATTTCTGAGTATTTAGAACTGAAATACAAATTTTAAACTAATAATTCTTTAATTTTAATATTTTTTAATATTAAAATTAAATTTTGGCAATTTGTTATAAATAGATTTAATATTCTATTTTAAAGAAAATAATTTTGTAAAAATTATTTTTATACTTTAAACACATTATTGTGTCCATCTTAAATTTAAATTTCATAAAAAGATTTTTGGTCATTTGTTTATTAATATTCTCACAATTATCAAACATTTTTGATATTAATCAAACGAGCATTTATCCCCAAATTCAAAGCCCTAGAACATATACATTTGTAGACTAAATAGACTTAGACATATTTATTACCTTATTATAGGGTGATACTTGACACATTTGGGCAACACCATTATCCAATTTTTCCACAGATATAACATTTTGCTAAGGTGAGTTTTACATAGCCCCTTTTCTATTTATCACCATTTTTGGGGTGAAACATGTTACAACATTATTTATGCAATTCAATCATCAATGTGTCTATGTGTATTTCTATGTTGCATTATGTCTTGAACATGACTAGGGTAAGCACAATTCTAGCATAAACATTCATCAGCCGACGGTATACATTGATAGATCTATTGGACTGACAATCCCACCCGGATACGTGCCTCCTACAAAGGTTGCGTGGGTGTTTGTTACTGCAATATAAACGAGTGAACCATGAGCGTATGGGATGTACCACAATACAACAGTCACAATGGTTGATTATGCACTCGATTTACTTCTAGTATGTTTTCACATATGGACTAGATTGCCATGACACATGAATTGCACAACAATTTTATTCGATTATCAAAACCTATGTAATTCTCACCAACTTTTGTTGACCCAAAATATTTTCAACTTAACATGTTTCAGGTTCTACTTGCTTGAAGATTTGAGTTAATGCTTGAAGATGTGTGCATAGTTTTATTCAATTTGATGTATGAATTCTTGTAGAACAATTGTATGTAATTTATCTAAATCATAAATGAGAATTATTATTTACCATGAGCTACTGAACAATCATCAATACGTGACATCCCGATGTTTCCGCCATCGGTTGGGGTGTTACAGCGCGCGCCTAGGCTCGAGGCGCACCTCGTGCGCTGCGTCCTGTGAGGCGCGCGCCTAGGCACTGAGGCGCACTCTCAGGGCTGATTTCCAGCCAAATTCAGGCTAAAAGTTGCATAAACCTCTAAAACATCCTAAATGAGTCATGAACAAGTCCTAAACAACCCTAAAACATCCTAAAGTAGCCCTAAACAAGCCTAAAACATCTTTATAATCCCTAAAAAATGTATTTTATACTATGCGCTTAATTATAAAAAGTCGTCATTTTTTATGCGCCTAGGCTCCGGGCTCGACCTATGCGCCTTGAGTACGCCTAGGCGCTTTGACAACTATGGGTATAGGTGAGTCGGGCACACTGCGCGAAAACACTATCCTAACATCCAAACTTTTAAAGCAAATATCGGAGCCGTTGGCTGTTGATGCGAGCGTGGTGGATGTCACACAACACGCACGTTGTGTGATATTAATTTTGTTGGGATGTTACCTCTTTTGTGACAACAACAACGGTTATGTGTCGTTGTCACATTTACCCCATTTATTCGATCTGAATGAATGTGGGAGTTTGAGTTGGGGGAGTGCCGTGTTGACATGTCTGTATCGTAACTTGTGCAGAGTTTTGTGCACTTTGTCTTTGTTTTGATCAATAAAGTGTTAAATCTGTGTTGACACAAAAGTTGAAAACTTCTTTAACAAAAACCAAAATTTATTCTCTTATGATATTTATAAGACAAACACTTCGCATATATATCAAGATATTAAGGCGCCAAGCTTTTTATGTCATTTTCTTAATTCTATCTTAGCTTTGTTTAAAAAATCTACTTAAAGTATTAGTCACAAACACACAACTTAGCTATGTGGACCCCATGTGCATCTAATTGGAATACTCATGACCAAGTCTTGCATCTATGTCACCTTGTCCTCGTCAACTCTTCAACTTAAGATCCGGAGTTGTCATAAAATTGATGAATTCATACCCAAACATAACTAGGTATGCCTCTACCCCATCCAGTGATGGATTCAATATTTTTATTTTTCCTATGGGTTCATCTTTTTTCGGTAGTCAGATTTCTCGGGTCGGGTAGGGTCGAGTAAGTAATGTTATAAAAAATATGAACATTAGAAATACACAATAAAATTATGATGGCATTGGAAAAAAAAAACATTACATATTACTCAACGATACAAAATCTCAATTATATATCAAGTGCGTGGAAAAATTATAAACAAATTACTGACCAGTTTAATGTCAAGTACTTAACTAATATTTGCAGTTCTTAGATCTAGACCCATCAATATGTAAATAAAACAAACTTTTCATTTTTATTTATTTATTTATTTGCCTATATCTTTGATTATACAAACTGTATGAAAAGCAGCATTTTAACTACATACACACACATGTGTAAAACTAAAAATGTGTGTATGGCTTAGTATTAGTGAGCTATTAATTTGTTAAGACTAACAATCATGCTACAAGTCTTGAATAAGTGAGCTATGAATTTGTTAAGACTTGGAATGTAATGCCTTCTCATGTGTGTGATTATTGGTTTGGTTGTGCATTAGTGTTCTGTGTATACAAGGAACTAGTAGCTTAGGAAATAATTTTGTGGTGTGTGATATGATTAACAAGATCAATAGTCAGAAACAAAGGAACAAATCAACCTAAAACACAACCCATTAGAAATTAACATCACTAGTTTCAACCAGATTAAAACACAACAAACTGAAATCAACACGATAACATCAACAAATTATAACACAGAGAGTTTCTATATGGATGGAGATTGGATTACACGGCGATTAGGTGAGCGGTGACTGGAGGTGGAGCCATGGAGGGGGGCGGCAAGAACCGGAAGTGGAGGCTATTGGATGAGTCTGACCTCACATTGTTTACTTGTTTGTGTTTTTTTTTGGGTTTTAAATTAAAAAAAATGGTTTACAAAACGCGCAAAAAAAATAGAAAAGAAAAGAAAAACTGCAAACAGGAATCCAAACCAGGATGTCAGGCTTAGAATCAGGCGGCATACCAATGGATCACTTTACATGTTTTGTTTTGGGTTCACCCCCAATTTACTTATGAGTTCCCCGTATATTTTCTATATAGGTTTTCACAAAAAAATTCATACCGGATGGGTTTTTGAGAACCGGTCATTTATAGTAGATTCGCCCTGTCCCCATTGAGATTTTTCAAAATACTAGAAAGACTAGCAAGAAGGTTTAATTCAGTTTGTACCTAGTGGAAGATATAATGACTTTGAGCAAAGATTTCAATCAATTAGATCTGCCAACACATGAGCATTGAGGAAACAACCTAAGCTTTCCTTACTGCAAGTCCTATTCTTGACCTCAAATCAAAGTTTTACAAGGCTCGTATTCATGTTCCACCTTATGCTATGTTACACTTGAAGTTGAACCTCTCTATGATGTTGGTTTTATTGAACCGAAACCGTAGAAGAAATCGAAAATCACTTGGATTATACTACGAGTAGTATAATCACTATCAGAATAAACTATTCGATTGGTACAATCAAATGTTTGAACGGATAAAACGTAGTATATACACAAGAATTGGATTTAATTTCTTTTGATTATTATTGCATCAATAATCAAGATGTGAATTGGTTTTTGTGTGTTAAAAACCTCCAAATTTCAAGATATCTCTCCACAAAATTTGGATTGGTTTTCTATATTTTCCATTATATCATTAAAATTAACAATATATTTGTGCATTCAATTACAATTGGATGAGGCTCTATTAATCATGTTTAGACTTTAGACTAGCCTATTTGGCTTACATGCATATTCAAAAGATTACAAGGCCCGATCTTTAATTCCATTTAATTAATAGCCCATTAATAAACTAAACACTAGTTAGCCCATTAATGTATTCAGCTCAAATCTAATAAACTGATACTTTAATTTACTTAAACCGATGACACACACAATTCTATTAGTGATAACTGAGTCCGCACTCCCGCATCTCCTAACCCGATTAATGTCTAACGGGATCAACCTATTAAACAAGTTAATCTAATATCACCACTAATGTTGATTACACTAAAATTACCAACATATCTCTACTACATTATAAAGAGTGAGCAATGGGCAAACATGTCCAACTTGGTAAATTTAAGATGGGATGTGAAAAGTCATGTGCTTTAACCCTCAAATGTCATATAAATCTTCCGCAAATTACCCTTCAATGCATTAACATACTTGTACCATGTAGTAGAGATAAATAAGGTTTATTTTCTAGATAATTAAGTTTCTATATTTGCTCGTAAAATCCGTTAAAATTCTTATATATAATATCATGTGATGTGGTATGACCACAACCTCCAAATAATTATATTCAACAAATATTAATTTTACATTTTCTTTCTTTCTTTAAAATTGCATATGTTTATATAAATATACAGTGTCGTTCATTATGAGAATTGCTGAAAAAAATTATATATTACTTTATCTTTATCTTTATACTTGCTCCCTCTTTATTTTTCTATTTTCTTAAAAAAATTCGATGCATCATTATTGCTTACAATAATTTATGGAACTAAACCGTGTTAATGTTATTACATATAGTAAAATCATACTTATCGGTTCCCATATCTTCATCGAATATGCAAATAAACCTATTGAATCGTTTCTTGGTTCAGTTGAAAAGACTTAGATTTTCTTCTACAATATTTAAAACAAGAGTAGTTAACTTTTCTGAATAAATGATACCAACGATTATGAAGTTATAGTAACTATGTAGCAAGTGTTATATGATGCACAAAAAAACGTATGCTATTGCAACCATGTTTGACTTTCTTGCATGCAAATATTTCAATTGTACTCTTTTTTCTTCTTAAACCCTCCTCGACGTAACTATGGTTGGAAATTTAATCTTTTCATATTGGGTTGTTACAGTAACATACCTTTGGTTTATTAAAATTTGTTCAATAATGAGTATATGGTTTTTGTGGTAAACTGCAATCAATTGTAAGTGGCGGTGCACATTTATTTTCTTTTTTTTTTCTACAAATACTTGTTAAAACATAGTGTGCACATTTTTATTCTTTTTGCGTAACTTGCGGCAAAAAATCTAAATAACATAATGTCGTATTACAACCCGTTTGTGGATCCCGCTGCAACGTGCGGAGAAACCCACTGATAAGAGTAAATATACCATCTTTACACACTATTGTATCACACCTTTATAAATATCATACATGCCTTGTATACCTTGCTTGCACCTAACCTTTGTGAATACGAAAAGTTAGTAGGTGTCCTCCTATGTAGCCAGACTCATCATAATCTCATCATATACGTAGACATGGTCAAAAAAACCGGTTTTTCAACCCGGCCCGAAAAAAAAAACCGGTAAAACCGGTTTCACAAAAACCGGTTTTTTTAAAAACCGGTCCCAACCCGACCCCAAAGCCCGGTTTTGGATAGGTTTTGGTTTCTGGATCCTAGACTGGTTTGAAAACCGGTTCTATAGGAAAACCGGTTTGAAAACCGGTTTGAATTGTAACCCGGTTTGAAAACCGGTTTTTGTAAAACCCGAAAAAAAACCGGTTTAAAACCCGGTTTTTGACCGTTAAATAACGGCTATATAGCCGTTAGGAGCCAAAAACTAGCCGTTTTTTTGGTTTTTTTTTTGGGATTTTTGACCCACAATCATACTATAAATACCCCTTAATGTTTAGGATCAATCACACCATCAAAAACACTCTCTAATCTTGCATTCTTCATCTACTTTCTCACAAATTAATCTCTACTTTCTAAGAAAAATGGCATCTTCACAACCACTAACTCCTAAAAGCCAAACCGGTTCGCACGAAGTTGGTGCTTCTTCATCCCAACCCACGGTTGTTAAGGTGGTTCCCACGAAAAGAAACCCACTTGTTTGGAAACACTTTGATTTGTGTGTTATGACTTTTGGTCCAAACAAGGCGAGATGCAAATATTGTTCAGCTATGCTTAAACATGATGCTAACTCGACCTTGAGAGACCACGTGGAAAAACCATATTGTAAAATTTTGAAAGAACAAAAAAATTCTCAAGGTGGAGCCTCGATCACACAAGAAGGCGACTTGTTTGTGTACAACTTGGAAGCGGTTCGCGAAGAAATGGGGAATTTTGTCATACAAGAAACGTTGCCTTTCAATCATTTTGACAACCCACGTTTGACGAGGCTTATTCAACGAACGCTTCAACCAAGATACACACATGTAAGTCGTGCTACTCTTAGGCGTGATTGTTTAAAACGATGGAAACAAGCAAAAAATGAATTAATTACTTATTTTGAAAATTTACAAACCGGTGTTAACTTAACAAGTGATGTTTGGTTCGCACCGCACGGTTCACCCGACTCTTATATTTGTGTAACGGCCCATTGGATTGAACCGTCTTCTTGGCAAATGATGAAACGAACTATTGCGTTTCGATTGTTTGATTACCCTCACACCGGTACAAATATTTTTAATATGATTGACAAAGTTATTCGAACGTTTAAGTTAGAAAACAAGATTTTATCAATATCTTTTGATAACGTGTCGAATAATACCGCGGCAATCACACAATTAAAATTAAAATACCAACCTATTTGTGAAGGGGTATTTTTTCATAGTTGTTGTGTCGCACACATAATCAATTTGGCCGTTCAAGATGGTCTAAAAATTATTGAAACACAAAGAGAAGGTTTTCGAAGAATGTTACGCGATATTTATAGCAACAACACAAGGCATGCTAACTATATAAAATTTTGTAAAAGTGTGAATTGCATTTGTTTGGGTCCGAATTGGGATTGTCCAACAAGATGGAGTTCCACTTGTAACATGTTCGAAAAACACGTTTTGCAAAAAGGTAGTTTAAATGCATTTCATGAAATTTTGGTTAGTCGGGGAAAAGCGGCACCATACCACCCATTGAATTGGAATGTTATTGAAGCGGTTTCGGAAATGCTACAAGTTTTTAAAGCTTCAACCACCGCTTTGTCGGGAGTTTATTATCCCACAAGTTGTATAACACTTCACAAGTTATATAACATGACTAGAAAATTAGGGGAAATGGAATGTAGAGGTAGTCCATACAAAGAAATGGCGGCAACTATGAAGGAAAAGTTTAGAAAATATTTTTCGGAATTACCGCCGGTTTTTACTTGTGCATCCGCTTTAAACCCATGTTACAATATAGGGGGGTAGAAAATATAATTGAAAATATTTGTGCCGAGTTGGGGTTGAACACGGCAAAAGAACCACTTTTTTCGCAAGGTATGGTAGCAAGATTTAACAAACATCTTACGGATATGTATGATGTTTATTTTGAACGTTATGGTCAAATGTCGTCCATTCAAACGCAATTGAGAGAAGCTTCTCAAAATGTAAACGATTCGGACATGTATTTATACAATTCTTTGTTGGACACATCTAATAAACATGCAAGAGGTAACACTCCTAGTAGCGAACTTGGGAGGTATGGTGCCGAAAACTATTTACAAGGTTTGACTCCCGATGAATTTAAAAATTTTGATGTGTTGGCTTGGTGGAAAAGTAAGGAAAATCAATTTCCGGTCTTAGCCGCCATGGCCCGAGATTTACTAACCGTCCAAGCTTCCACGGTAGCTTCGGAATCCGCTTTCTCTATTAGTGGCAGGGTCATTTCGATACGTAGGACGCGACTAACTCCACCTTCAGTAGAGATGGCAATTTGCTTGAAGGATTATTTGGATGCGGCGGAGAGGGTGCAAAACATACGCTCACTTGAGGGAGAACTTGAATATGAAGGCGAAGTGTACGAGGACGAGGTGAACGCGGACTTAACCGAACCAATGTCGGAATATGAAGCCGAAATGGATGAATGGATAAGAAGCAACTCCGGTTCGGGTGAAGAGTAGACTATGTTTGAAGACTTATTTCCTATTAAGACTATGTTTTTTAAGATTATGTTTTCGGATTCCTTGATGTTTTGATGTTTTGATGTTTTTTTTCTTCGGATTCGTTTATGTTTTGATGTTTTTTATCGTGTTTTTAAGTTAATGAAATCGTATTTTTAAGTTACAATGTGTTTATAAGAATTTGTAGTGTTTAAATAGTTCAAAAAACAAAAAAAAAAAAAAAAAAAAAAATTCTGCACAGCAGCTGCAAAACAGCAGCAAACAACAGCCAAAAAACCGGTTTTTTTTCCAGTTTTTACCGGTTTTTTTACCGGTTTGGATAATTGGTCCTCCTTGGGTCTGAAAACCGGACCGGTTTTCAAACCGGTTTTAAAAAAAAAACCGATTTTTTTATGCCTCTAACACCCGAACCGGTTTGTCCATGTCTACATATACGTGCTCTTTGGAATATAAATAGCCCCTTTAAGTTTATTTTTCTTATATCATAGCCTTGATCACCCGTTTCAGTATTGACACCTCCACATACGGGTTTTTAGGATTTAAAGTGTTCAAAAGGCAGTAACAAAAATGGTGATGATATCACTTTGTTTTAGTTTTCATTCAAGGATTTTTAGTTTCAAAATTTCATCCAAAGTTATAAGGATTATCTCTACTACATTATACAGAGTGAGCAATGGGCAAACATGTCCAACTTCATAAAGTTAAGATGAGATGTGAAAAGTCATGTGCTTCAACCCTCAAATGTCATATAAATCTTTCCCAAATTACCCTTCAATGTATTAAGATACTTGTACCATGTAGTAAAGATAAATAAAGATTTACCACATGTTGATCAATTCTTTAATAATAATACATAAACATGAATAAGTAAATCGAATCAGTACCTTATTAGCCAGCAACCACTGATAGGGAATACTTTATGATCTACAGGATGATCGGGTTCCCGTTTAGGGTGTACAGTTAGGATGGCTAAGGAGATCATAGATCTCAGTTTTAGAGAGGAGAGGGAGGCATTAGGGTTTAGAATATTGGTGTTTCATTAGTCTTTACCTCTCCTAATAATCTCTATATATACACCCAAGGGGAAACCCTATTTAATGGTTCATTAAGGGTAATTACGTCCATCACATAAAGACCAGTTAAACCAATAGGGGTATTTAGGTCATTGATCATTTATTAGATAAATGATTATAAGGGCCACATAATAGAATATATAAATATATTCTTATATTCTCCCACTTGGCCGAGTAATCATTTATTATGAGCATTAGATAAGCCTGATCAGGAGTTAACACTCATTTTAGTTTTAAACCCGAAAATGTAGCAGAGAAATACAGTCGTTGAGTCAGTTATTCAACTCAGGACCCCCATTAATCATACTACACCCCAAATTTAAAACTTAACATTAGGATCATGACAAGTAAGCCCTTAACGTTAATTTGTATAATTAGTGTCTATACGTCATTAGGCATGCTTGAACGTATTTAGAGACAAACAAATATTAAACGGATGAGGAATAATTAATAATTAGCCATTCATAGTGCAATATGCAGTTGTACATGGTCATTAGTAAAACCCGTCTCAATTATAGGCCCTTAGAGAGACTTATGGGTGATAGACCTTTAGTTATTGGATCCATAAGCATATCATGAATGAATTCGATACAAAGAATTAGTTTCCTCTACCTGTTCATAAAAATAAGTGAACAGTCAATTTTGTATCGAATTTCTAATGCAGCTCCGCTCGAACTGTTACTGTTCGAGAAAACAGGGTAGCTGACTTTATCACAATAAGTCTTCAATATAGAACTTAGATGGAGTTATTAATTATGAGTCTACTGCTAAAATTCCAACAACATTTAGTGACAGTTGCTTTGTGATAAGCAACAAATTATGTCATTATTATTTAGGTTGTTGTTAACAGTTCATTATGACTCCTCCATGAGATAAGTTTTGTCTGCTGAAATAAGGATATATCCCGAAGTTGACATATTGTTTTCTTTGAATACACCAAAGTTAGAATAAGAGTATTCAACTATTTTAAGTTCTCACTTCTTCTTTAAATTATAGTCTGTCGTTTCTTAGAGATATTGTAATACTTTATTAGATGCTGTACAATAATCTAGACGAGTCTAGTGTTAAGCAACATGAGCAATATCCAAACGAGTATAGACTTAGGTGGTGTTTGTTTTTCTCCAAGAAGCACTTCTAACCTCTTTTGTCTGCGCCGCGCAGACGCGGGCAGACGTTTGGGGCGGGCAGACTGTTTGTTTTTCGGAAGACATTTCACTCCAAAAGCTCTTCCTGACCTCTTCTTGGTGCAGACTTGAACCAAAGTCTTCTAAGGTCTTCAAAGGTCTTCTCCTCTTCTCTTCTCCTCACCTACCACCACCACCGTCACCCACCCATCACCACCACCTAGCATCGTCCACCACCATCGTTCATCACCACCACCGTCCATCACCACCACGGTCCACCACCACTGTAACACCTCGAAGTGTTACGGGTCTCTTAAACGGGTCGGATCGTACCCGACCACTCGATTACTTATTAAATTATTTAAGTTCGAATCCCGCGTCTAACCGTTTTAATTGATTTTATAAATAATAATTATTGGATTTTTATTAGCTCGATAAAACGCTCCTTATCTTATATTAAAACGTTTCTTATTTTATTGTTATACCTGTTACCAAACACCCGCGTCTCAGTTATTATCCCTATAGCCAAACACCCCTTGTTATAATTATCTTCTATAAACCTTGTTGTTCCTTCATTGTCTGCGTACCATTTACAATTCACACACATATGTGTGTGTGTTAGAGCAGAAAGCAACCACAACCATCTCCACCTCCGGTCAGCGCCGCCGCCGCCGCTGCCGGACCCGCCTTCCTCTCCGGTCACCAACCCACCTCTCCTCTGTCTTAATAACCTACCCGATAACTATCAAGAATCCTTCCCTTCTGTAGCTATTAACAAGCAGCAGCAGTGACCGGTCACCATCTCCGGTGACCGGATAATTAGTTCCCTCCGATAAGAACCCTTCTACTAGGTTAAGCTTTCCCTTAAACATCACCGAACAACAACCCGATAAGCCCCTGTTCATCCCTTCAATTCCTTCTCTGTTCTGTCCGGAACCAAGCCCGGCAACCCTATGGTCAACCAAACCTTTAACCCGACATAAACCCTCTTGATTCTTATGTTACTGATATGAAATAATCAAACCCGGATCCATCAGTATCAAGCTATAAACCACCCGGTTGTTCCTCTGTTCATGGCCCGTAGTTGTTACCCAACCCTTGGATCTGTAACCCTTTAATCTGTTCTGCTCGTGGTTACTGAGTAACGAGTCGGACAGTCACCAAGCTACGGTGACTGTCGTGAGTCCTCATAACCCATCAGTCCACCTAAATATAACCCTTGTTCCTTCTAGTTTGGTAACCGGTATGTCACCGGGCAGTTATATAACCAGCCCGGACTATAGTCGTCGATGTGGGAGTGTTGTGTGCTATAACGAGTGGATTAGAACCTTCGGTTGATTCCCGTTAAGATTCTGGTTTGTGCTATGTTTCCTGTCGAGCTTCCGGTTAGCTTCCGGTCCGTCTCCGGTAAGGTCCGGTTGACCTCCGGTCTTATACCAACAATTATCCGAAAGGTATAATCTTTAACAGTTGTTATAAATAGGTTGGTATTAATCATTGATACCCGATTATAATACTGTTTCTATGATTATTGCGAGGTACCGTTAATCCAATCGGAGAGTTAAACCGTTACCGAGTCAACTCAGTGACTCGGTCAACACCCGGAATAGAACCCGGTCCATTGACTAGACGAGGATTATTAGAATTATACGATTATATATATATAATACGAATAACGTACGGACTTGATAATAATAATAAGAGACTAATAATCATATATAAAATATATACGTTTGTATATAAGATTCGATATATAAAACGATATACTAAGCTCGGGTAAGAATGTCTAGAGTTCTTTTAGGTTCGCGTGCCAAGCTGTAAAGGCCAGCTTTGTTTCTTTTTGCCTAGATTGACCAAACCCCGAGTTTAGGACTATCTAATATATACCGGATTCCATATATATAAATTGTATATATGATATATATCCTAAGTATTACAATCTAACAAGTCCCACGCGTAAAACGTATCGATATATATATTTGACATATAATTGTAATAAAAGAAACTATAGAAGACTATACGCAAACCTGTGAGTATCGTGAACTCCCCTCTTTTATTGTTTTATTAAACGTTTTAGGGGAAACACATGTCAATTATTAGAAATCATAGAAATGCTTTACATAATAGAATTAATAAAGGAAATATAATAGAAAAGGGGATAATAGAAACGACAAGGACAGTACTGACCGGTATCTAGCCATTTCCTTTATTGTCCAACTAGAGGATAATAACCAGTCTTACCCGAGTAGAGGGTAGGAATAAGTAAGATTTACCACGAACAGAGTGGTACCATCGATAGGAATGGCAACTAATAGAATATAATAGATTGACATATAATCGGTATAATTTAATCGAATTGGTATAATAGAATATATTTCCCCCTCCAGAATTAGAATAGTAAAGCATGTTTTATTAAAAGAATTATAAACAAATGAACTGGCCATTCAATTTATAAAATACACGACCTCACCAACTTTATGTTGACAGAAACTATTTTTGGCATGTGTTCAGGTAACCCAACAGATATGATGACGTGGATCCTGGAAGACTACAAGACTGTTATTACCCTGGATTCCGCTGTGTAACTCCGATAACCCGACCCGACAACCCGGCCACGTCAGGCTGGGGTGTTACAAGTTGGTATCAGAGCGGCACTTATAACAGTTTTGAAGTCTTTAGTCATCCGGGATCTACCAGAATATTTTTCTAAAAAGAAATGTTGCTTAGAAAAATAAATTAGAAATATTTAGGATATCAGGATTAGTAAAGAAAAATATCAGTCGAGTAAATTTTTGGGTACCTAAATGTCAAACCATTATAAAGTTGGTGAGAACCATAACCGTATACTAGAAATTAAAACAAATCCACCACAAGAAATTACTAGAATGATTATGTGGAGTAAATTGACAATTATGTACACAATTGTGAATTTACATACACATTTAATTTCTGGGAAATCTTACAGGATATTAAGGCCACAATAAATGAGAATATAAAATAGAAATCACAACATTAAAAGAAATGACAGAAATTTTAGAAGTATATATATAAATAGATATAGAATTACAAAAATTATTCTTCGATATTTTAATCGACTTGTACGAGAGTTTGAAATCGTATTTCATTCTCTAGAAAAACTCGTTGATTATAATTACTCGTTGCATCTCTCCGAAATTTCCGTCTTAATAATTATTTAGATCGTTAACCTCACGGTTATTCCAATAATTATAAACAGAATACGAATATACGCTCCAACTTGAACATTCCTATGCTCGAGTTTCCAGAAATAATTATTTTTACACCGTAATTTCCGAAATTTTTATAAATTTGATATATAAATATTGCGTTTTCTAAGAATTTTCCTCGATTATTTAAATAAAAATCCCATATATATACTGCGACTATTTAAAAGGTTTTAAAATCTTTTCAGTATAAATTTTGAAGTTTATTGAATTTAGTATTATTTTTACAATATTTCAGTTTTGAGTAAAAATATATAAATAACCTCCGTTCCAAATTTTAAATAAACGATTTATTTAATTTATAAAATTAAGAAAACCTGTTAATATTATAACTTATTTTCTTTTAAGTATTGATAATTTTTGAAAAACCCCAGAATCTATCTCAGGTTTTATCTAAATTTATCCGTTTAATCTTAAAGTTTTGATTTTAATATTTTAAGAAAGTTTTTACCGTGACTCTTTTGAATCGTTAATTTTATTTTGAAAAACGAATATTATTACGAAACTCGAACCTGTATCATTATTATAAATTATCCCTAAAAAGTTTTTATACAAAAATTCTATAAAACCTCGGTCGTATCATTTTGTTCGAACATATTTTACTCTATATTCTATATTCCGTACCATTTCGTAAAAGATCTTTAATTGAATTTTTATCCGTATATATATGTCAAGAGTATTTTCGGTACAATTTTATATCTATATTCGATTATATAACTTCCTTGATATTTTATCTCGATATAAATAATAAGTATTACCACGTTCTATAAATCTTTCTTTGGATATATATATATCGAAAAACCTTAGCCAGATGATATCTTCGATCTTTTCTCCCGAGAATTAAGATAATATTTTGAATAGAAATATTATTATTTCGAAATTCTCGTGACAAAAATAATTTGGAATCTCTCTCTAAAGAAACCGAATTATACTCGTTAGATTATGTGACAATATAAGTACTCTCTTAATTCTGTGACTTGAGCAAGTCAAAGATTAAAAGATGGAATAATTATATTGGACATCTTTTGGTGTGATCAAATTCTTGAACGATTGACAGTCTATTTCGTTAGACTCGAATCAACATGTTCTATTCCGAAATAATATAATTTAAAGAGAAAATAAAGAAGAAAATATCAGAATAATATGTGAAGGACACATACCTATTGTGATTAAAATAAATAAGTACTGGAATGTTAGGTGAGGTGGAATAGTAATTATGATCGCGACATAATTATGAATGCCACAGGCACAGTAACATTCGAGTAGGAGTTTATCGAGATCACAGTATGTTTGTATCATAAACATATTAAAAGAAATAATAAGAAATAATAAGAAGAAATATATAATGGAATCATCAGCGTAATATATGTGGAGAATACGACCACAGAACTGGCAATCTAGTTGGAATTTCTTCGTGAGATACAACTAAGAATATATTCGCAGAATATAAACCATCGATTGGTTAATTTCTACGAATTATAGAAATCAGTATATTGATTTCTGATTGCCAACCAAAGATAGTTGTATGTCCTCTGTGCAATCTCCGGGGCAAATGATATCTGGACCCTTATAGAAGGTATATCCGGACATTTGTCACCAAGTCACAGAATTCTTTATAAGGATATATGATGTTATGAACAAATCTTTGTAGTCACTTCGTATAAAGACTCACGTGAGTTATAATACAATCAAATTGGTAAAACGGTCAAGTGTTACCAAATTGAAAGTCAAGAAGTGATGGAGGAATTGTTAAATCTTTAAAATATAATAGACATAAATTTATATGGATTCAGAAACCGGAAACGGTAGAATCCAACGAATTATTAAAGGAAATAATTGAAATACGATTGATACCAAGCGGAATCGCGTAGAGATTCGCAAGGTATAATCGAAATGAAAACGAAAAATGAATAGAATTATGCTCATTTTTCCAGTGAAACTCTCTGGCCAAAGAAGGATGGATTTTATTCCGAATAACGGCTTGTGAGAGATAAATTGAGAAATCACTGTTCTGGCAAGAATTATCTATACGAAGATCCAAATAAAATAAGCTTCGCTTATAATAAGTTGGATTAAGAACCTATGATAAATTGCCTATATATAAGTTTATCGGAAAGTGTTTTCAAACACTGAAGGTATAAACTTTAATCGAATACATAAAAGAATTATTCCAAGCAAATATATATTATATAGAAGTGATGGAATTTATAGTGTGTGCTATAAATAGTATCAGTATTTGCTTGGATATAAAGGAATATAAAGAGGTAAATAATAGAATATAAATCGAAGAATAAAAGAATTATAATCTAGAACAGACATCTGATATGTCTGAATAAAAGAAAGGCATAGGAAATGCCAGGTATCAAGAGAAGGCATTTGAAATGCCAAATATTATTTAAAAGGCATCCGATATGCCAAGAAATATAATAATTAGATAAGAATAATAGTCGTAAGGAAACGACTAGAATTTTATAAAAAGAATATTTTATAAAAAGGAATTATAGAATATTTAACCGAGAGTGTATCGAATTCCGAAATAGTGATATCAAGAAGGAATAATTGCAGAAATACTTAACGCAATAAGTATTCATGCATTAAACCTGAATGATAATCATGATTTTGAGAAAGAATAATCGATGCATTGCCATAAGGATCTTAAGTCAAAGAATCGTAACAACGACTGTTACCAGTAGATTCTGAGACTATAAAGATAAAGTTACATATATTTGACTGTAGAATTGTGAAAGACCTCATTCACGATAATACATTGAGAAAAGTCAAATAATATGTAAAGAGATACAATGCAGTTAATCATCAATGAAATAGTCAGTAAGACTATTATAGATGATTTAAGAGAAATCTCAATCATCAATGAATTAGTCTTTTCCGGTACCTTTAGACTCCGGAAGATACGTTTAATAATCCGAGAGTTCCAGAAAATATTCCACTCTTTAAAAATCGGAATTACAATGATGACAGATTCTAAAGTTCGAACATAAGAGGTAGTAGCTCGGATCCCATTCAAGTCGTGATAATGAAGGGACTTCCGTATCTATCTCTTAAGAACCAACTAGAATCCATTATTGTAAAAGAATCCGAATATCAAGCGATGAATAAATAGTATCGATCTAAGATTCTAGCGATGTTTGCTGGAGATTTGTAAATCTCTTTGAACATAAACGATTAGAATCTCAACATGTATTAAATCATCTTTATATAAGAATGATATTCAGTCTGTTTCTCATTCTAATGATAAATAAGATAAGAAGAATATTCATAGTATAAAGAAAGATATCAATCTATACGGAAAACCATTAATAGTCATACCAGAAAATACAGATAGTCCATATATCTGTATCAACATGACTATAGCAAGAAAGGTTAAAACGTAGATTTGAATTGATATAAAGATCGATTTCCTCGCAAACCATGAGTACTGATCATGATTCGTGACGAGTGTTCAAGTTTGCATTGTAACATCCTTATCGATTAAGGGTGTAAAATACAAGATCGCTCAAATTTCGGGGACGAAATTTCCTAAGGGGGGG
Organism: Ambrosia trifida; assembly: GCA_028751855.1. Classification (NCBI taxonomy): domain Eukaryota; kingdom Viridiplantae; phylum Streptophyta; class Magnoliopsida; order Asterales; family Asteraceae; genus Ambrosia; species Ambrosia trifida. The sequence continues at coordinate 119,738,230 of CM054127.1, forward strand.
AGAATGTAACACCTCGAAGTGTTACGGGTCTCTTAAACGGGTCGGATCGTACCCGACCACTCGATTACTTATTAAATTATTTAAGTTCGAATCCCGCGTCTAACCGTTTTAATTGATTTTATAAATAATAATTATTGGATTTTTATTAGCTCGATAAAACGCTCCTTATCTTATATTAAAACGTTTCTTATTTTATTGTTATACCTGTTACCAAACACCCGCGTCTCAGTTATTATCCCTATAGCCAAACACCCCTTGTTATAATTATCTTCTATAAACCTTGTTGTTCCTTCATTGTCTGCGTACCATTTACAATTCACACACATATGTGTGTGTGTTAGAGCAGAAAGCAACCACAACCATCTCCACCTCCGGTCAGCGCCGCCGCCGCCGCTGCCGGACCCGCCTTCCTCTCCGGTCACCAACCCACCTCTCCTCTGTCTTAATAACCTACCCGATAACTATCAAGAATCCTTCCCTTCTGTAGCTATTAACAAGCAGCAGCAGTGACCGGTCACCATCTCCGGTGACCGGATAATTAGTTCCCTCCGATAAGAACCCTTCTACTAGGTTAAGCTTTCCCTTAAACATCACCGAACAACAACCCGATAAGCCCCTGTTCATCCCTTCAATTCCTTCTCTGTTCTGTCCGGAACCAAGCCCGGCAACCCTATGGTCAACCAAACCTTTAACCCGACATAAACCCTCTTGATTCTTATGTTACTGATATGAAATAATCAAACCCGGATCCATCAGTATCAAGCTATAAACCACCCGGTTGTTCCTCTGTTCATGGCCCGTAGTTGTTACCCAACCCTTGGATCTGTAACCCTTTAATCTGTTCTGCTCGTGGTTACTGAGTAACGAGTCGGACAGTCACCAAGCTACGGTGACTGTCGTGAGTCCTCATAACCCATCAGTCCACCTAAATATAACCCTTGTTCCTTCTAGTTTGGTAACCGGTATGTCACCGGGCAGTTATATAACCAGCCCGGACTATAGTCGTCGATGTGGGAGTGTTGTGTGCTATAACGAGTGGATTAGAACCTTCGGTTGATTCCCGTTAAGATTCTGGTTTGTGCTATGTTTCCTGTCGAGCTTCCGGTTAGCTTCCGGTCCGTCTCCGGTAAGGTCCGGTTGACCTCCGGTCTTATACCAACAATTATCCGAAAGGTATAATCTTTAACAGTTGTTATAAATAGGTTGGTATTAATCATTGATACCCGATTATAATACTGTTTCTATGATTATTGCGAGGTACCGTTAATCCAATCGGAGAGTTAAACCGTTACCGAGTCAACTCAGTGACTCGGTCAACACCCGGAATAGAACCCGGTCCATTGACTAGACGAGGATTATTAGAATTATACGATTATATATATATAATACGAATAACGTACGGACTTGATAATAATAATAAGAGACTAATAATCATATATAAAATATATACGTTTGTATATAAGATTCGATATATAAAACGATATACTAAGCTCGGGTAAGAATGTCTAGAGTTCTTTTAGGTTCGCGTGCCAAGCTGTAAAGGCCAGCTTTGTTTCTTTTTGCCTAGATTGACCAAACCCCGAGTTTAGGACTATCTAATATATACCGGATTCCATATATATAAATTGTATATATGATATATATCCTAAGTATTACAATCTAACAAGTCCCACGCGTAAAACGTATCGATATATATATTTGACATATAATTGTAATAAAAGAAACTATAGAAGACTATACGCAAACCTGTGAGTATCGTGAACTCCCCTCTTTTATTGTTTTATTAAACGTTTTAGGGGAAACACATGTCAATTATTAGAAATCATAGAAATGCTTTACATAATAGAATTAATAAAGGAAATATAATAGAAAAGGGGATAATAGAAACGACAAGGACAGTACTGACCGGTATCTAGCCATTTCCTTTATTGTCCAACTAGAGGATAATAACCAGTCTTACCCGAGTAGAGGGTAGGAATAAGTAAGATTTACCACGAACAGAGTGGTACCATCGATAGGAATGGCAACTAATAGAATATAATAGATTGACATATAATCGGTATAATTTAATCGAATTGGTATAATAGAATATATTTCCCCCTCCAGAATTAGAATAGTAAAGCATGTTTTATTAAAAGAATTATAAACAAATGAACTGGCCATTCAATTTATAAAATACACGACCTCACCAACTTTATGTTGACAGAAACTATTTTTGGCATGTGTTCAGGTAACCCAACAGATATGATGACGTGGATCCTGGAAGACTACAAGACTGTTATTACCCTGGATTCCGCTGTGTAACTCCGATAACCCGACCCGACAACCCGGCCACGTCAGGCTGGGGTGTTACAACCACCACCCACCACCGTCCACCACCACCACCACCGTTCACCACCACCACCGTCCACCACCACCACCACCGTCCACCCACCACCACCCACCACCACCCACCACCCACTACCACCACCACCACCACCACCACCGTCACCCACCCACCACCACCACCTAGCATCGTCCACCACCACTGTTCACCACCACCACCGTCCATCACCACCACCGTCCACCACCACCACCCACCACGGTCCACCACCACTACCACCACCTACCACAACCATCACCCACCACCACCACGGTCCACCACCACCACCACCCACCACGGTCCACCACCACCACCACCCACCACGGTCCACCACCACTTACCACCGTCCACCCACCACCACTACCACCACCCACCACCACCACCACCACCCACCACCACCACCCACCACCCACCACCACCACGGTCCACCCACCACCACCACCGTCTACCACCAGACTGCTGTAAAAACTCAGTTTATTTAAATTTAAGTTTATTTCAGCAGTCTGCAGACGTTAACAAACAAACAGTCTTCTTCTTGCAGACTGCAGACCTTTGGTCCACCTCTTCTCCTGCAGATGTCTGCAGATGTGGTCCGCAGACTGCAGACCTTTTCCTGCAGAAAAAACAAACAACACCGTAAACTTACATAAGGCTTCTAATTAATGAAGCATAAGGTAGTAATCTCAATTATCCTATTAGCCTCTAAATGAGAGCAATTTTGTATGTTACATGTGTAAGGACCCGCTTAGAGACGAAACTAATGTCTCGTTGAGTCTATCTCGGTGAATTTTGATTCCTATAACATAAGAGGTATCTCCGAGATTCATTATGTCAAAGTATGCACGAACAATGATTTGACAAACGTAACATATACTTGTCAAAAGAATGTCATCGATATAAGGACAAGTTTACATTAGTTGCTCCCACTCATCTTGAGGTAGGTGTATTAATCCACTTGGTACTTGATGAAAAGAATTGCATTATAATTTCATCATGTTTAAATGCTTGCATCAACCCATACATGGATTTCATTGACTTACAAACTAAGTGTTCTTGACCTTCAGTTTAGAACTTTCAGGTTATTTTATGAACATGTAGGTCAATGTTAGGGAAAGTTGTCTAATGTTCATCTAATGTAGCTCTTAAATTATTATAAGCTACTAGAACGGTAATGATCCTCAAAGATACCTTTTTGCAAGACAAGTAAGAAGGTTCTTTGATAATTTAATCCCTCTTAAGTATAATCCTCAGCAATCAATCGTACTTTTAGTGTGATAACGTTTCCATTCAGATTCAGTTTAGTTATGAACACCCTTAGGTAATTCAACCAAATCCAAACGTTATTCTAATTTATGGAATCAAGCTTGCTAATAATAGATTTATCCCATTTAAAAGATTTAATTGGCGCTGATGATATAATTAGTAGAGGTAAGATCAGTAAACTTTCCAAACATCCATTTCAGCTTTAGTCAGGTGAGGTACTTAATCATCAAAGTTAGTAGGCCTTTTAGACTTAGATGACCTCATGAGTTAACTATTGGGTTTATTAGGATACATATGCAATTTTATGAATTAGCTCTTGGTTAGGTGCTTTTATTCTCAGGTAAATAAGGAGCAATATTAGTTTCTAAGTGTATAAGAGTTGTTGCAGTATGGTGTACAAGAGGTGTAATCGGAGTTAAATTCGGAGTAGAATTTAATGAGTCTCTCTCCCCCCCCGCCTCTTGTACTTCTTGCAAGTCATGATAAGGACTTTTACTGCTCCCACTAAACTTAGAAATCTTTAGGAACTTAGCATGCATAGGGTCTAAGATTGGAAGACCAATAGATTCTAATAGAGAAACAAGACAGTGATGTTTATGTTAGTTTCTCTTATTGAGGATTACTTTAGTTTTGGTAAGAAATCTAAGTTCTTCCCATAGTGAGGCATCAATGAAACTTTATTAGGAGTATCATTATATTCTAAGGAGACAAGTTGTGATGGAGCAGTGTCATATACAAGAGGTGTAATTTGAGATAAGATCAAAATTGTCACTTCCCCCACCTCTTGCAACTTTTGCAAGTTATAATTAGGACACTTAATACTCCCACTGATCTTTTAGGTCTCTGGGAACTCCATATGATAAGTTTTAGTGATGCATGTGAATAGGAATATTTCATATATTTTAAACTTGATTTCCTTATTGTCCAAATTTCATAAGAAATTTTAAGAACATATTTAGAAGGAAACTATTTAAGTATATATGAATTGATTTCTTTAAGACTTAGGTCCGTATGAAACAAATTAGATACAAGTTGATATTTTTCTAAGCTCCACTAATGTCAGTTAATTCACATGTGATGGAAACCCATTTATTCCTTCTGCCATTTTAAAGTTTAGGGCATTCAACACATGCTTTAAAGTCACTAAGAATGAGATTTGATAACAAATCATCCTTCATTAACCTATTCATGATTGCTCATGAAAAATTTTGGTCTCAATGGACGAAGTGTATAGGTCTCATTATCCTTTGTTAAATTTTCATTTTCATGATAACAAAGTTGTGAGAATGTGCGTATCATCTTGTTCTATTTTATAAGGTTTCTGTTCAGATAATGACAACCAATAATATGAGAGTTTAAGTTAATAGTGACTTTGTTTTGGTCATAAAACTCATAGCTGTCAAAGTGTGGCTTTAGTGTTGATACTAAAATTCTGAGTAATATCCAGAATATCGTAAGCTATCATAAAGCCTAATACAAAGATCAGTTATTAATGGTTCTTTCAACCTTAACAATAAATTCGCCACTTACTCTCATCTTAAGTATTTGTTGAAATCTGGTAAGGAAACGAATAGAACTAGACTCAACAATCATGTGTTAATTGGAATATTTATATTTGTGGAGTTAAATATCATTGACTTTCTACTACTTAACTTAGCCAGCTGTTTCCTTAGCTTATGGATTTGTCTCATTGCTTGTGCCTAGTCTAATGGCGTAGTTTTGCAGTGAGACATCCGCTTGGAAAACTTAGAGCTGGAAGCAGTACTTGTATTTTGTTTCCGGACTTTAAAACTATCCTCTCTATTGTAAGTTATCTTCCACCTTTAAGTTTTAGTGGTAGTAAGGTGAATAACATCTGATTTTTCAGTTTTAGGCGTTTCTTTTTCTTGTACGTATGTTGCTATCAACACACTCATTTTCCTTTGGTACTTCTAAGTGTTGTAGTTGATTCATAAGGCATCCAATCGTACTAATGAAAAAAGTTATTTTATAACGCACTGAAAATCATTATTGATTCCATGAATAAGCCCTTAGTTTAATAGGCCATGTTTTCAATATTATGATGTATTCACGAATGTCACCTAACTTTATTATTTGAGTTAGATTTATTGCATGCTACTTTAAGAGTCCTTTGATTCTTCCTTAGAAACAAAATTAGTCTTAGGAATTTCAGAATCTTTTAATTTCTCCCCTGATAGCAATCATTAATTTGAGTTCTTGATTACCATAAGTGACATTATATTTGACTTATCCCACTTCTTAATGAAAATAAATTCCTTTGTAAGAAAAGTTAGCAGGAGTGTCATGTCTTAAGGGATAACCAAGACTCAATAAGAGCAAATCATATTAAGTTTTTGAATAAGAGTGGATTAGTTAGTTTGAGATATGACCTTTTAGAAGAACTTTAGAGTGATTTATGTTTTGGGATATTCAAGTAAGGCAGACAAAAAAAAATTAGTATCATTATATTAATGAAGGATCATTAATATGTGAGGATAATTGTTTTGATGAAGATGTGATAACATCTATTTTAAACACCAAAATATAATAGATTAATTAGAAGTTCTGCTTAAAACAATAGCACATCACCTTTGGGCAGAAGTGGGACACTTAATTTATTAGGCACAATTTAGTTTTACAGGGCACGAATGTAACACATCATCTTTGGACAGAAGTGAGACATTCATGTTAATTAGGCAAAACTAACTTGGTTTGCTTAGTTAGACTAAGATAACTATGTTAAGGTAGCACATCACCTTTGGGCAGAAGTGGAACCTTTTAAGTGTTATCAAAGTGAAGCAATGTTTATTGATTTAGGTTTTGAAAAAACATATTAAGTAAGGTTTTACAAAACTAATAAACTAATTAATAGCAAACCCCGAGAAAATTTTAGATTACCAGTTCTCGGGAAAGTAGGTTTAGTTCCCGGGAAAAGAGGTTCTCGAGAAAAATAGTTAGTTCTCGCAAACAAGGAAGTTCTCAAGAAAATGATTAGTTCTCGAACTTGTCACAGTTCTCGGTAAAAATTGAGTTCTCGGTAGAAATTAGGTTCTCGGAAAAGCAATTAGTTCCCGGAAACAACAAAGAGGTTCTCGAGAAAATAATTAGTTCTCGACCTTGTTCCTAGTTCCCGGAAAAATTACTAGTTCTCGGAAATAAGTTAGGTTCTCAGAAATTAGTTAGGTTCTCGGTTAACATGTTAGTTCTCGAATTCCTAAGAGTTCTCGTATTCAGTAATGGTTTTCGGAATCAGTATTGGTTCTCGAATTTAGGTTTAGGTTCTCGAATTTTAGGTTTTCGAAAACAGAAAACCGAGAACTGTTGGTTTTAGAACTTGAATCCGGAAACCTGTATGAGAACAATCTTTCGAAAAAGATAATCCGTGAACAATGTATCCGAGAACTATGATACCCATAAGTGCTATAATTTAGGGATTTGAGAAAATCTATTTCAGTTAATTTCGGGATTTCAGTAAATCTCCAAAATATTTCAAAATTGTGATAACCTTTTAATTTAAACTTGGAGATTAAGTTACTCCCAAAATTTTAGGAAACGGATTTTAATCCTAGTTGTAACCAACTTATAGCGATTTTCATCAAAATAAGGATGAATTTTATGAATAGTCCTATGAACATAAAAAAAAAACTGTTCATACTAATTATCAGATTTATTATCAAAGTTTCGATTAATAAATCAAAAAATTTTAATAAAACAAAGTTTTGATATTAATTAAATCAAAATATCATCCATACATCATCAAAAAAAAGTATCCATACGTGAGTATCAGTTTCGAAACTTTCAGTGATGATTTTTTTTTTCTTTATATTCACAATAAGCCAATCAAATCATTATATTATTAAAGTAATCATCAATGTTTCAAAAAACTAAAAACAAAGTGCATCAGACTTTGAACTTTCGAACTTTTATTAATTAATCGAAACCTTCTCAAAGTTTGAATTAAAATAGAATTGATATAATCAACATATGCTCTGATACCACATGTTGATCAATTCTTTAATAATAATACATAAACATGAATAAGTAAATCGAATCAGTACCTTATTAGCCAGCAACCACTGATAGGGAATACTTCATGATCTACAGGATGATCGGGTTTCCGTTTAGGGTGTACAGTTAGGATGGCTAAGGAGATCATAGATCTCAGTTTTAGAGAGGAGAGGGAGGCATTAGGTTTAGAATATTGGTGTTTCATTAGTCTTTACCTCTCCTAATAATCTCTATATATACACCCAAGGGGAAACCCTATTTAATGGTTCATTAAGGGTAATTACGTCCATCACATAAAGACCAGTTAAACCAATAGGGGTATTTAGGTCATTGATCATTTATTAGATAAATGATTATAAGGGCCACATAATAGAATATATAAATATATTCTTACACCACAAACTTCAAATAATTATATTCAACAAATATTAATTTTACATTTTCTTTTTTTCTTTAAAATTGCATATGTTTATATAAATATACAGTGCCGTTCATCATGAGAATTGCGGAAACAAATTACTTTATCTTTGCAGAAAGTTAATGGTGGTACGAAGTGACGCACACACAACACCAAGTAGTACGGTACGTTTTGATTTTTTGTTGATAATGTTTTTTTTATTTTAATTATTAAATAAGAACAACAAGGTGCGACCGAGGACGTTGAAAAGAGTAATCATGTTGTAACGAATCTGGCAAAACGTCGACACAATCCGAAAGTGGATTGTATCTACAAGTTCATCTTCCAAGTTAAACTTGATTTGTTTATTAAAATAAATGTCTTGTTGGTACTTTTTTACTTCTCTGTTTACTTGTTTATACTGATATCGAATGGTTGTGTTTTAGTTTATCTACTCTGTTTTGGTTTCTATGCTCATATTTGGTTTAAAGTTCATGCTTGACAATACGTATCCATATGGTGGTTTGGTCTAAATTTGTGAAAAATTATATAGAAATATTTCGGAATAAAAATTATCTATGCTCATATTTGATTTTGAGAACAGTGCTGATGACTGGATTTTGATGATCAAAAAAGTTCATTTTCATATATAGTGAAATCTTTTTTTATACTTGGTTGTCCTGTGTACACATCATCTCTTAGATGTTGGAAGTTAAGGACATATGGTTGGACAATTTACATAGTGTGTCATGAAAAGTTATAAGAACGTATATGTTGGATATAAAAAAATATAGTTTCTTTTCAAAGTTTAAACAATGAAGAGAAATGGATTAACTTCATATACATCGTTTCGCATTCAAAGACAATACGTTTTTACACTTTTCCTACAACTTGGTGGGCTAACACGGCTACGCTTGTGCATTGTTCAAAAAATATATATTTATCTTAACCGTCCCGCAGCAACGCGCGGGTTTCCCACTAGTTTATATAAGGTTAGGATCAAATACACAATAAAAGAAAGGAAAAATTACACAATTCGTCCTTTAGGTTTGACCCATTTTTCAGTGGATGTACTTTCGCGTTTCAGTTGATGAGATTCGTCCTTAACGACCTAAAATCTTTCACCCATTGTCCTAAGGGCCTAACTTGGTTAGTTTTTAACGTTAAATCTGGTCATGTGGATTGCATGTGAGGATATATTCGTCAATTCATCTGCCCCTTTCATTTCCCACCTATATTATAACGTTTCGTTCATAATAATCAGATCATCATCTAGGGTTCTTCAAGAGACCCAAATTAGGGCAACCACTTCAATCGATCATGGACCCTATTTACTGCCATTGTGGAAAACCAGCAATCGTACGTACATCGTGGACAAGTAAAAACCCAGGTCGAAAGTTTTATGCTTGTCCTGACCAGGTACGTTAACACTCAATTTCTGATTTTTCATTACATAATGTTGCATCTGATGGATTTCTTTCTGTCAAATTAGCTATCACGATGTGGATTTATTGGATGGTGTGATGAATTGAAGTGCCAAAGGTGTCAACAGATTATTCCAGGTCTGTTAAAAGCCAAGAACAACCTTGAAGTTTATAATGGCCACCTTGTTGTTGCAAACCACCAGCTTGAAGAAAAAGTTAAAGATTTGAAAGATCAAGGAAGCAAATGGAAAAGGATGTTGATATGTAGTTGGTTATGTTTCTTGGTGTATAAAATTTTGTATTCTTAGTTGAACTATGCATTAATGCACCTGTTAGGACTTTGTAAGAAATGGTTAATGGTTAATGATAATGAAAGTGCTTATAATGCACACTGTTAATGTTCAGCCAAATTGACCCATTTGACAATCTGCATATTGAATGTCCAGCCAAATTGACCCATTTGAAAGATATTGACCCATTTGACAATCTGCATATTGAATGTGCAGCCAAATTGACCCATTTGAAATATATTGACCCACTTGACAATCAACATATTGAATGTGCAGCCAAATTGACCCATTTGAAAAACATGTAATATACTATGTTTAACCATTAACAAAACTGTAATACACTGCAACATATAATAAACATCTGGACATACCCATTAACCAAAACTGCAACATTTTTTGCTGCATTAAGTACATAAACTGCATGTTCAACATAGCCTAATCATTACTACTTGTTCAACAAAAACAAACACAAACATAAACATAAGTTACTAATTGTAACACCCCGGCCCGGAACGGGCTGACGTGTCACAATATCATATCAGAGACAAAAAACAAAGTTTCTTTTATTTAATTACAAAACATATAGCGTTACGGAAGACAGGTGGTTCATAGTCTTAAAGTCAAACTACATAATATTAAACATAAGTGACAGGTTTCTTTAGATAGCATCCTATGTTTTATTGCTCTCTCTTTATCCCGCCCAAAGTAACCTGTTAACCTGTAGATACAAAAAGTTTACGGAATGAGCTGAAGGCCCAGTACGGAATATTAGGCTCAAATAGTAACGCAATAATTAACTGAAACTAATAATACAAATACTGATCTGAAACGTAACAAGCATATAACTGAACTGAATCATGTAATACAGATGTACCCATAAGCCAAACTGAATTCTATTATGCGTGTTGATATACGGGTAGCTACTCCCGTCTATCAACACATGAAATGGCGCAGGTTGGCATACCCGCAACCGTTTCCGGAACTGAAACTGAAACTGAACTAGGATCGATCCATACGCCTCCTAATTGCATTGTACCACACCTGTACTTAAGAGACGCCGTGAACTAATCTCTCCGTCACGGTTGGAGCACATATTGTCGATGCCACAACAACATGCCCGCGGGACACTCCACGGGAAGCGGTAGCTTAGGGTAACAGAGCACTGAAAATCTGAGTCATATAATCTGGTGCAAATAATAACTAATAATACTAATATCACATACTTGGGAACATATGATAATGAGTGAATTAAAAGCATCGTATGATTTATATAATCTACTTTCAATATTAATATATTTAGAACGAGAAATGAACGGACGGTCAAATGAATTGATGCTCAAAGACGGGGGAGTTTTAATATTTATATATATTATTAATAGGGTTTATATCAATTGAACCAGATAACAAAGGAGAGGGGTAAGGATCCGTACCTGTAATGTTTCAAAGTGATGCCAACTTGTTTAAAAGCGTGCACAATTATCTACATGTAATTATATACAGTTTAGAATAAAAAAAAAATGTTGTTTATAGTTAAACTTGACTTTTTCTAAGTCATGAGACTCTTTATACCACTCCATCCATGTTTATGCTTACTATAATATTATTTATTAATTTAAAGAAATCTGGCCATCTATATTAAAATAGAAATAGAAGAGTATTATTAATTTGAAAGTTTTGGTGGCCTAATGGTAAATAAATACATTAAAACCTTCTGAACAAGTTTTGAAATCCAACAACTTCGTCTGACCACTGTACTAAAGCATAGAGCTATGTTCAGACCATATATCATAAATTATAAGGTGTTTCAACTTAACTTATATTTGTTTAAATATTAAATAAAACAATATACCTTGCTACTATTATGTCTTCTCCGACAGTCTAGCAAGTTCACCGGAAAATTCTGTTGAGCTCTACGATAGCCTTCCGGACATAAAGACGTCGCCAAAAGTTACTAAGGGTTGAAGGTAGGTAGCATCGGTATTTCTTTGAGGTTTTGAGTTTGTTTTTGTTTTCGCCGGATTACGAACCGTTGACGGAATTTGTTATAAAACAGAGTAGAAGTAGAAAGGAATGAAGGTGAATGAGATGAGAATTATACTGAGACCGCATCCTAATTTATAGTCAGGCTTGAAGCTTATCATCATGGGTGACGTACGGGTTGACATCTAAACAGTGCATGCGGTTGGCGTGTGTAGTGTATGCGCTCCGTGTGTGTTGGTTGCCGGTGACTTGTGTTCTTCGTGTGGTTGGCGTTTTGTTGCCGAAGGTGGTTCGTTGCAAACAACGGTTCGACGTCTGCAAGCGTGTGTGATGTGTGGGTGGTTGGAGACAGTGATGTAGGTTGTGACGGGTTGGTTTGGTTGGATTACCGGGACTATTTGGATTAAGAATTGGACAGGAAAAACAACCTGTCGGAGTGACGGGTTGGTCGGAATATGGTCGGGGTTCGATTACCGTCACCGGAGACGAAGAAGGTGACTGGAGGTTGTCTCTCTCTCTCTCTCTCTCACTTGAATGTACAGAATTTATTTGGTGCACCATTCTTGTCTTCATTCTTGCCAATTTATAAACAAAGGGATGCATGCATGTGAGTTTGTAATGATGATGAAAAGGATAGGTGGAAGGCAGGTGGTGTGTGTGCGTGAGTTTTAAGCTTCACATATGAAGTGAGCTGTTAAGTGCAATGTATGTATGAGAATTATGAGTGTAGGACATTTTTGTTTTTCTACTATTTTTACATTATTATTGTTGTAAGTTTATTATTATCAAGTAAATTTACTATAAGTTAATATTAGTACTTAGTTTAATTTTTATTGTTTATATAATGTTTAATACGTATACGATCTAACCCAAAATGATTATATAACTTGAATACTAGATAAGATAAATCTAAAATCGTAGTAACGTGGTTGTCACATTTTCTTTGACCCATTGAGTCAACTCATGTTTGAATTATATTTTTCTTTATTTTAGTTCAAATTTGTCGGATATTACACTAATGTTCCCAAAATACATATTCAACAAACATAACAAACATAAACATCCTAACCCTTGCTACCCTGAACCTTGCCAGTGGTACCCTTCTTGCTAATCTTCTTTCTTCCATTTTGTCCAGACTTGGCCTGAGTACCTGCAACCTGTTCACTCTGTGTAACACCCCAACCGATGGCGGAAACATCGGGATGTCACGTATTGATGATTGTTCAGTAGCTCATGGTGAATAATAAATTTCATTAAATGATTTAAATAAATTACATACAATTGTTCTACAAGAATTCGTTCATCAAAATGAATAATACTATGCACACATCTTCAAGCATTAACTCAAATCTTCAAGCAAGTAAAACCTGAAACATGTTAAGTTTGAAAATATTTTGGGTCAACAAAAGTTGGTGAGAATACATAGGTTTTTGAATATAAATGATATCAATAGTTTGTACAACATTCATAGTTGTATGATGATAGAGTATGATTCTGACATGTAACAATGCGTCTTTGTACAACCAAACCTTGTGTCGACTGATGACTAACTCGCAAGTTAGTTAAATGTTGTTACTGTTATCGATCATCCCTGAATTTATGCGGGGGGATGGGTTTGTCAGACCTATAACGCTATAATCTAAACAGGCGGCTTGATCAATGTTAATGATTGTACTGTGTCTTTTTGTTACAGTCAAATGATAGAATGAGTAAATGATAGTGTAATTGAATCACAAGTTTCAACAATGTAAGAATGAGTAAATGATAGTGTATAAAATGTTTAAACATGTTTCACCCCAAAATGTAAAACAGAAAAAATGGGCTATGTAAACTCACCTTAGCAAAATGTTATATCTCTTGAAAAATAGAATAGTGTGTTCCCCAAACAATGCCAAGTATTACCCTATAATCAAGGTAATAAATAGGTCTAAGTCTATCTAGTCTACAAATGTATTCTAGGGCTCCGAATTGGGAATAAGTGCTTGTTTGATTACTAAATAATATGTTTGAATAAAAAGGGAAATTTGGTAAATAAATAAACAAAAGTCTATTTGTAAATTTTAAATTAAATATGGTCACAATACTAAGTTTAAAGTATAAAAATAATTTTTATAAGATTATTTTCTTAAAAATAGAATATTAAATCTATTTATTTCAAATTGTCAAAATTTAACTTTAATATTTAGAAAATACTAAAATTAAGGAATTATTAGGTTAAAAGTTGTATTTCTGTTCCAAATAATCAGAAATAATTTATATAAAATTTTGGTGCAAAAATATTGAAAAATGAATTTATTATGATTTATTTATGATTAAAACTAACAAAAATTGATTAAAATATTAAATAAATGATTTTTCAGAAATAAAAATCATTTCAGAGGAGTTTATTATTGTAAAAAACTCAGAATAATTTTTGTGGAAATTTATAAAATTGTTTGACATTTTTATAGAATTTTATAAATAAAATAGAATAAACTTGATTTATTTATTATATATATTAAATAAATAAAATTTTGAAAACTAAAAATTTTATGCTAAACTTTTTCACTAGATTAACATAATATAATTTTTGTAGAATTTATAAAAGAGTTTAAGTATTTTAAAAATGAATTTAAAAAAAATAAAGGAATATATATATATATATATATATATATATATATATATATATGTTTAATTAAAAAGAATGTTTGTTGATGCCGAGATTCGAACCCGGGCCCTTGGCCGGTTCGTGTGTTTAGAGTCACAAGCCCAGACCATCTGGTCTAGACCCTGAGAACGATTAGTTCCTGATTAATATAATTATATACAATAATAGAAATCTAATTTATATTCAATTTAAAAGAAAGAAAATAAAACGGTTGTAAGGGGACTCGAACCCGTGAGCTCGGGTATGATAACCACAGACACAACCACTTGATCAGGATCAGTGGTTGTGTTGTGTTTGTATCTGTTTAAAATAAATAAACAGTTTTGCGTTCATGTTCTTCCCCAATTCGTTACATTAAGAACCCTAGCCTTTTAATCATTCCAATAACAACGATAAAGCTTAATTAAACAGAGGGTAATTGACTTACAGGGGCCGATTAGATTGTAGAAGTAAGGTATTGAACCATACTACTCGTCTAAGCTCCCATTACGCGAGTCAACAAAAGTCAAACTGTGGTGAATGCAGGTTATAAGGTGTGTTTTAGGAGAATTAGAGGGTGAGGGTTTTATAATTGGCGTGTAAAGACTGAGGAGACGGGTGTTATTTATAGTGTTCTCGTCAATATGGAAGGTCATAACTGTTTGACCTTTGCTGGTCAACCACGCGTCAAGAACACTAGAATAGGAATGATTGGAGCGAAATTTCGTTGCAGTAATTAAGTAGAACATGCCGGTGTTAAATCAGTCAAGGTGGGTTCCGGATTTCTCGCCTAGAATGGTGTTCTTAATTCCCGGGTCGGGTCCTTTGTTTGGTCGGGTCTGGTGTGGGAACCGGGTAACAGGGACGA
The DNA here is from genome assembly GCA_028751855.1 of Ambrosia trifida. Lineage (NCBI taxonomy): Eukaryota > Viridiplantae > Streptophyta > Magnoliopsida > Asterales > Asteraceae > Ambrosia > Ambrosia trifida. Next base: position 119,753,448 of record CM054127.1, read on the forward strand.
GAGGTAAGGGGTATTTGGTTGGGCCGGGTTTTTGTTCTGGGTTGGGCTGGGCTCGAAAAGGGTTTAATAAAGATGGGTTCTTTTTTTTTGTTTTTGTTTTATAAAAGAAATCCAACATTTGTTATTATTATTATTATTATAAAGTGGTAAAAAATATAAAAGAAATATATATTATTTTTTTAAAAAAATCATATAAGGAGTACATGTGGGTAAAGTGGTGATTTTAAAATACGTGATGTTACACTCTGTCCCTTGCAGGTCCTTTGATTGTGTCCAGTATTCCCACACTTGCCACATTTTCCTTTGGTGTTTTTTCTAGACAGCATGCCCCCTGATACCAGATCATCCCTTTCAAATTCTGATCTCTTCCTAACCTTCTTGGGTCTTCCAACTTGTGTGTGATGATTTGGTGGTGTTAAAGTTGTAGGAACTTGAGACTTAGGCTATAAAGCTCTGCCATTGATTGGGTTAATCTTAAAGGAATAAACATGTCTCCACCTATCCATTGTATACACTGAATTAACCCAACTCTCCAATGCCCCAACTCTACCTCCATTAGTAGCTTTGAACCAAATTGCAGCCACTGCATGTCTGCAGGGCATTCCTGTCCATTAAAGTAAGAAAATTTAGCATTAATGAATGAAAGTAACAACATTTTAATTGAACAAGATATACATACCTGTTATTTCCCAACCTCTGTAAGCACAAGTCTTTTCAGCCAAATCCACAACACGTGTGTGACCAGGTTTACCACTAACCCCATATTTATCCCCCCATTCCACTGCACATGATAGAAGATTGCATCTCTTCTGATTGTCTCAAACATTTGTGTGGCCTTAGGTGCCAACAGACCTTCACTGGTCTCTATATCATGCAACACTGAAACAATCCTCCTCATGCAATACTCCCTGACGTACTCAGGTGCATTAATGATGGGCTTGTCTCTGCCTTCAACGATCTTTCCGTTGAATGTTTCACACATGTTGTTTAGTAGCTTATCAGTCAATCCCCTACCTGTATTATGTTGGTATATCAAAATTTTGAAATCTAAATCTAAACAGCATTAGCTATACAACTATAAAGAACATACCTGAAAAGTGAGACCTGGTCCAGTGTAGAGGTGGAATTTTTGACAACCACAAATGGGCCTTCTTGTTAAGGGCCTTTAACTCATTCATTGCAGTAGTGAATTCAGGGACTGTTGTTGCACTAGCACACTTCCACAACAAGTCTTTATACAATTTGCCTCTGAAACTTAGCTTCATGTTTTCATGAATGTGCATGAGACAGTATCTGTGCTCAGAATTAGGATATAACCTTGAAAGTGCTGGAAGTAGACCCTGTTTAAACATTGGATAAGTACATGAAGATGAAATGAATGTTATATACTTTAGTAAATAAAAAACTAGAGAACATACCTTCTGTCTATCACTCATGAATGTGAACCTTGACTCTCTATCAAAATCCAAGTCATCTCCCAACAGATCTAGAAACCAGGACCAAGAGTTGTAGTTTTCAGCCTCAACAATTGCATAAGAAACTGGGTAGATTCCATTATTTGGGTCAATACCCACTGCACTCAAAATCTGACAAGGACAAGGTCCTTTCATGAATGCACCATCCAAACCCAATACATCCCTACCAATAGCCTTAAAACCTTGTTTTAATGCTCCCAAACAGACATAGATTTTTTTGAACTTCCTTGTGGGTTCATCTGGATGATTAGGTAACGCAACCTCTATCTTAACAGTCGTACCTGATTTTTATCCCGCAATTCCAACACACAATCCCTAAGTATAACATATTGTGATGTGTAATCACCTTCCATCATTGTCTTAGCCTTTGTCTTAGCCCTGTATGCTTTCATCCTTGATATTCCAATTTCATACTTCCTTTGGAACTGTTCCTGAACAGCTTTCACAGGAATATCTGGGTTTTCTTCGATCTGATCCATCAGTTGTTGAGAGAGGAAAGTAGATGTACAAGCAGTAACATTCCTTGTCTATACACATTTATGGTCTTCAATTAATTTCCTCACCATCCAACTTTCTTCATTTGAAATTTTAGAAATCAAAATTACCCATGGACATTGGTGTTCATTAGGGTTTGTCTTGTAACCCCTGCCTCCAACATTTATATTGGTTTCTCCCCTAGCTTTACCCTTGTTAACAGGGGGTTCCCAAACTTTACCCTTGTCCATAAGTGGCCCCTTATCTTTTGATTTTTTTCACAACAGTTGTTGCACTTCTTAACTTTTTCCCACATGCCCCTTTAGGTTTTGGTTGACTTGAAACATGAACACCAAAATCATCCACTTCAAATTCTGGTAAACTACCATTGCACACTGCCCTAACCCTTTGCTTATCATCCTTCACAATAACAATTTTCCTTCTTGTCTCAACTGAATGAGTTTTAATCAACTTTTTTGCTTCTTCCTTAGTACCAAACACTTGGGACACATAAAAAACTACTTTGCTCTCATCCCTATTCTGATTTGCCTATCTGATTTTTTTTAGTTGTCTTTTCCTAGCACTATTTTCATAATCATCAGACTCTGATCCACTTAAGAAAGCATCATTTGGCATCACTTCATCATCATCAGACTATACATCATCTTCTTCTTGACTACCTAAATCTTCTTCTTCAACATCAAGGTCAATATGCATCCTATAGTCACTCATATCTACTTCATCTTCAGCCATACAATTGTCATCAACTATAAAATCGCTATCACTATCCTCATCATTTCTCATAGAAACAGTTTCAAAATCACAATCATTGGACTGTGGTGCACTACCTATAACCTCTTCATCTTCATTTGACAATGGTCCATTATCAGTGAAAAACATGTCATCATCTTGATTTGGCAATGGTCCCTTATCATTAAAAAACATGTCATCATTAACCTCTAATGGAGTTACACTACCCTTCCCAACCACACTAGAATGCCCACCATCACAGTTTTGACCAGCCCCACTAGACTCCACACCTTTGCCTAATCCACTAAAGTTTAAGTTTCTGACTACATTTAGCTTAGCAGGGACTATTGCATAGGGTCCAGGTTCATCACTTTCTTCAATGGTAACACAGTGTTTAGGTTTAATTGGTGTCAGCAACATTTCCTTTATGTTATCTAAACCATGTTGAGTAAACACATTGATTAACTTATGCACTCCCACATGTTGAGCAAGCCTAAACACATCCTGATCAGAAGTTAGGTCTTTAATACCATCATCTAAATTTTTTCCATGATTTTGGAAAAAGTAATAAATTTGATCAACAACAGAGTATCCTAACAGACCCATCATCAAAAAAACTTCATGCACAGAGAACATATCAATATCACACAAGTCAATATAGTTAATCATACCACCTACATACTCACGACCTGGACTTTGAGTCAATCTACCACCATGATGAAGCTTTATACTAAAGAAATGGGGCATTCCAACTGCAAAATTTTAAAAATTTAAACTTTATACATCATTCAATAGCAAAATCAACAAAATCAGAAAACCTAGGTTACAACTTACAGTATACATCATCGAGATCAACATAATGCCCTGGTCGTCGTATGGTCCAGCCATCAAAGAAACTTCATGCACAGAGAACATATCAATATCACACAAGTCAATATAGTTAATCATACCACCAACATACTCACGAGCTGGACTTTGAGTCAATCTACCACCATGGTGAAGCTTTATACTGAAGAAATGGGGCATTCCAACTGCAAAATTTAAAAAATTTAAACTTTATACATCATTCAATAGCAAAATCAACAAAATCAACAAAATCAGAAAACCTAGGTTACAACTTACAGTATACATCATCGAGATCAACATAATGCCTTGGTCGTTGTATGGTCCAGCCATCCTCCCACGTCATTGTTATGATCGTGAAGTAGAAGTGAAGAAGAAGATGATCGATAAAGTTGAAGGTGGATTATGATTTTGTTTGACATTATGAAGGGTTTTATAGAAGAAAATGGGGGGGGGGAAATGGGCAGATGAATTGGCGAATATACTCTCATGTGCCATCCACATGACCAGATTTAACGTTAAAAACTAATCAAGTTAGGCCCTTAGGACAGTGGGTGTAAGATTTTAAGTCGTTAAGGACGAATCTCATCAACTGAAACGCGAAAGGACATCCACTGAAAAATGGGTCAAACCTAAAGGACGAATTGTGTAATTTATCCTAAAAGAAAAATAGGAAGTTGTAGGAAGGGTATCAAATGAACTCCAAATGAACCAATTCAAGTGGCATTGGAACTGTCTCATCAAACCCTACGATCTTAGTTTTTAGTTCTTCGCTTTATTTTTAGCTTATAGTTTTTAGAATATACGTTATATCATTATGTCTTTTATGTAGCATTGTGTTTTTTTCCTTATATTCATCAATGTGTCATTTTTGCAATTCATTATGTCTTTTTTCTTCAGCATTGTGTTATATTTTTTGACATTATATTATATTTTGTGGCTCATTGTGTCAGATTTCGTGTTCTATTATGTCTTTTTTTTGGATTAATTACATATATCCCTCTATTTTCAACTATAATTACATATATACCCAACACAAAATTTAAATTACATATATCCCCCTACAAAACTTCATAAATTACATATATACCCATTCTATGAAAAATGCATAGGAAAATAACTATTTTACCCCAATTCTTTTACTAAACTATATTCATGACAAGTCATACAACACATTTTTTGCATCCTACAACTTATATCCCATACGATCTTTCCAACTTAGTAAGTTATGAACACTAACAACATGTAACATGCAAAATGTTTCCATGTATCCTACAACTTGATTTCACCGAAACGAGTGTTCTAACACTCTTACATAATCATTACTAAGCCCTCGTATCATTATATGCATCATAACATGAAATGATATGAGGTGCTTAATAATAGAATTGGTATATTTGATATTTTTAGTTTTGGGGAAGGGGAAATATGTAAATAAAATTTTTGACTTGGGTATCTATGTAATTTATGAAGTTTGGGAAGGGGAAATATGTAAATAAAATTTTAACTCGGGTATATATGTAATTTATGAAGTTTGAAGGGAGATATATGTAATTGCCCTTTTTTTTATATATTTCTCACACTTTTTATTTTTGTTACTGACCCTATTTATTTAATGCAACTTAAATAACACAAATTCAGATTTAAGAAACTTTGAATTCATTCCTGAATGTCTTATTTACGTGTAGTAATTAAGTATCATTTTGTTTTCATAATAATAATAATAATAATAATAATAATAATAATAATAATAATAATAATAATAAAAAGTATGATACATAATTTTAGATCCAACAAAATGTATAATGCAAGTAGGGGAAAGGAAAGGGAAAGCGTGATGGTGGTTCGTGGTAGCTTCTGCGCTATCTTTTTCCTTAAAAAGCGCGGGTTAATGCCGGGGTTAACATTCTCAAACGAATTGATATCCCTAGATGAGGGTTTACACTGCGATTTCGCGTGTTTACTCTACAGTTTGTTGAAAATGAAAGTAACCGAAGAGCAAGTGAAAGCATATACATAGAGCCATGATAATAATATTTATAGATTTACAAACATGAGTTGCAAATTACCTAGGGTAATAGGACCTGATGATAACATCGACTTGCGTCTATCATTTTGGGTTACAAATTTTTTCCCTAAGCTATTCTGAAATTTGAAGGTACAGTCTAAAAGTTTGCCCCCTTGTGTTTGTCTAGGAGATGATGATCTGTTGATGGTATGATACCAAAACCACCACTGTTGCCTCCTGTTGCCGCCTCAGCTTTGATGTATGTTTCGTGTGTGGTTTTGGTGGTTTCTTATTCAGTTTTGCTGGTATAACACCAACGGTAACATATGAAGTTAACTTCATCAACTAGCATATTTTTTAAACACTGTTTATGTGTGGCTGCAGGGTTTAAGGGAGGCATTAAGATCAGAGGAAACATATGAAGTTAACTTCATCAACTAATTGTTAGTATTTTTGACAGAGGAAACTTGCACAAAGATCAGAAAGAGTAAAATATGTGGATCTGCAGCCTACCGAACCATGGTACATATTCACTTGCTCATTGTAGCTAAATTAATATTGGTAACGGGTGTGTTTTTCGTATTAAGTTGATATGCAATGATTTATAGCTTCTAAATGATGCAGTGGCATAAGTCAATAGGGAAGTTAATTACCTAATTGATTAGCAACTGTTAGCTGTAATGATTTATTTTTTGTACAGGATTTTAGCAAGTTTGTATTCAGGGACAGTCTGCATCTGGGATTACCAGACCCATGTACGCGACTAGAACTTAGCTAGGATTAAGGAAGTGTAAGCTTTCGTTGAGTTGACAGACAATTCATTTAATGGAGACATAGTTGGCACCTTAAAGAGAACGTACATGCATGCCTGCTTAATGTCAGGCTGTCATCAGAAAGAGTAAAATTCTATGAAGCTGACTTAAAGGTTATCTGCGTGTCGCTTATGCTTTGGCCATCTTTTTTAAAGTTAAAACTTGAGTGAGCAGGATTCTGAGGACAGTGGCAGTGGTAAATATGCGGAACCTACGGCTCGGATGCAAAAGATTAAATCATGCAACTAATAGCTCATCACGGCAACAAACGAACTGACTTAATTGTTTTTCAAGCAACCTCAAGAGGTACTGCCATTGATGCGGTGAAATCGCGGCTTTCCTGAATGTTTTTTTAACTATGCTCTAATGATTTTTTTTTTTTTTTTTGGTATGTTTCAAGCTTATTGCATGTCAGGAGGCAACGAACTGGGCAACTTCGATGTGACCTTGAATCGTTTTAGTTTGAAGGTATTATCTAATTAACTTGAAATATGTTTTCCTAATTTAAGTTGCTACTTCTGCTAAAATTAAATTCTCTAGAACAGATGCTACTCCACTTCTTAACCGAACTGTATAAATTATAGTAACTTTTGAGTCATGGGTTTTATTAAAATGTGAAATTCGATTGCATTTTAACTTAAAAAAGATTAACTTTTATTCTGATGAACTTTATTGATGTAGTTGAAATTTTTATTTTTTCTTGAAATATTTATTTATTATTTATCAAAATATTTCGTGGGTATTTGGTTTCTTTGAAGCTATAGGGATCATGACTCATATGTTTGTGTTTCTTTAAATGTTAGGGATAAGAGTGCAAGTGTAATGCCGTGTTGGATGGTCCCATAGGTCTGTGTTTCTCGTGATTTTCTTAAATTTTAGTGTGCTTCACTAACTCCTATCAGCGTTTCTATGCTGGTCGTCCCTCACTATTCGCTGGATTTTAGTGTTTCGTTCCACCGATCGACCAATAAGAGATACTAAGAATGAATGATGTTTGGATTCGATTTATGTTGCAGCTACAAGGTGCATTTATTAATTTCACTTCAACGAGGTTTAAAAGTTGTATTTCTTACATCTCGACTCGCATACAGACCAATGTGAGACAACTTAGAATCCATACTTTCAATAAGAACTTGATGATTCTCAAGATTTGGTGAGCAGTTACAAAAAGATTACATGATCATCGGAAAAATTAGGAGAAAGATGTGTCTGGCCAACCCAACATACTTGACCTGCTCGATTTTATACCTCTGAAATATTTTTTTTTTGCACGGCAGGTTGGTGTTTTGTTAGAGCATATTGTTGGTAATCTTGATCTTCTTTATATAGTCAACATTGTACCAAATGGTTTGGAGATCCCTTGGTTAGTATTAATTATTGCTTGCTTTGATATTATATATATGCTTGATGCAATTTTGTTTTCAATCTTTGTGATAGATAACCGAACTTCCATGCTTTTTGGCATATCTCGGTATAACCGAACTGCCGCGCCTCCCATCTTTAAGGTATATTTCTTTTGGGCTAGGATTTGATTCTATAATAGTTGGACACGAAATATTGGCACACAATGTTAAGGTATACTTTTTTTTTCTTTTTTTACTAAAAGTTTTCTGACATATCTGTTTGTTAAATTTTATTTTTTTTCATGCTGAAACAATTTCTATTGGTTTATAATTCAGGTCTATGAAACTCATGCACGATTATCAATAGAGGTCGGCTACTTGTCCGAGTATAACCAGGTTTGTTGTTTAATGTAGTAGGAATATTCCCAATTCTTTATCACCTATTCTGCACTTTGAAACAATTAATATTATCCATCATTACTGTTTTATTCCCAAGTTTGAATGGGATCTATTAGACTCATGGGTAGACAGTGTTCTATTTAAATAATTAGTAGCAGTGTTCTGCCCGTTTTACTAATTAGAGTTTAGTAGTGAACTTCATTAAATCCATAAGCTTTAGCAATATTCTATCTGTCTTAATTAACATGAATCTGTATATCGCGATTTAGGCGGCCACTCAATCTTTGAAATTGAGTGCTTGGAAAGAACTTGCACGCGAAGAAGGTAAGGAGATTCCTGATGATGATGATGTACAAAGGCTTTTGCTTCATGGAGCTCCTGATCATGTTTTGGCCAAGGTTGTATACTTCATCATATTCAAACTTACATTTTCATATTAATCATATTTAAAAAGAATCATTGTATTCCCCTATATTTATGTGATTTTCTTGAATTTAATTTCATCATTTGTGGTTCTTTTTTAGTGTATAAAATGCTATACACATTATATCATAGCTGAAATTTTCCCACTTCTCTATTAATGGGTTGAAATTGCTCAATATTTGGAATGCCATCAAACAATGTTTTCCCAGTAATCAAAATTCATACAACTTTTAGACATGAAAGGTCCATGATTTTAAAAGAACAGAGTCTTTGTAATATCATTTGTCAATTTCACATTATGTTTTCTTTTTTCGTGAACACTTTAAAAATGTGCATGCTGCAAAAGAAGCAAGATATTACAAGTGGCTTGTGCAACGGCATGAGATTACGAATCACCAAACTTGCAAAGCGTGTTATTGAAGCCGAAATCATATCAGGTGGAAACATTGGTACAAAAACTCTTATTCCTAGAATAAATATGATACCATCTGATAACAAGTATCCAGTCAAGTTCCAAAGGCGCCAATTCCCAATAAGCGTATGTTTTGCAATGACCATCAATAAAAGCCAAGGACAGTCTCTATCGAAGGTTGGATTGTATTTAAGAGACCATGTATTCTCACATGGCCAACTTTATGTCGCACTGTCAAGAGTTAAAAGCAGGGCAGAGGTGAAATTACTTATACTTGATGGTGATGATGAGAATGTCAAGACTAAAACAAAAAATGTGGTGTATAAGGAAATATTTAGTGATATTTGAATAAAATGTGTGTTGCTTGCTTTTAAATTTGAATAAAATATTTCTACTATATTTTTTTATACGTTTTACCGCTCAAAATACTATATTTTTCTTATACGTTATAATTCTCCAACTAGAAATACGTTGGTGCACATGCGGGCAAAAATCTAGTAATAATAATAAAAAAAGTATGATACATAATAATTTTAGGGAAAATGGCCAAAATAGCCCCTTGACCGGGCGTTTTGCGTAAATAGCCCCCTCCACCGTCTTTGGAGAGACGGGACACGGTTTCCAAAAGGGCTGAACCGTCTTCCGAGATCCTTTGGATTCCAACCAGTAGCAACCCAACACGTGGCGGTTACGATCCCGATGTCTGCCACCCGGCTCCCGTGGCGGCTTGAGACGTGTCAGCGCCGCAAAGCCGTCTCCGGTGGGGTCCCTGAGACGGTTCACCAACGGCTCAAGTTAAGCCGTCTTCAGCTCGGCTTATAATAAAATAATATATCTGATCCCACCGGAGACGGCTCCTGAGCCGGTTCGGGTACGAAAAAGCCGTCTCCGGTGACGTCTTGTAAAATTTATCAACCGTCTCCTGAGACGTCAGCGGGTACGAAAAAGACGGCTTCCCGTACCGTCTTTTTACTGTTTCTGCACCGACTCGGTGCCGGACGTCGTACATCGACGGAGATGTTTTCGGTGATGTGACGTCCATGACGAACCGTTTGTTATAAAATTAGTAAATTTTGTAACAATTTTGTTTGAATTTTTTCTTGTATTCCTTATTTTTCTTTCCAAGTGTTAAAAAAAAGTTGTGTTTTTAAAAATGGTTAGTTTTATAATCTATAGTGGAGGCAGGTGGGAAGTTGTCAACGGTCGAATGGAATACGTTGTTGATAGTAGCTGTAAAAGACGTGGTTTTGAAATTGATTCAAATATCTCGTATCTTAGTTTTTTAAATGTAGTTTCCGATGTGTGTGAGATTCCAAACATTTCAAGGTTATCTTATAAAATGTCAGCTTTTGATGATGCAATCGACATTTTTAATGATCGTGATGTATCTTTTCTTTTTAAAGTTGCTTTGCAAAACCCCCCATGAAGTATTGAAGTTGTATGTTGTAGATGAACCAGGTGTGGGTTCGTCTAGTAATGCTCATTTAAATGACGTACCTTCAAATGATTCAAAAGTCCCTGATCTAAATGTGTCTATAGAAAATTTTGATCATTACACACCATATGGGTGTTTTGGAAATTTCAATGATGAGAAAGCTGAAAAAGAAGAATTTTATGGAAAGCCAAGTCCTGAATTGTTTTCAGATATAACCAAAAGCTCTTTAGTTTTTTCTGAAGGTTCCGTATTTCGTAACAAAGATGAATTGAAATTGCAGTTAGGAAATTTTTGTTTGTCTGAACGTTTTTCCTATAAAGTCGACAGGTCATCTAAAACGAGGTATGAAATTTCATGTGTAGTTGATGATTGTGATTGGCAATTTAGGTCACGTTCTGTCCCAACTTCAGACACGTTTTTTGTTACATTTTTTAACAACAACCACACATGTTCTAAAACTCAAACACATCCCCATCTTCGTCAAGCTAACCCGCAAGTAATTGGTAGCATACTGAAGCACCAATTGCGAGATACTAGACGTGTTTATCGTGGAAACGAAATAGTACAAGATTTTCGAGAAAGATTTAAGGTTGATATATCATATACTCAAGCTTGGCGGGGGAAGTGTCATGCACTTGAGCTTTTGCAAGGAAGTAGCAAACAATCGTTTTCTGAGCTTCCGTTCTACTGCTATAATTTGCGAAATGCAAATCCAGGGACTGTTACTGAGATTAAAACTGATGAAGACAATCGTTTTGAAATGCTTTTTATTGCCATTGGTGCAACGGTCAGTAAAATATTTTTACCTATTTTCATACCAACTTAAATAAATTATTGATGTTTTGGTTTACTGAAGTCTAAAATTTATCTGTTTTTCATTTTATTAAATAGATTCGGAGTTTTCTTCTGTCTTTAAGACCGGTCATTATTATAGACGCGGCACACTTAAAAGGTGAGTTTAAGGGAACGTTATTCCTTGCTGTTGGCATGGATGGTAACAACCAAATTTTACCCGTTGGATATGGTATCGGCAAATCCGAGGACGGTGAGAGTTGGACGTGGTTCTTATCGAAACTTAAAGAGTGTATCGGTGAGCACCCGGATTTGGCGATCATATCTGACAGAGCCAACTCAATAGATTTGGCAGTTCGGACGGTTTTTCCTAATGCCTTTCACGGGTTGTGCTGTCGACATTTGATGGTGAACTTAAAGATACCAAAAAGCAAAAAGAAGGATTTAGAGACACTGTGGTGGAACACTTGTAAAGCTTACCGGGTGTCTGATTTCGAAGAAAGTTTTAACGCGCTGTGTGCAGCCCTACCACGGGTTAGGAATACTCTATTGAGTATTGGTTTACATAAGTGGTCAAGAGCACACTGTTCGGGGAAACGATATCATTATATGACATCTAACAGTGCAGAGTCAATCAACGCCTTATCTAAGGACGAACGAAAAGTTCCAATCACCCATTTGGTTGAATTTTTTAGACAAAAACGTCAACAATGGTATTACGAACGCCGAAATGAGGCTATTCAAAATAAACACGTACTGACTCCTTTCGCGGTAAAAAAAATTATTAAAAAGATTGAATATTCTAGAACGTGGAAGGCTTATGGCGTTGGGGTTAACACTTTTCAAGTTCTAGACGGTGGGAAAAATGGTTTTGTTGATCTGTCTAATGAAACATGCAGTTGTTGTGTTCCCCAGATATCTGGTTTCCCATGTGGCCACATGATTGCAGTATCAAAATTACTGAAGGAACAGGACTGCAGTCATTATACGTCACCTTGGTATAGCAACCAGTTATACAAAACAACATATGAAGAGGCCATTTATCCTTTACCCCACAGGTCTGAATGGGAGACGCCAGAGTATTTGATTCCTCTACAACCACCACATATCACAAAACGACAGTCGGGACGTCCTCGTGAAAATAAACGAATTTTATCGAGAGGCGAGGAACCTACGCCTGTATATTGCAGTCGTTGTAAAACTCACGGTCATCATCGTGACCGATGTTCAGCTCCTGTTGCCTCACGATCAAAATCTGCTAGGCGTGGTTCAAAGAAAGAAAATCATCATCAAACACCGTACCCCACTTTCGTTGAAGCAGATGACTTTGCAGAATATGTAATTCATAATACTTGTTCGACTGTTAACCTTGCTGATTTTTAGTGGTGCTATTTACTTTAATTTATTTACTTAACAATGTTTATAACATAAAATTACAAATAACTTCGATATATCAAGTTTTACATCAATACATAAACTAGGTAGATAAATATTTAAATATTTGACGGTGCAAAACGACCAGCATAAATTTCATCTGCCATGAAACGTCTGAATCTCATGCAAGCATCATGTAGGCTGCCTTCTCTCCAAGTCAATGACATGTTTTGAACAAGATTTCTCAGCAACATACAAACGATTACCCCTGAATGTCGACCAATGCGACTATTGGTGACAGGCCAGACAACATCCCCCCAAAATTGTAATGATTCAACTTCGTTTCTACAGACTTTTGCCAGTACGTTATAGCCCCTAGAAACCATATGAAAGCAGATTCAAATTCTATAAGAATTTGATGAATTTTTCTATGAATGCAAAAAGTATCACCGCAATCTATGGGACTACAGTTATTTGGGAAATACACTGTTACTTGTAGTAATTTCATGTCAACTTGTAGAACAAACCAGTTTTCATCGTCTATCGAGGCTGGTATATATACCTGAAAATTACAGTCCAAAACGAAATGTAGATTTTATACAGCACGATAAAAAGGTATAAATATACAAAAAAACAGTATTTTACCATATCAACTTCCCAAAGAGGTGGATATATTCTTCTCGAGCCGTTTGCGTAGCAATAAGCATGGTGATCTTGTTCAATAATTAGGTTATAGAAATTAGGGGGAAGAACAGTCCAAAGACCATAACTACATGTTGTTGGTCTTCTTTGTCGTTCAATGTCCCTTAACGACATCAATTTGTTGCACCATGCACGAACATGCTGTAAAAAATGTTAATAAAATCACAAAAAAATTATCATTTCATATAACGTATAACGTAACAGTCATAGTATTTACCGTTTTTTGAAGATATCCGCTTCCACAGTACCCTAAAATACCACCCCACCACTCTTTGTTTAATGGTGTACGCCCCATATAGGTTGTATAGCAACATGTGCTATCACCATCGTAGTAAAACTCAAGAACATTTGGAGCCCAAAAACTTGATTGGTTATGTGGATTAACCCAAATTGTGTTCTCTACGGGAGCAGGAATGTTAGTCATTATGCTATTAAAAAGCATGTGAAATGAGCTTCTATATAAGGACCTAGGTTGATAGGTGTACCAATATCGGGTGGAATTTGCAATTTTTGCCAAACGTCAAGGACTAAATTGGCAAATAACTCTTTCGTTTTTTATAAATATACCTACCACCAACCGTTCATCATCAATTGTGTAGAGGTTTATATACCATCACCATGTCTCAGTCATCATCTTCATCTTCAAGGTCTTCATCTAGACGATTTAGCAGGTCAAGAGAAATATGTTCATGCGGTGCAACTACACGTATACTTATCTCGAGAACTGATGCAAACCCGGATAGAGACTTCGTGTGTTGCGTAAGTATTAAATTTTAATATTTATCGTGTGCTTTTAATGATCATCAAATAACTGTTTATTTTTTTTAAACCACAGACTGCTGGTTGTGGATTTATTAGGTGGGTAGAAGCGTCAGAATGTTTCAGGTGCAAAAAAATCGTTCCGGGGTTGAGGCAATCGTTAGACGAGCAACAAGCTTTGGCTAGAAAATACCGTTTGCAGGCCAGATTGTTGAAGTTACTTTTGGTAGTTAGTTGGGTTTTGTTTGCATATCTACTAATGTAACACAAGAGGAGTAGTAATAATAATGACATTAGTAATATTAAGGTAACAATTTCAGTTCGTCTTCATCGGAAGTCTGTCTATTATCTACCGAATCAGCTTCCGGCAAAACGTTCTTATAAAATTCAAAGGCCATCCTGTGCCGCATTTTTAAAGCTGCTACTTGGGTGTTTTCATATTTATTTAGAGGTTCGTTTTTAATCAACCTCTCAATAAATATGCACACCCAAACCCCACAATCACCAAGATGTCCGGACTGTTGGGGTACATCTTCAGGCTCTACGACTTTGAAAGGAGGGGCGTACATGTACGGGTTTACGGATTCGTAGTAATTATTGGATCTTAGCCAAAGCTCAAATGCATAATTAGCATTGCATATGACCTCTCTTTTGGCCTCCCCTAAGCCCTCCAAACCAAGTAAACTGCAAAATATAGAAAAAACATTATCAAAATTAACACTATTACTTAATGAAAACCGGCATTAAAATAAATAGGTTCAACATTTACCTGTCATAGATGGTAAACGTTCGCTGGCACAGGTTAAAAACTCCGAGGATCCAATGTTGTTCGCTTATATTCAACACAACATATACCTATTAAATCGCGAATAGTTTGAAACAAAATGTTAAAAACAAATCATAATATGTTCAACAAACAAAACCATGATTTAAATTTGAAAAACAACCTCGTCAACATCAGCGATGTTTGGAAACGGTTCGAATGACCCATCAAACAAATCTTTAAAAGACTGCTTATTAGTACGGCTAAGTAAACCCCCCACAAAATATGGAGGAAGGATGCTCCAACGGGAGGTTGAGCTCCAAAGAGTCTCATAGAGATGGTGTGTCCATCCATATATGTGCTATAATAAATAATTTTAATATTCAATATTAAACTGCGGTAAATATATTAATTAAATTAAACATAGTTAATAAAAGTAACAAATATTTAAAAATTATTACCTCGCTGCCTAACCAACCGAGTGAATCATCGCCGAAAAGATCTTCCCAAAAGCCATCCGGGAATATACTTCCCCCAATTAGTGCACAAGTTCTATGTTTATCCTTTTGTTTTGGATACCATTTTTTTATTTGTTTTATGTTTTCGTTTTCATCGTTTGATTTGAACTTCTTCTTTTTTGCACCTTTTATTGTTGTGAATGGGGAAAGCATACACGAGGCTGGCTTTGTTGACCTTTGAGACCGTCTCAACTGTTAAAGTGACAAAAGTAAACCAATTATTTTGAATTTAAATGCTAAACTATGAAGGAAAAAAATAAAATAAAACATAACTACCTCAAGCTTTTTTAGGCCGTCGGTGTTTGGTCTATATACATCACCCGAGCTAAAAAATTCATCAACATTTTCATTGTGATGCGAGCTCGTCGGGCCTTCTACACCAGTCGGTTGGGATTTACGTACCTAAGATTTAAAAATGTTAATTATTTTAAACTTTTCAACAAATTAATACGGATTAATAATAATCATACGACAACTTTACCTCAGGCAGTAAACCTTTCAACTTGTTATTATAAAAGTTTTCCAACCTATCATCCATCAACGCTTTAAATTGCTCTATTAAATCATCGTTGATAGTGTAGGTTGTCAGAACAGTTTCCGACTTTCTTTTTTTGGCCGTCGAATCAACAGGCTGATCACCGTAAACCGTATGCAGATCATCGAAACCACCATCCACATCATCCGCTGCCGTATTATCAAAATTTACATAGGCAGACGGATGAAACTCGGCCGGCTTATTAAAGCACCCTTGAGACGAGGATTTTTGTGCTCGTAAAAAATGGGCACTATCAGTGTACCAGGCACAGCGCAGCTCAGAGTCATTCGGAAGTAGAAACCTAAACGGCTTAAGCCCTTCAACCTGAAGCGCAACAATTTTTTTTCAAATTTTATCACTTATATTTAGTTTTTCAAAAAATATTCCGTAGAAAATGATTTCAAAAGATTACCATAGAATTTTCGGTGATCTTACGATCAATGGTGCTCCTCTTCATTTTTTTTCCCGGACCCCAGGAAAGAACTCTGGGGATTGCATCACCAAGAAAAAAATCTCTATCGTTTCTAAATTCTGGAAATATCTCATATATCCAGATCTGCAAGTTTTTAAACAAAATTTAGAAATATCTCAAATATTTGTTAAAATTAATAATTAAAAGTAAATAATTCATACAAACTAATACTTTGAAAACCCAATTACAAGATTTTAAACTGAAGCCCTTTGTACCCCGCTTTTGAATCAGGTGCATGTTATTGATATTTTTAACCAAATCTTCCCAAAAATAACATCCCCATGGAAATCTATTCAACACTACAAAGTCATCAACAAGATCGAGCACTAGATCATCCACGGTCGCGGTATTTTGGGTACCCTTAAACACCGATTCAATCAATACCAGGATACAAATACGGACAAGATCATCCTCCTCATAATCGCTCCAGTCACCGTTGAAAATAGCAAGCACACTTTCATAAGATACCTTACTCACCTCACGAAATATTCGTCTTTTAAACGATGTTGGGGATTGTACGAGTTCCCAACCATCGTGACGGCCAAATCTTAGGCCCGTTATCAGACAAAATTGTTGTGGAGTGAATACAAGACTGTTAGGACCGATTTGATAAAAAAGGCCGTCGATACTAGGCAGTCCCGTCTCAATCTGATGTTGTGCCACTGAGAGTAACAAATTACTTTCGCAAAGATGGCTCATAACATCCAGAAAGTGACCGAAGACGGTCTCCCTAAAACGCCTTTGCATTGCCTCGGACATTCTAGTATTCATTTGTGTTACTTTTTTCCAGGCACTTCGGACTTTTATTTCGGTATCAGACTAAAAAAAAGGTTATAAAAAATTTTTTAGTAACGAACAAGGTAAATGAAAAATGATAAAAATACTTGAATGAAAAATGGTAGTAAACGCTTACCGGAGGAGGTAAGCTCCGAGGAGGATTCGGCTGTTGTGGGTGCCGAAAAAACTCTTCGTACTGTTCCTCTTGTAGGATTTGATGTGTGTTCATCGGGTCGACAAAGTCATTCGGATTAAACATGGTCAAACGGGTTTGGTCAACCTCGATTAACGGACAACAAAAAAACAAACAAAATTAAAAATTAATCAACGGTCGACGGTGAGCACGTTCGTGGTGGACCACTTGACCAAAAATATGTCATGTGGTCCCGTTTGTGTTGTGTCGTTTTCAATGAAAAAAAAAATTTTAAAACTTTAAAAAGGAACGTTAATATTACCTTTTTAATTATAAATGACCGTCGTCTGATACTTTGACCGGAGTCCTAGCAAACCGTTCGCCGGAAAATAGATGATAAACAAGAAAACCGGTAAAAGAGCGTTCCCGTCAACGTAGCGTCTTTCGGTGGAGAGACTTTCACCGAAAGTTTACTTTTACCCCCAAAAGGTAAACCCTAGTGGGACCGGGCTGCATGGGCCGGGTCCGGTTCCCAAAGCGTCTCAGGAGACGGTTTGACCAAGACGGGTTCGGTTCCCAAAGCCTCTCAGTCAACCCTCTGACAAAGCCGGGTCCCGGTTCCCAACCCGTCTTTTGAGCCGGTACCCGGAACGATCTGGTGAGCCGGTTCCGGTTCCCAACACGTCTTTTGAGCCGGTACTTGGAACGATCTGCTGAGCCGGTTCCGGTTCCCAACCCGTCTCACAAGCCGGGTCCGGTCCCCAACGCCTAACCCGTCTGAGGAGACGGTTCCCAATACTAACCCGTCTGACGAGACGGTTCCCAAAGCCTCTCAGTCGGCTCCCAAGGAGACGGTTCCCATTGCTGTCAGACGGTTCCCGATAGTGCATTTTGTGGGCCCCTAATCAATTAAAAATTTAAAAAACAAAAAATTAAAAATTTAAATAAATAATTTATATTTAAAATCATCTTTATATAAGTAGTTGTAAACGTAAAATATTTTGTCGTTAAAAAACGTTGTTGGAGAAGTTTCGCTCAAGAAAATGTCTGACGGCCGTGATAAAAATATAGCTCCAGAAGAATACTTTTCTCAACCAGAGAAACATTCCTCGAGTTGGATACTAAAAAAATGGAGGCGTCCAAAGGAACCTGAAATTACCAAAGAAAGAGAATTTATCAGTAATCGACAAAGCTTACACGGAAACGTTATCGGCAAATGGGCTATACCGGACGATGAGAATGATAATTGGGCAACTAATGTTGTTGACTTCTACAATAAAGGCGACGCACCGTTTTGTTATTCTGCTATTTTTTCAAGAAGTATTGAGCTTGACAAAAATTTTTGGGGAATTTTGTTGGGCTATCGTTCTAACGGCTACTTCACACCAACAGTAATAACTTAAATTTTAATGTTTTTTTTTTATTTTTTTTTTACTGAAATTGTGATTCAATTATTTTTCAGCATGTTGAAGGATGGGTTGGAAGACTGATGAACTGGAGGAGTCGAAAGCTACAAAAAAATGCTTCGCTAAATATGCGGTGGACAATTCTTCCACCAGAATTTTATAATTCGTTATTAGAATTTGTACCAAAAAACTTGGCCAACTATTGCAATGGCAAATTCAAACCGTTTCCTTCATTTTTCGACGTTGATTTTGTTTTTTTCCCCGTTCAGCTTGAAAATAGGGAATGGTTACTGGTGCGACTAGAGTTGGTGACGCAAGAACTTGTTATGTATGCTTGCGAAGACCTTCGTATCAGAGACAAATACAGAACCATTGTTCACCCAAAGCTGACGAAGATACAAGTTTATTAGGAGCTTTACTAGTGAACATAAGATTCTGGAAGAAAACAGGTAATCCAGAAAAATGTATAACTTTCAATCTTAACGAAGACTATGTTGCACCACATAACTCCCTGTCTGGTAATGAAGCGGTATATCTTTGTATGCTGATGGAGCATTTGGTTACTGATAAACCAATTACTACGAACGGTGATCTAAAACAAACATGTTCGTCTTACAGACGATTCATGGCTGAAAAAATGTATTTCTGGAGGTGCTTACCACGTCCAAACAATTCTTAATAAAATGTTCTTATTTTGGAAGTTTATTTATTTTTTTAATTGTCCTTATTTATTTTTACCTACCATATTAAATATTTAATTAAATTAAATTATTTCACACTATAAATACCCGCCAAATTAACAAATTCTTCACTACATCACATATTTTTCTTACAAAACATCAATCAAACCAAGTAAAATTTCTTCATGGACCGACGAGGAGATCCTTGGGGTTACACTGGCATGGCGAAATGTTGCCGAAAACACCCGAGTTTCGAACACCAGTCAAGAAATTCGTGCAACTCTATTTTGGAGTAGAGTATTTTTCGAGTTTCGAACACTTGTCGGTGGTCAGACAAACCGTACGACCCAAGATGTTATAGAAAAGTTTCACAACGTCAAGGCGGAGTGCACCGTATTCGAAGGGTTCTTCAACTCCAACAAAGAGGAGTCGCCAAACGAGTCCGAGGAAGGGCTCATTGAATTGGCGAAAATCGACTACTTTTTGGACTACGACGAAGAATTCGAATATCTTTCCGCGTGGCATTTGTTACGTGATTATATTTAAATTTAGGTTTTATTAAAAATAATGTTATGTAATGTTCTTTTTTTAATGTATTTTTTATTATTAATAAAGTGTTTTAATTTATTTAGTGTTTTAAAAAATGTTCTAATTTTTACTATGAAATCTATTGATATTCCCTATTGAATGCTTAACCCACCCGCATATGTCCTTCCTATATAAAGCCAGTAGACGGTTTGCCATTACAGACCGTCAGTACACCGTCACAGATAAGAAACCCAAACCCAAAATCACAATGGCACCGAAACCGTGGACAGAAAAAGAAGAAATTGCCCTGTGCACTGCTTGGATAACTGTTAAAGAAAACCCACCACGTCGAGGGTCCATTTGGCCACTCGTTCTCAACGAGTTCAAAGTTTTGGTTGGAGGTTCAAGCAGGTCAACGGAGTCTCTCAACCGGAAATGGACGGACTTGCAAAACAAGTGCCGTCTCTTCGAGGGGTTTTATCAAACCGCTATCCGTGAACTCCCACAAGAGGCTGCGGACCATGAAAAACTTGAACATGCCAAGATTGAGCACGAGTTTTCGGGCCGACCACCCTTTACTCATTTGTCGGCGTGGCAGATGATTCGTGATGTCGCCGGGGCTTTGGATTAGTTTTTTTTTTCTTACTTTTAATGTTCCTTTTATTTTACGTTTTAATAAAAAAAAATGTTTATTTTAAGTTTATATTGTTTAAAGGGATTGTTTTGTTTAACACCAAGAAGTAGAGAACACATGACCTTAAACAAACTTAACATAAACAAATAATAAAAGGGATCCAATAAAAATACAACTAAAGTATTATAACAATTACAATATACAAACAATAATAATTCACGAAGTCGTTCAACACGTCAAACACCGAGACATTTCCGTTGCTTGGAACGCCAAGATATATTTTCGCAGTGTACTTTATACCCAGTGTCCAGTTTCATCTTCATCACCTTAAATACGTACATAAATATATGTACGGACAGATCCTTACCAACGGTCCGGACAAGTCAAAGAACAAACTCTCCTAAATATCACATCCGACCGTCTTGTACATGTAAAAGACGGATGATCCAGAAGATCATGATAGAGATTTAGGAAAAGGATGAACTTGGCAACAAAATAGACTACCAAATCGTAGATGCAAATTACACGGGTTAACCCACGTGTAGATGCAACAACAATCCAAGTAGTATTATGTAAATGTAACAACAATCCAACAGAGGCCTTTTTCGCTTTACTTCTCACTAACTCCGACCGAAACCTATCCATCACTTCAACCTTTCGTTCCAAATGTATTACCAAGTGGTTGGAGGTCAACTTGAGGCTAAAGAAAATGGGTGAAAGGATTTCAAGGCCAAAGAAAATGGGTGAAAAACTTCGGAGCAGAAACTTTCAATTGAATGGGATTAGATAAATCCCAAAGGCTTAGGTTTAAAAAGTGCCATAATTTTTACCGAAAAAATATTCGGCTATTCTGAAGCTCAAAAACACGTCGAATAATCAAACTAAATTTGAAAAAAACATTTGAGAAGATTTTTTTGATTTGGTAAAATATTTTGGCTTGGTAAAATATTTTGGCTTGAAACAAACATTTGAGAAGATTTGGTTTGATTTAAATGTGTTTTTTTTTCAACCAAACCCACATATTTATACCCAAACAAAATTTGAAAAAAAAAAAATTAATTAATTAATGGCTGAAGACGGTTCAGCCAAAACGGATTCGGTTAAGCCGAGCCGAAGACGATTTAACTTGAGCCGTTGGTGAACCGTCTCAGGGACCCCACCGGAGACGGCTTTGCGGCGCTGACACGTCTCAAGCCGCCACGAGAGCCGGGTGGCAGACATCGGGATCGTAACCGCCACGTGTTGGGTTGCTACTGGTTGGAAACCAAAGGATCTCGGAAGACGGTTCAGCCCTTTTGAAAACCGTGTCCCGTCTCTCCAAAAACGGTGGAGGGGGCTATTTAGGCAAACGCCCGGTCAAAGGGCTATTTTGGCCATTTTCCCATAATTTTAGATCCAAGAAAATGTATAATGCAAGTAGGGGAAGGGGAAGGGAAAGGGAAAGCGTGATGGTGGTTCGTGGTTTATTAGCTAGCTTTGCGTAGTAGAAGAACGTCAACTCTATCATCATCATCATCCTTACTCCTTCTTATGTAGATGGTGATCTACATCTACATCTACTCCTCCTTGTTCAAAACCCTAATAATAAATTTCACCTCTTCTCTTTTCTTTCTATTTGCTGGGTATGGAGAGATCTACTAGCACCACCACCAGCATCATTGCTCCTTCTTTATCTTTATCAAGTCAGTCACCTACTTTCTTTCTTTCCCCTTCTTTAATTTTAATTAATTAATTAATTCTTCTTCATTCCTTTGGATTTTTATTTCAACATTTCTTGTCTAATTGGTTTGCCTATCTATGGAAATTAACAAACTTATTAACACTAGATGTCATGTCATCTCAATCTACATCTGGCCGGGAACTAATCGATTTCATAATTATATGCACTTGATATATATATATATATTCTTTTCTTTTCTTTTCTTCTTTTTTGTTTTGTTTTGTTTTGATTGTTTTCTGAATCTGATCTGGTTACATACGGTTGTAATGCAGATGCCAAACTCTTTGATGCCTCACACTATGCTTTTTTCGGTCAACATACTTTCCCTAAGGCTGCTGATCTTGCCTCTTTAGAAGTTCAACAACATAATGGACCTGCTCCTGCTCCTGCTGATGATTATGATGATGAATACCGTTTGTTTGATAGAGAACAGGTATGTATGTATCTATGTCTACACTAACTACTTTTCTTCAATTCTAAACTAACACATATCAATTTGCTTTTTTTGGTTATTTGTTTGCTTTATTCAGGAGTTAGGAGTTGGCTCTCTATCGGATTTAGATGATCTGTCTACTATATTTTCAAAGGTCACCTTCCTTCAACCATTAATCCACTTGCTATAACAATAATAATATTTCTTCTGCTTTCACTCTTAAATGTAGTCTTTTTCTGTTTATGTCCTTGGTTTAGCAGACACTGCCATGTAAGTAGGGGTGGCATAAGCAGGCTGGATAAAGGGAAAAAGAGTAAATTTAAATGTGGATCCATTTGTTCAAATAACACGGCTTGGGCTGATACTGTCCACCTTTTGGATTTCATAAATAAAAAACTGAGTATATTCTTAAGCGATTTAGTAGCCTTTGAGAACTTAAAACTTTTAGCCCGTTTAGTGAGCCATTTGACCCTAAGCTCTAAAATCTTGTCTTGTTTGGCCATCTAAAAATAAACTTAAACCCAATCAACTCATTTCCTGGAAAACGGGTCCAAATTGCCCCCCTAGCAGGAATGTTTTGTCTAGAAGCAGTTATAGTGATGCAATCTCACAAGTACCATGCAAGGGTGCGATGTTGGATAGCTGATACTCATTAAACCAACTTATCATTTTTTTTTTCATGTAGTTATCATGTGTTGGATTAAGGGGGGACAATATGAGTATGCATTGCTGGAATGCTGAAAGATTTAGGAGTTATCTAAAACTAGAGTCTAGAGGTTGCTAATTTGGCCCATTTACTTATGTATCGGTCGATTTGGGTTATGTTTTATCTCCAACAAACCAAGTTCGTAAAAACATCAAAATAGTAGTTTAAAAGCAAACAGGTCAATAATCACCCAACATGCATTCTAATGCATAAACCCTCCTAATCACTACATTCAGAAAATGGGATTGTTGTTAATTATGATGTGTTCTTCGATCTTCCCAACCTGTTCAGTTTGGATTCAACAGTCTCTAGTCTTGATCTCTATTCAAGATTTCAAGTCGGGAAATGACTTGTGACTCATTTATCAGTTTGAATTTTCATCCTTTTATAAATCTTCCTTTCTTACGTGCCATAATCTTACGAAAAATAAATGGTAAATATGTCTTCTGTTTTGCAGTTGAACAGATCAGTTAGCGGACCTAGGCATCCTGGAGTTATTGGTGACAGAGGATCGGGATCTATTTCAAGGGAAAGTGAGTGCATAAACAACCAAATCTTTTATCATAACATTACATATATTTTTGTTCATTATTTTTTACGCTTGTTGTCTTTACAATTACTTAAATAAACAAATTACAGGTTCAGCTGCCTCTGAATGGCTACAAGAAAGAGAGTTAACTGATTGGTTGGATCAACATATCTCGGATGCAGAGACCTATCAAGGAAACAAAAGATGGTCGTCACAACCTCATCTCTACTCAGATGCAAAATCGTTGTACAGAGCTTCATCATGCCCTGAAGAACATCAGTTCGTCGGTGAACCTGGATTGATGCCTGACATGTCATTCCTTTCTAATATCTCCTCGCCACACCAGCATTTACAGCTTCCGAATCTTTCTCCCACCATCACTAATCCCCAATTAGCCTTTTTAGAGAATAAGAATAATCTGCAGTTAAGTGGGGCCCTTCATGGATCCCGGGGTTATAATGGGAGTGGGTCCCACCTAATCCCTCCTGGCCTTTCCGGTTATTCTCAGTCACAAAACAACTGGACCAATCATATGCTATATGCAGACCATGCGGGTCTACTAAGCAACGCTGTTCAGCAGAAATTGCTTCATAACGGCTCACTACCCCCACACCTTATGTTGCCACGTCATCACTCGGTTGGTCCTTTTTCACCACTCCAGTTGTGCCCGCTCTCTTCCCTTCCACTACACTTAAGTAATCTGAAAACAAAACCAACCCAAAAGAGTGGTAGGCACGGTGGGCGTCTTTCCCGCCAGGGATCTGATGGTAGTAATAAGAAAAGTGATAAATCTCGGGTACAATTCCAGTCCAAATATATGAATGCCGAAGAGATTGAATCCGTTATTAAGATGCAACATGCGTCAACTCAGAGCAACGATCCTTATATCGAAGATTATTATCATCAAGCACGTGTTGCTAAAAGTTCTTCTGATTTAAAACCAAAAACACGTTTCTGTCCTGCTCATCTTAAAGATTCTTCTTCCAAGTCCTCACGTAATAGTACAGAAACTAAAAATGGTTTCAATATCGATGCTCAGGGAAGAATTTCACTTCCCTTAATCCGTAGGCCCCAGCCGCTTCTTGAAGTTCACCCGCCAGCTGGCACTGAAGGCAAAGCATCTGATAGATCATTAGAACAAGAACCGATGTTTGCAGCCAGAATTACAATTGAGGATGGCCTCTGTCTTCTTCTTGATGTAGATGACATTGACCGGCTCCTGCAATTTACTCAGCCTCAAGATAATGGTGTTCAAATGAGGGAAAGAAGACAGATTCTCCTTGAAGGGTTGGCAGCATCACTTCAGCTTGTCGACCCCCTCGGAAAAAAGTCAAACTCAGCCGGGTTGACTCCTAAGGACGATATTGTCTTTTTACGGTTAGCATCTCTTCCCAAGGGTCGGAAACTCATTTCGAAATATCTTGAGCTTCTCTCACCAAACAGTGAGCTTGCACGAGTAGTATGCATGACCATTTTCCGCCATTTAAGGTTTCTATTTGGTGTTCTTCCTTCTGACCATGAAGCTTCTTTGACTGTTACCCGTCTAATCAAGACAGTCTCCACGTGTGTTGGATCGATGGATCTTAATTCTCTGAGTGCTTGCCTAGCGGCAGTAGTGTGTTCTACAGAGCAGCCACCACTTCGGCCACTGGGGAGCCCTTCTGGTGACGGGGCTTCAGTTATTCTCAAAGTGGTTTTGGATCGGGCCACCCAATTGCTAAGAAACCCCCAAGTTTCAACCAACTCCAGGTTGCAAAACCCGAAGCTTTGGCAAGCTTCCTTTGATGCGTTTTTTGGGCTTCTAACAAAATACTGCTTGAACAAATATGATAGTTTAGTGGAAGCTATGTGTACATGGACCCCACCGAGCTCAGAAATTATTGTTTCAGAGGCAGGCTGTGGCATCAATGGGGAAATGCCAATTGAGATTCTGCGTGCTAGTCTTCCACACACGGATAATAATCAGAGGAAGATGCTTGTTGATTTTTCACAGCGGTCCATGAATGTTTCTGGGTTGACTACGGCTGTGAAGTCAACCTCAGGGGATGTTATCGAAAGTGTAGTACGATGAGTTGATGTTTTACTTCATATTATGGGGGGGTCATGGATGGATGACAAATGACACTTTAGGTTATGAATGGTGTGTGTGTTTTGTGTTGGTCCTGCACCAATGCAGGCAGTGGTGGTGGCAAATGATTTGGTTATTAATTTATTATCCTTTTTAACAGGGAAATGAAGTTTGAAGCAATTTTAAGTTGTAGGATGACTTCCGTGTACGCTGGTCGGAGTTGAAAGGGGAGGCATGTTTTTGTGGTCCGCCTGGTTTCGTGCTTCTGAACCATGTACCGTTCTTTATTTGCACTCTTGTTTTTCTTAACTTGTATAAATTGAGTAAACCCATTAAGTAACCAACGATTACCTGAATCAACCCGTTCTTGTTTCTTGATTGATGGGTCATGATTGTGATTTGATGGTTGTAAAAGCCTGCAGCAGCATGGATAGCAATTGGAGAATCTCTTCACATATTCTTGTTACTTGTTTTCTTTTCCTTTGTTATTTATTATCAATCAAACAAATCTATGTCAAGTCTAGTACTGCAGTATCAGCAGCAGGTACTATTATTATAAGGCTGTAAACCAAACGAGGCATTGTTCATGTTTGTACGTTAAGCTTTTATCAAATAAACGAACAATTCATTAACACATCAACCAAATGAAATTAGATATTCCTGTTTTTTCATTAAGAGAATGATTTTGTTGGTGTTCGTTCAACTATTTCCATGAACGTTCCCAGATGGACATTAATGAACAAAAAAACAAGCGATTATAAGTGAACAAATGAACATATAAAAGAAAGTTTCCATTTTTATCTCATGCATTAAACATAATCACCCAGAATAAAGAAGTTTAAATGTTGTAACGGAATAAACTAAAAATAGAAATTATGTTTGTTCATTAAATTGATCGAACGATATTTCTTGTTCTGTTGATTAATTTATTAAACAAACAAAAGTAAATGAACTTCCCACCCCACCAAACAGTTCATGTTCGGTTTGTTTACAGCTTTAACAATGATTGTACAAATTAAAAAAAAAAAAATACTAATGGCTATATATAACCTGATCAAGGGCATTGAGTTGTCAAACTGGTATTCAAGATCCAAATACTATATATAATAAAAGCCTTAAACTATTTATTAGACACCTAAATGTTACAATTAAGTAAAGCAAGGAAAAAAAAACCATTTAAGTAAAAAATGTTTGCTATATTAAAATCCCAAGTATAGTTCGTAACTGAAGTCAAAATTAGGAAAAATGACAACAGAGAACCTGGCTCTATTACAGATGACCAACAAACTCTAAAACTACGCTGCAAACATAAATATCCATACATCAAAATCAATCGTAGAGTAGTCTTGACTACCTAAATTCAGATTAACGGAACTCATCATGGTATCCATAATCTTCATCTTCATCCTCATTGAAGATGGCGCTATAAAATACATATGGACTGTCGATCATTTCTGTCAATGATAAGCGTCCATCTTTATCTGCATCAGCCTGCAATAAACATGTGGAATTCAGGATCTGGGAATTTGAATTAATCCGCTTGCATGAATCCAACACAGAGGCAGGGGCGGATATAGGCTTTAAGTAGGGGTTGCGGACGTTGCGACTCAACTTCACGCGCGTAGTGGAAAATTAGTGGAAAATTTGTTTTTTTTTTTTACGAAATTTAGAAAACGTTGCTACTAAAATGAAAAAAATGAAAAACGTTACTACTGATTTTGTGGCCTAGATCCGCCACTGCACAGAGGCACCTAAATGTCATTCTAAAATCTGACATTTTAAGGTCAAACTAGCAAAAGTACGGCGATCATATAAAAGGGTAAAAGTTTGTTGTTTGTCAATTGTAACTAGTTTTATGGTTGGAGGTTGCAAAAATGCATGCACCTTAAAACACTAAAACAACGAGCCAGTTTAACAGGTATATGATCGGACTCACTGGAGCATGAAATAGAACCCCAATATATTACCATAGTTAATTCATATACCAGTCAGAAAATAACATATCACACTTCACCTGAATTTGGCTACAAATTTCTGTTTTCATCAACAAAATAATAGTTTCTGTAATTGCATCTAATATACTTATCGTTTGTAAAAAAAGCAGATTGAAAGCCATATGATCCATTACTCAACCTGCTTCCAATAATTAAAAAGCTCTACTTGATCAATTGTCAGATCAACCATTGTCAAGAAACATCAAATGATCATGCTATGCTTATTCTAGTGGTCCAGGTAGCTAGTTCATTGAGATTAAAAGCATGGTTGTATATACAAGAAACCATGTTAAGCTGGTTAGAATAGAATATAAATGTGTCTATAAAATTACTGCAACTTCAGGGCAAGCTACAAAAAGACATTAATCTTAAACATAAATACCTGTGATATAATATAATCTGCCTGCTGTTTAGCATAATATCGCTCGGATGGATGAAGCTTTCCAATGATAGGTAGCAGTTCCACATCAGACAAGTATCTGCAGCAGGAAAACTTAGGCTCATCAGAACTAACTAGTTTTGAACATGCTCTATATGTAAAGAAGCTTGCTGGGGGGGGGAGGGGGGGGGGGGGGGGGGGGGGGGGCTCCCAAAAGCATAAAAAGTAAATATTTAACTTAGGTTTAGATTTACCCGTCACCATCTTTGTCGAGCTGCGCAAAAAAGTTTCTTGCCGGGGATTCCAATGAATCAGTAGATTCATGTGAAGCATTATGAGCATCATCGTCATAGTTTCTTACCAGGTCAAATAGTCCATGGAAGAACTCTTTGAAGTTTATCTTACCATCTTTGTCACTATCTCTTTCCCTGCAGAAAATCAAGGTATTATATAATCAAGAAAAGGTTAGAAACTCTAGAAAATAGATAAGCAAAACTGTTTTTCTGATTGCCATTATCAGTTTTCAATGTGTGGATCATTGATTTTTTATTATCAGTTTCATAGTGCTGCAGCAATACTAATTATCAGAAGTAAAAATGTAATTTCTTAATTATGGATTCTTTTAAACTAATATGAGAGCAAACTTTTACTTCCATCTCAGAAAACGTGTTCCCTTTTTGGTCGTTTTATGTATTAAATCTTTAAACATACTGGATTTACCAAATAATCAAACAGCAAAAGCACAAACAAATACTGTCTCTAACAGCCCGTTTTAAATAGAGACGATTATCTTATCCATTTATTGATTAAATGAATAAATGAAAGGGACATTTAGAAGTAATTAAGTGGATTATCATACTTAATCAGATAAATCTTTTTTTCTCCTCTACATTTATATGCATAGGACTATGTCCAACACAATCAAATTAAAATTCAGTAAAAAAGAACAAGTCAAACTAAATAGTATCCTAATGAACTTGTTCTACCAAAAAAAAACTGAAAGAATGTTGAGCTAAGAGGTAGTTAAAAACAGTATGCCACCTTACTTCCTCCTTGCACAGCCATTGAAGCAGTTTCGGATTTTTAGTGTCTGCAGGGTGCTGAAAGCTAGACATCACAAAAACAGCACAAATTAATGAAATGAACATGGAAGTTCAGAAAGAAGCTAAATTTTGACAACTTACTCATTGAACTCAGTTATATTCAGAAAACCGTCTCCGTCAGCGTCAGATGCATTGAAATGCTCCTCTTTCCACCAACCCATATCATACCCAAATGAATTATTATCTGGTCACCATATAACAGATTGAGTTGTAATCCATTAATCCGTATACTATTTACATACTAAACTTACTTTAGCAGTTACTACAAATCCTTTAAAGAATCAGAAAGAGGATATCATGCATACATTGAGTCCTGGAAATATATATTAACAATTTGTATGGTTCAAGACCATTTAATCAGTTTCTTGATTAAGCGTTACTTTGTATTTTCTCTAAAGGAAACTACCATGTAACAGATCTAGAGATCACTAAAACCAATTATGCACGAGGAAAACCTCCAAAATAGGCTATTTGACCCCAGAAATTAACAAAATAGGCATTTACTTTTAACACATAAAAAATAGACATATCCAAAACCAACCAATCAGAAAACACCAAAAAAGCAAAGTCGGCGACGGCACTAAAAGTATTAGAAAGTACAATGGGTGCACAAAGCAGCCAATCCAATAATTACACTTGTAAAGTGTCGGTTATATCTTAGCCGGCACATAAAAAGAGGGGGCTAAACCTTATGTTGCATATTGGGTCACAGACTGTTAATTTGGATAGGGTATATCAGGTCCACAACCGGTGGATTCAAATTGGGTCACACAGAGTTTTTAATATGTTCTCTGTTTTCCATCTTCCTAAAGATTAGGACGTAGGTAGCAGTAGGTTTTCTTTATGTATCGAACATGTTATTGAATTGAGGGATGTTTGAAAAAATATTATGTTGTGTGTTTCTCTTTTAGTGAGTAACTAGGATTTCCAACGCTAACTCAATTGTGGCAAATTGAATGGTGTTGTTTGGATCCTAAATTGATACTAGTGGTGAATCTGTATCTAGTATTTAGTTACAGATTCACAAACGAGCTTTAGATGTATCCGTTTCATTTTATTTTGAAAATTATATCCATTGATACTTTGATTCCTATCACCTTAGCCATGTAGTAGCAGTAACCAAACCGGTTACATTCAAGCATGGTAGTCAAGGGGCTCATCAGGCGCAAGAAAAAAGGTCTGAAACAACTAAAACTGATCTAAAACATCTAAAACAACTTAAAATAGCACGTTTATATTGTGTTCCTTGCTTTATCTGGGAACCTTGCCTTTATGCGAGTACATAGCGCCTTAAACTAGTATGCATTCAAGAAAGTTGTCCCAATTGGAAGTGAAAAGTAAGTAATATCATAAGGCAGTACCCGAATTCTAAGCTTAAATCTACCTACAAATAAACCAACATAAAATCTGAATTACCTACCGGAATCACTACGAACCCAACTAGGGGGTTGGTACTCATGAAAAGACACGAAGCCATCATGATTCTTATCATGCAACTCCATCTCCCGTTGACTGCGATGAAGCACCTCCCTCTGGGACTGCTCAAGGTTCCACTCAGTCAGCTCATGTTCAGTCACAAACCCATCAGCAGGCTCAACATCAATACTCGGAAACAGCAACACCAATCTATGACTAATATTAAACTTATGTTCATCATTCAGGTAATCCTCAGCGTCTATAAAATCCTCCCATTCAGGCTGTGATTCCATTCCAGGAGCGCCTTCATCTTCATGTTCATGTTGATTATGGTCGTCGAAAAAGTGAGACTGTTCCCATAGTTTGTCCTCTCGTTTACGCTCAATGTCGGCGACTAAAGGGTCGAAGGAGACGTGGTGGTCAGAAGGGGTTGGGTTGAAGGTGAAGTTGGAGCGGAGTTTGAGGCGGCGGTGGCGGCGGTGGTGGTTGGTGTTCCGGTGAGTGGGGGAATGGGATATTAAAAGGAGGAGGAGTAAGGCTACAGTGATGTAGATGATCACCGACACTTTGCCCATTAAGTAATTTTAATTTGGCCTGGGTGACTTAAAGATCAGATTTTGGATTCGGGTTTTGGGTTATCTGTTTGTTAACTTAATAATAATAATGTGAATGTGAATGTGAATGTGAAGAAGATTGGAGGATTGAAGATCAAGAATCAAGATTTTTGAAGAAGAAGATGGTGGTAGATCTGTTTTGCTGATTTCCTGATTTCATTTTATTAATTAAATCCAATAATTTAATAAAAAAATAAATACTCTTTTTCGGTATTGCTTTACGTGACATGTTCCTATTATAAAACCATTGTCACCATAACATCCTTGCTTAGCTTGAAATCCCCTTATGGGGTATTCTTCTTACTTTCCTTATAGGAGGTGAGGAGTTCGAGTCCTACTGGCATCAAAATATTGTTGATGGGTTGGGTTTTACCGCAGTGGGTCTTCAGACGACGAGTTTTCCTTGGTAACTGGTGTGAAATTATTGGTGGACTCGGGTTACTCTCGGAGTACTCCTTAGTCCAATGGGTACTTCAAGAGTGCTCGGGATTGGTTTGTTGGTCGTTCAAAAAAAAAAAAAAAAACTTGAAATTTAACTTATTTGTTGATATTAATATTAAGTTCTATATGGGGTTTTCCTTAAATACTACTTAATGATTCTCTTGTTCCTAGTCGATGAGTCTTGTCCTATTTGTCTGGACAAGTTTGGAGAGCACGCGATCTACTGCAAGGAGTTGTTGAGATTCAAGTACTAGCATAATCTGGTTCGTGATGTCTTATAGGGTGTTCTCAGACGGGCGGGTATATCTGCAAAACAGGAGGCCCTGGTGGAAGGGAGACTTGCTTTGCGCCCAGCTGATGTTCTTGTGTTCAGGTGGGAAATACACTTACGTGGACCTCACTAGCGTATCCCCCTTGTTGGCCTTAGGGACAGTGGGTTTGTAACGGGTTAGAAAATGTTAAAGGCATAATAAAAGAAAGGACAAATTACATTTTTCGTCCTTTAGGAATTGGCCATTTTTAAGTGGATGTCCTTTCGCGTTTCACTTGATGTGTTTCGTCCTTAACGACCTAAAATCCTTACACCCCATGTCCTAAGGGCCTAACTTGGTTAGTTTTTAACGTTAAGTCAGGTCATGTGGGGGGCACGTGAGGGTAAGTTCGTCATTTCATCTGCCCCTTTCATTTCCCTCCAATATTATAACGTTTCGATCATGGTCAATCAGATCATCATCTAGGGTTCTTCAAGAAACCCAAATTAGGGCAACCACTTTGATCGATCATGGAGCCTATTCACTGCCATTGTGGAAAACCAGCAATCGTACGTACATCGTGGACAAGTAAAAACCCAGGTCGAAAGTTTTATGCTTGTCCTGACCAGGTAGGTTAACACTCATTTTTTGATTTTCATTACATAATGTTGCATCTGATGGATTTCTTTCTGTCAAATTAGGTATCACGATGTGGATTTATTGGATGGTGTGATGAATTGAAGTGCCAAAGGTGTTAACAGATTATCCCAGGTCTGTTAATGTAACACCCCAACCGATGGCGGAAACATCGGGGTGCCACGTATTGATGATTGTTTCAGTAGCACATGGTATAATATAAATTTTAAATAATTTATTCAAACATAATATCCAAACATAAAATGATGTCTAAGAATTCAATACATGAAATCAAATAACAAACTCCAATAACTTCAAATAAAACTTCATGTAAAATCCTCATGCTAACTCAAGCCTCAGCTTCATTGTTACCTGAAACATGTTAATTTTGGAAGTATTTTGGGTCAACAAAAGTTGGTGAGAATTACATAGGTTTTTGATAATAAAATGAATAAAATGTTGTGCAATTCATGTGTCATGTCAATCTAGCCCATATGTGAGAACATACTAGAAATAAATCGAGTGCATAATCAACCCTGATGACTGTTATAATATGATACATACCATACGCTCATGGTCCAATTGAATATGTTATGCGATAACAAACACCCACGTAACCTTTGTAGGAGGCACGTATCCGGGTGGGATTGTCAATCCAATAGATCTATCAATGTATACCGTCGGCTTGTACGGAGTTAATGATTATGCTAGAATGGTGCTTACTCTAATCATGCTCAAGACATAATGCAACATAGAAAACACATAGACACATTGATGATTGAATTGCAATGATAATGTTATAACATGTTTCACCCCAAAAATGGTGATAAATAAAAGGGGCTATGTAAAACTCACCTTAGCAAATGTTAAACTTGTTGAAAAGATGAAATAATAGTGTTGCCCAAAATGATTCCAAATATCACCCTATAATAAGGTAATATATAATAAGTCTAAGTCTAATTAATTTTATAAGTGTATCCTAGGGTTTCGATTTGGGGATATCCAATTGTTGAATTTAAATTAAAATGTTAATTAATAAAGGAAAATTTGATAATTAATAAAAGAAAGTCTTTTTATAAAATTTGAATTTTGAATGTACACATTAAAGTGTTTGGAGTATAAAAATAATTTTTATAAAATTATTTTATTTAAAATAGATTTTTAAATCTATTTATTAAAAATTGCCAACAATTAACTTTAATATCCAAAAATACTAAAATTAAAGAATTTCCACTTTAAAAATCATATTTCTGTTCTAAATATATAAAAATAAATTGTGTAAAATTTTGGTGCAAAAATAATGAAAATTGAATTTATTATGATTTAATTATGATTAAATCTAACAAAAATTGATTAAAAATATAAAATAATTGATTTTTCTGAATTAAAAATTATTTCAGTAAAGTTTAACTTTATATAAAGTCAGGATAATTTTTGGAGAATTTAATAAAATTGTTTTGATATATAAATGGATTTTTATAAATATAATAGTATAAAATTGATTTAATTATTATAAATATTAAATAAATGAATTTCAGAAAAAAAAAATTGTAAATAAAACTTTTATCTCAGATTAAACAAATATAATTTTTTTAGAATTTATAAAATAGTTTTAATATTTAAAAATGAATTTATAAGATTAAAAGGTTTAATATATATATATATATATATATTAGTTTGTTTAAAAAAAAAGAAAAGAAACAAAAAGATGTGGCCGTAGCCGGGACTCGAACCGGGGAGCCTTGGGTTATAACCCTTGGTCACAACCACTTGGCCTAGGCCAGTGGTTGTGATGATCTCCGGTTTAATTTAAATAAATACACTTTGCGAATCAGAGTTTATCCCCAAATTATATGAACGAACCCTAGCTTCTACAATCAAACAAATCAGACAATATAAACCCGATTAAAGTTAGGGCTTTTGTTGTTTGATTGCCGACTAATAAAACCCACAAAAAAAGTAGAACTCACAGTGATGAATTGTGCACGTTTGCCCGGTCAAAGCCAAAGTCAAACAGCGAACGAGGATATAATAATCAGAGTGTTTCAGAAACAATTGGAGGTTGAGAGAGAGATGTGAGCGAGTTGTGAATGATCGTAGGTGGTCAATTTATAGTGAGGATCAGTGGTTTGGTTAATTGGTAAGTTGACCCTCGTTTTAATGTCATACGCGTAGGATTTCAAAATTAGTCAACGATTAGTGTTAATTGACGTGTAATACAGCTCATACAAGGCCGATAATCGTATCAGTTTGCCAATTATAGATCAATCAAGCATTGATCTTGATTGATAATCAGACGCGTCCAAGGCAGTTGACTTTCACGAGTCAATTTGCAGATTTAAAAGCGCGTATATAATTAATTTGTGCCGGGTTTATTCCAAGAAGATGGCTTAGCCCAGTTGGTTGTGTGTTGGGTTGGTTTGGGCTTTGGCGCGGGTTCGAACCCCAGCCAGAGCAAACTATTTTTTTATACAATTATCACACAACCCTATATAATATAATATACATATAAGGTATTAGGGTTCCACAAATGCGACAAAAATAATAAATGCGAATATATAAGATAAAACTTGACGTTTTTATTAATATCGAGCGTGTAACGTACAAGTTTAAATGCGTAATGTTACAGTCTCCCCTACTTTTAGGAACTTCGTCCCGAAGTTGGAGTTGGAGAGTCTGGTGGGAAAAGATGTGGATACTTCGACTTCATCTGGTTTTTACGTTCCCAAGTGAACTCTGGGCCTCGTTTAGATTCCCAACGAACCTTAACAATCGGAATACGACTGCGCTTGAGTTTCTTGACTCCAGTGTCAACAATCTCGACGGGTTTCTCGATAATTTGCATGCTTTCATCAATTTGCACATCCTCAAGAGGAACATGAAGGTTCTCATCCGCTAAGCATTTCTTGAGATTCGAAACATGGAAGGTCGGATGAACATTGCTTAGCTCAGGTGGAAGTTCAAGTTTGTAAGCCACTTTTCCAACTCTGTCAAGAATTTTGAAGGGGCCTACGTATCGAGGAGCTAGCTTTCCCTTTCTACCGAAACGAATTACTCCTTTCCAAGGGGATACCTTAAGTAGTACAAGGTCCCCAACTTGAAATTCCAAGGGTTTACGACGTTTATCAGCATAACTCTTTTGGCGACTTCTAGCCTTGAGAAGATTGTCCTGAATAAGCTGAATTTTGTCTGTGGTTTCCTGGATTAGTTCGGGTCCAGTAATACGAGCTTCACCAACCTCAGTCCAACAGACAGGTGAACGACATTTCCGACCATAGAGTGCCTCAAAAGGAGCCATGTTAATGCTGGCGTGATAAATGTTGTTGTACGAAAACTCAACCAAAGGAAGATGAGAATCCCATGCGCCACCAAAATCGATGACACATGCCCTGAGCATGTCCTCAAGTGTCTGGATGGTTCGTTCAGTCTGACCATCCGTTTGAGGGTGATAAGCAGTGCTCAGGTTCAACTTGGTACCCAAAGCATCTTGTAGAGATTCCCAAAAGTGAGAGGTGAAACGACCATCGCGATCAGAAATAATGTCCAAAGGTATACCGTGACGACATACGATTTCACCTACGTACATCCTTGCCAAACTTTCCACAGAATACTTCTCACGAATAGGTAGGAAGTGAGCTGATTTGGTCAAACGATCGACGATTACCCAAATACTATCAAAACCTTTGGGTGTACGAGGGAGTTTGGTGATGAAATCCATAGCTATGCTCTCCCATTTCCAGACAGGAATCTCTGGTTGTTCAAGCATACCAGATGGTCGTTGATGTTCAGCCTTGACCTTGGAACAAGTGAGACATTTTGCAACGAATAGGGCAATGTCTTTCTTCATACCAGGCCACCAATAAGAATAACGAAGATCTTGGTACATCTTGTCAGCTCCAGGATGAATAGAATAACGAGACTTATGAGCCTCGTTCATGAGAAAAATACGAAGATCATCACGGTCGGGAATCCACAGTCGATTAAGGAAATAAAGGAGACCATCGGGTTTGGTTTCAAGTTGATTTTCAGCACCACAAGACATTTCATCGTACATGTTACCTTGGGTGACTGATGTGTGTTGAGCCTGGAGAATACGATCTTGAAGATCAGTACGAACTCTCGCACATTGGAGTTTGACACGCTCTTTACGACTAAGTGCGTCAGCAACAACATTCGCCTTGCCAGGATGGTAGCGAATTTCGCAATCATAGTCGTTAAGTAATTCAACCCAACGTCGTTGTCTCATGTTAAGATTCTTTTGATCGAAGACATGTTGGAGACTTTTGTGGTCCGTGAACACTACACATTTGGTCCCATAAAGATAATGTCTCCAAATCTTGAGTGCAAAGACAACAGCGCCCAATTCAAGATCATGAGTGGTATAATTCTTTTCGTGAGTCTTGAGTTGTCGAGACGCATAAGCAATAACTTTTCCTCGTTGCATGAGAACACAACCAAGACCCTGGTTCGATGCATCACAGTAGACCACGAAATCATCATTACCATCAGGTAGAGACAAGATAGGAGCTTCACAGAGTTTCAGCTTAAGAGTTTCAAATGCTTCCTCTTGCTTAGGTCCCCACTCATAGGGTTTACCCTTGTGAGTTAAGGTAGTGAGAGGAACAGCGATCTTGGAGAAATTGGCGATGAATCGACGATAATAACCAGCCAACCCAAGAAAAGAACGGACTTCCGTTGGAGTGGTAGGAACACTCCAATTCTTCACAGCTTCGATCTTTGCAGGATCAACATGAATTCCGTTCATATCAATGACATGTCCCAAAAATTGAACTTCCTTAAGCCAAAATTCACATTTTGAGAACTTGGCATACAGTTGTTCTTTCTTTAGGAGATTCAAGATGGAGTGAAGATGTTGCTCGTGATCGGATTTTGATTTAGAGTAAATCAAAATATCATCGATGAAAACGATCACGAATTTGTCGAGATAGGGTCTACAAACCCGATTCATCAAATCCATAAAAACTGCGGGAGCATTGGTCAACCCAAAAGGCATAACCATGAATTCATAGTGACCATAGCGTGTGCGAAAAGCTGTCTTGGGGATATCTTCATCGTGGACTCTAAGCTGATGATAACCAGAACGGAGATCAATCTTCGAGAAGTGGGTTGCTCCTTGAAGTTGATCGAAGAGATCGTCAATCCTAGGAAGCGGATAACGATTCTTGATGGTGAGTTTGTTGAGTTCACGGTAGTCAATACACATCCTAAGAGAACCATCCTTCTTTTTAACGAACAAGACAGGGGCTCCCCATGGAGAAGAACTAGGGCGAATGAACCCTTTATCAGAAAGTTCCTGTAATTGACTAGCAAGTTCTTGCATCTCAGAAGGTGCAAGACGATAAGGAGCTTTAGCGACAGGATTAGCACCAGGAACAAGATCAATGCGAAATTCCACTTGTCGAGCAGGAGGCAGACCAGGTAAATCCTCTGGAAAGACTTCAGGATAGTCTCGAATAATAGGAATGTCTTGGATACTTTTGCCTTTGTCCTTCTTCTCTATCACGTTAGCTAAGAAGGCTGTATACCCCTTTCGTAAGTACTTTTGGGCAGTAGTACAAGACATAAGCTTAAGCTCACCACAGGGTTTCTCACCATAGATCTTCAAAATCTCACCAGATTCGAGAGGAATGCGTATGACTTTCTCGAAGCACAAAATTTCGGCACGATGAGTTGACAACCAGTCCATGCCTACTATAACATCAAAACTACCAAGATGCATGGGGATGAGATCGATAGAGAAGGTATGATCGTCGAGGTTCAACAAGCAGTTACGAATAATAGAGTCAATCGAAATAGACTTCCCGTTAGCTACCTCTACCACGAAAGGTTCTTCTAGATTAGTGTGGGGTAAGTTAAGTAAAGGTTCAAACTTCAGTGACACAAATGACTTATCAGCTCCCGAATCAAATAATATGGATGCATAGTGGTTATTAATGAGAAACGTACCATTCACCACCTCGTTGTTGTCACGAGCCTGGTTAGCGTTGAGATTGTAGGCACGACCTCGAGCACCTTGGTTCTGGTTACGGTTCTGGTTTTGGTTTTGGTTTTGGTTTCGGTTACGATTAGGGCAGTTGTTGATGTAGTGATTAGGGTTGCCACACTCGTAGCATTGACCACGAGTAGGCCTGTTGTTTTGTTGGTTGGGAGCTGGGTTGTTGTTGTCTTGGGTAGTAGGAGATCGACAGACGTTCACCAGGTGACCATATCGTTGACACTTAGTACAAAATCGACATGGCACCTGTGTTGGATGGTGGTACTTGCAAGTGTTGCACAAAGGGTGAGGTCCTGTGTATGGTTTCTTGGCTGGGTTTTGGGCAGCAGGTGGAGTAGCAGCAACCATATAGTTTCTAGCCTTGCGCTTTTTGTTGCTTGAGGTCTCAGGCTTGACTTCAATTGCAGGCTGTGGAGTGTCTTTGGCAACCGTCTTCTTAGTGCCCTTGCGGAAGAGAGTACCGTTCTTCACGTGATTATCAGTAAGAGTGGCCGCTAGACGTTTGGCCTCTTCCAAAGTTGCAGGATTTCTACCCCAAACGGTGTCCTAGATTTGCATGGGCAGACCACCGATGTACTTCTCGATGGCTACCGGCAGAGGAGTAACTTTGTGGGGCAACAATAAGCTAAGCTCATGAAAGCGGGTGTTGTAGGCATGGTTTCCCCCACTATCTTGAGCTAAGGTGTGGAACTCATCCTCAAGCTTCTTAACTTCATTGCGAGGACAAAACTCTTCCTTCATGACCTCCTTGACTTGGTCCCATGTCATAGCAAGAGCAACCTCGGCCCCACGAGTACGCTTTTCTTCATTCCACCAAGTGAGTGCTCGTTTATGGAGAACACTCATGGCGTAACGAACCTTGAAGTTGTTGGGGCACTCACTGTTGATGAAGGTATTCTCAATACCCTCAAACCATTGGAGGAGTCCAGTAGCTCCTTCTTCACCACTAAACTTTGGAGGGTTACAAGAGTTGAAATGCTTAAGGGTGCAGGCTTGGGGTCCATTTCCATTGCCATTGCCGTTCCCGTTCCCGTTGTTGTGACCATTCCCGTTGCCGTTCAATTGGATGACTTGAGCGAGTAAATTGGGAACCAGAGTTGCGATTTGCTGCGCCATTTGTTGAGAAATGATCGCAGCCAGTTGAGCATCGACCCCATTGTTGTTGTGGTTAGGAACTTGGTCATGGTTGTGGTTGTCACCACCTTCTTCGTGGTTCTCACCATTGCTGTTGCGAGTGCTGCGACGAGGAGGCATGATCTGTAATACACACAATGAAATGAATGAGAGTTTATATAAGGAATGTAATCATTTATTCATTAATTAAAACGAATAAACGAAAACGTTGACTTATCAAAGATTCTAAATTCTAATAACATATGAAGACATGCTATAGCCTATAAGTGAACACTCATCCCGAGAATTCCCAGGTAGGC
This sequence comes from Ambrosia trifida, assembly GCA_028751855.1. Taxonomy (NCBI): domain Eukaryota; kingdom Viridiplantae; phylum Streptophyta; class Magnoliopsida; order Asterales; family Asteraceae; genus Ambrosia; species Ambrosia trifida. The sequence continues at coordinate 119,793,634 of CM054127.1, forward strand.
ATCCGGGTCCCTCGTCTGATTTGGGATATATGCGCAATGCCAGCCTAGACAGAAGACTCAGAATACAGGCGTTCACCCTTCCAGATTGCACGTGTTCGTTATTAAAATCTAGAACTTCGACGAGATCTCAAGGGGGTTCAGGTTAAACCTGAGGATTTTGTCCTATTAATCTAATGGTGGATCAGGATTGCAGCAGACGAATAAGAGTAGTCACATGTAGGTTTAGGGTTATAAGGCATAGGATAAGGATAGGATTAGGGAAGCAATTAGGGTTACAAGTAGGAGAAGCAAGTACTGTTTAAGTCCCTAAGGTTATAGTCTAGATTATTTCTAATAACCTAATTCCCTATAACCAAGGCTCTGATACCAATCTGTAACACCCCAACCGATGGCGGAAACATCGGGGTGCCACGTATTGATGATTGTTTCAGTAGCACATGGTATAATATAAATTTTAAATAATTTATTCAAACATAATATCCAAACATAAAATGATGTCTAAGAATTCAATACATGAAATCAAATAACAAACTCCAATAACTTCAAATAAAACTTCATGTAAAATCCTCATGCTAACTCAAGCCTCAGCTTCATTGTTACCTGAAACATGTTAATTTTGAAAGTATTTTGGGTCAACAAAAGTTGGTGAGAATTACATAGGTTTTTGATAATAAAATGAATAAAATGTTGTGCAATTCATGTGTCATGTCAATCTAGCCCATATGTGAGAACATACTAGAAATAAATCGAGTGCATAATCAACCCTGATGACTGTTATAATATGATACATACCATACGCTCATGGTCCAATTGAATATGTTATGCGATAACAAACACCCACGTAACCTTTGTAGGAGGCACGTATCCGGGTGGGATTGTCAGTCCAATAGATCTATCAATGTATACCGTCGGCTTGTACGGAGTTAATGATTATGCTAGAATGGTGCTTACTCTAATCATGCTCAAGACATAATGCAACATAGAAAACACATAGACACATTGATGATTGAATTGCAATGATAATGTTATAACATGTTTCACCCCAAAAATGGTGATAAATAAAAGGGGCTATGTAAAACTCACCTTAGCAAATGTTAAACTTGTTGAAAAGATGAAATAATAGTGTTGCCCAAAATGATTCCAAATATCACCCTATAATAAGGTAATATATAATAAGTCTAAGTCTAATTAATTGTATAAGTGTATCCTAGGGTTTCGATTTGGGGATATCCAATTGTTGAATTTAAATTAAAATGTTAATTAATAAAGGAAAATTTGATAATTAATAAAAGAAAGTCTTTTTATAAAATTTGAATTTTGAATGTACACATTAAAGTGTTTGGAGTATAAAAATAATTTTTATAAAATTATTTTATTTAAAATAGATTTTTAAATCTATTTATTAAAAATTGCCAACAATTAACTTTAATATCCAAAAATACTAAAATTAAAGAATTTCCACTTTAAAAATCATATTTCTGTTCTAAATATATAAAAATAAATTGTGTAAAATTTTGGTGCAAAAATAATGAAAATTGAATTTATTATGATTTAATTATGATTAAATCTAACAAAAATTGATTAAAAATATAAAATAATTGATTTTTCTGAATTAAAAATTATTTCAGTAAAGTTTAACTTTATATAAAGTCAGGATAATTTTTGGAGAATTTAATAAAATTGTTTTGATATATAAATGGATTTTTATAAATATAATAGTATAAAATTGATTTAATTATTATAAATATTAAATAAATGAATTTCAGAAAAATAAAAATTGTAAATAAAACTTTTATCTCAGATTAAACAAATATAATTTTTTTAGAATTTATAAAATAGTTTTAATATTTAAAAATGAATTTATAAGATTAAAAGGTTTAATATATATATATATATATTAGTTTGTTTAAAAAAAGAAAAGAAACAAAAAGATGTGGCCGTAGCCGGGACTCGAACCGGGGAGCCTTGGGTTATAACCCTTGGTCACAACCACTTGGCCTAGGCCAGTGGTTGTGATGATCTCCGGTTTAATTTAAATAAATACACTTTGCGAATCAGAGTTTATCCCCAAATTATATGAACGAACCCTAGCTTCTACAATCAAACAAATCAGACAATATAAACCCGATTAAAGTTAGGGCTTTTGTTGTTTGATTGCCGACTAATAAAACCCACAAAAAAAAGTAGAACTCACAGTGATGAATTGTGCACGTTTGCCCGGTCAAAGCCAAAGTCAAACAGCGAACGAGGATATAATAATCAGAGTGTTTCAGAAACAATTGGAGGTTGAGAGAGAGATGTGAGCGAGTTGTGAATGATCGTAGGTGGTCAATTTATAGTGAGGATCAGTGGTTAAGGTTAATTGGTAAGTTGACCCTCGTTTTAATGTCATACGCGTAGGATTTCAAAATTAGTCAACGATTAGTGTTAATTGACGTGTAATACAGCTCATACAAGGCCGATAATCGTATCAGTTTGCCAATTATAGATCAATCAAGCATTGATCTTGATTGATAATCAGACGCGTCCAAGGCAGTTGACTTTCACGAGTCAATTTGCAGATTTAAAAGCGCGTATATAATTAATTTGTGCCGGGTTTATTCCAAGAAGATGGCTTAGCCCAGTTGGTTGTGTGTTGGGTTGGTTTGGGCTTTGGCGCGGGTTCGAACCCCGGCCAGAGCAAACTATTTTTTTTATACAATTATCACACAACCCTAAATAATATAATATACATATAAGGTATTAGGGTTCCACAAATGCGACAAAAATAATAAATGCGAATATATAAGATAAAACTTGACGTTTTTATTAATATCGAGCGTGTAACGTACAAGTTTAAATGCGTAATGTTACAGTCTCCCCTACTTTTAGGAACTTCGTCCCGAAGTTGGAGTTGGAGAGTCTGGTGGGAAAAGATGTGGATACTTCGACTTCATCTGGTTTTTACGTTCCCAAGTGAACTCTGGGCCTCGTTTAGATTCCCAACGAACCTTAACGATCGGAATACGACTGCGCTTGAGTTTCTTGACTCCAGTGTCAACAATCTCGACGGGTTTCTCGATAATGTGCATGCTTTCATCAATTTGCACATCCTCAAGAGGAACATGAAGGTTCTCATCCGCTAAGCATTTCTTGAGATTCGAAACATGGAAGGTCGGATGAACATTGCTTAGCTCAGGTGGAAGTTCAAGTTTGTAAGCCACTTTTCCAACTCTGTCAAGAATTTTGAAGGGGCCTACGTATCGAGGAGCTAGCTTTCCCTTTCTACCGAAACGAATTACTCCTTTCCAAGGGGATACCTTAAGTAGTACAAGGTCCCCAACTTGAAATTCCAAGGGTTTACGACGTTTATCAGCATAACTCTTTTGGCGACTTCTAGCCTTGAGAAGATTGTCCTGAATAAGCTGAATTTTGTCTGTGGTTTCCTGGATTAGTTCGGGTCCAGTAATACGAGCTTCACCAACCTCAGTCCAACAGACAGGTGAACGACATTTCCGACCATAGAGTGCCTCAAAAGGAGCCATGTTAATGCTGGCGTGATAAATGTTGTTGTACGAAAACTCAACCAAAGGAAGATGAGAATCCCATGCGCCACCAAAATCGATGACACATGCCCTGAGCATGTCCTCAAGTGTCTGGATGGTTCGTTCAGTCTGACCATCCGTTTGAGGGTGATAAGCAGTGCTCAGGTTCAACTTGGTACCCAAAGCATCTTGTAGAGATTCCCAAAAGTGAGAGGTGAAACGACCATCGCGATCAGAAATAATGTCCAAAGGTATACCGTGACGACATACGATTTCACCTACGTACATCCTTGCCAACCTTTCCACAGAATACTTCTCACGAATAGGTAGGAAGTGAGCTGATTTGGTCAAACGATCGACGATTACCCAAATACTATCAAAACCTTTGGGTGTACGAGGGAGTTTGGTGATGAAATCCATAGCTATGCTCTCCCATTTCCAAACAGGAATCTCTGGTTGTTCAAGCATACCAGATGGTCGTTGATGTTCAGCCTTGACCTTGGAACAAGTGAGACATTTTGCAACGAATAGGGCAATGTCTTTCTTCATACCAGGCCACCAATAAGAATAACGAAGATCTTGGTACATCTTGTCAGCTCCAGGATGAATAGAATAACGAGACTTATGAGCCTCGTTCATGAGAAAAATACGAAGATCATCACGGTCGGGAATCCACAGTCGATTAAGGAAATAAAGGAGACCATCGGGTTTGGTTTCAAGTTGATTTTCAGCACCACAAGACATTTCATCGTACATGTTACCTTGGGTGACTGATGTGTGTTGAGCCTGGAGAATACGATCTTGAAGATCAGTACGAACTCTCGCACATTGGAGTTTGACACGCTCTTTACGACTAAGTGCGTCAGCAACAACATTCGCCTTGCCAGGATGGTAGCGAATTTCGCAATCATAGTCGTTAAGTAATTCAACCCAACGTCGTTGTCTCATGTTAAGATTCTTTTGATCGAAGACATGTTGGAGACTTTTGTGGTCCGTGAACACTACACATTTGGTCCCATAAAGATAATGTCTCCAAATCTTGAGTGCAAAGACAACAGCGCCCAATTCAAGATCATGAGTGGTATAATTCTTTTCGTGAGTCTTGAGTTGTCGAGACGCATAAGCAATAACTTTTCCTCGTTGCATGAGAACACAACCAAGACCCTGGTTCGATGCATCACAGTAGACCACGAAATCATCATTACCATCAGGTAGAGACAAGATAGGAGCTTCACAGAGTTTCAGCTTAAGAGTTTCAAATGCTTCCTCTTGCTTAGGTCCCCACTCATAGGGTTTACCCTTGTGAGTTAAGGTAGTGAGAGGAACAGCGATCTTGGAGAAATTGGCGATGAATCGACGATAATAACCAGCCAACCCAAGAAAAGAACGGACTTCCGTTGGAGTGGTAGGAACACTCCAATTCTTCACAGCTTCGATCTTTGCAGGATCAACATGAATTCCGTTCATATCAATGACATGTCCCAAAAATTGAACTTCCTTAAGCCAAAATTCACATTTTGAGAACTTGGCATACAGTTGTTCTTTCTTTAGGAGATTCAAGATGGAGTGAAGATGTTGCTCGTGATCGGATTTTGATTTAGAGTAAATCAAAATATCATCGATGAAAACGATCACGAATTTGTCGAGATAGGGTCTACAAACCCGATTCATCAAATCCATAAATACTGCGGGAGCATTGGTCAACCCAAAAGGCATAACCATGAATTCATAGTGACCATAGCGTGTGCGAAAAGCTGTCTTGGGGATATCTTCATCGTGGACTCTAAGCTGATGATAACCAGAACAGAGATCAATCTTCGAGAAGTGGGTTGCTCCTTGAAGTTGATCGAAGAGATCGTCAATCCTAGGAAGCGGATAACGATTCTTGATGGTGAGTTTGTTGAGTTCACGGTAGTCAATACACATCCTAAGAGAACCATCCTTCTTTTTAACGAACAAGACAGGGGCTCCCCATGGAGAAGAACTAGGGCGAATGAACCCTTTATCAGAAAGTTCCTGTAATTGACTAGCAAGTTCTTGCATCTCAGAAGGTGCAAGACGATAAGGAGCTTTAGCGACAGGATTAGCACCAGGAACAAGATCAATGCGAAATTCCACTTGTCGACCAGGAGGCAGACCAGGTAAATCCTCTGGAAAGACTTCAGGATAGTCTCGAATAATAGGAATGTCTTGGATACTTTTGCCTTTGTCCTTCTTCTCTATCACGTTAGCTAAGAAGGCTGTATACCCCTTTCGTAAGTACTTTTGGGCAGTAGTACAAGACATAAGCTTAAGCTCACCACAGGGTTTCTCACCATAGATCTTCAAAATCTCACCAGATTCGAGAGGAATGCGTATGACTTTCTCGAAGCACAAAATTTCGGCACGATGAGTTGACAACCAGTCCATGCCTACTATAACATCAAAACTACCAAGATGCATGGGGATGAGATCGATAGAGAAGGTATGATCGTCGAGGTTCAACAAGCAGTTACGAATAATAGAGTCAATCGAAATAGACTTCCCGTTAGCTACCTCTACCACGAAAGGTTCTTCTAGATTAGTGTGGGGTAAGTTAAGTAAAGGTTCAAACTTCAGTGACACAAATGACTTATCAGCTCCCGAATCAAATAATATGGATGCATAGTGGTTATTAATGAGAAACGTACCATTCACCACCTCGTTGTTGTCACGAGCCTGGTTAGCGTTGAGATTGTAGGCGCGACCTCGAGCACCTTGGTTCTGGTTACGGTTCTGGTTTTGGTTTTGGTTTTGGTTTCGGTTACGATTAGGGCAGTTGTTGATGTAGTGATTAGGGTTGCCACACTCGTAGCATTGACCACGAGTAGGCCTGTTGTTTTGTTGGTTGGGAGCTGGGTTGTTGTTGTCTTGGGTAGTAGGAGATCGACAGACGTTCACCAGGTGACCATATCGTTGACACTTAGTACAAAATCGATATGGCACCTGTGTTGGATGGTGGTACTTGCAAGTGTTGCACAAAGAGTGAGGTCCTGTGTATGGTTTCTTGGCTGGGTTTTGGGCAGCAGGTGGAGTAGCAGCAACCATATAGTTTCTAGCCTTGCGCTTTTTGTTGCTTGAGGTCTCAGGCTTGACTTCAATTGCAGGCTGTGGAGTGTCTTTGGCAACCGTCTTCTTAGTGCCCTTGCGGAAGAGAGTACCGTTCTTCACGTGATTATCAGTAAGAGTGGCCGCTAGACGTTTGGCCTCTTCCAAAGTTGCAGGATTTCTACCCCAAACGGTGTCCTGGATTTGCATGGGCAGACCACCGATGTACTTCTCGATGGCTACCGGCAGAGGAGTAACTTTGTGGGGCAACAATAAGCTAAGCTCATGAAAGCGGGTGTTGTAGGCATGGTTTCCCCCACTATCTTGAGCTAAGGTGTGGAACTCATCCTCAAGCTTCTTAACTTCATTGCGAGGACAAAACTCTTCCTTCATGACCTCCTTGACTTGGTCCCATGTCATAGCAAGAGCAACCTCGGCCCCACGAGTACGCTTTTCTTCATTCCACCAAGTGAGTGCTCGTTTATGGAGAACACTCATGGCGTAACGAACCTTGAAGTTGTTGGGGCACTCACTGTTGATGAAGGTATTCTCAATACCCTCAAACCATTGGAGGAGTCCAGTAGCTCCTTCTTCACCACTAAACTTTGGAGGGTTACAAGAGTTGAAATGCTTAAGGGTGCAGGCTTGGGGTCCATTTCCATTGCCATTGCCGTTCCCGTTCCCGTTGTTGTGACCATTCCCGTTGCCGTTCAATTGGATGACTTGAGCGAGTAAATTGGGAACCAGAGTTGCGATTTGCTGCGCCATTTGTTGAGAAATGATCGCAGCCAGTTGAGCATCGACCCCATTGTTGTTGTGGTTAGGAACTTGGTCATGGTTGTGGTTGTCACCACCTTCTTCGTGGTTCTCACCATTGCTGTTGCGAGTGCTGCGACGAGGAGGCATGATCTGTAATACACACAATGAAATGAATGAGAGTTTATATAAGGAATGTAATCATTTATTCATTAATTAAAACGAATAAACGAAAACGTTGACTTATCAAAGATTCTAAATTCTAATAACATATGAAGACATGCTTTAGCCTATAAGTGAACACTCATCCCGAGAATTCCCAGGTAGGCATCCGGGTCCCTCGTCTGATTTGGGATATATGCGCAATGCCAGCCTAGACAGAAGACTCAGAATACAGGCGTTCACCCTTCCAGATTGCACGTGTTCGTTATTAAAATCTAGAACTTCGACGAGATCTCAAGGGGGTTCAGGTTAAACCTGAGGATTTTGTCCTATTAATCTAATGGTGGATCAGGATTGCAGCAGACGAATAAGAGTAGTCACATGTAGGTTTAGGGTTATAAGGCATAGGATAAGGATAGGATTAGGGAAGCAATTAGGGTTACAAGTAGGAGAAGCAAGTACTGTTTAAGTCCCTAAGGTTATAGTCGAGATTATTTCTAATAACCTAATTCCCTATAACCAAGGCTCTGATACCAATCTGTAACACCCCAACCGATGGCGGAAACATCGGGGTGCCACGTATTGATGATTGTTTCAGTAGCACATGGTATAATATAAATTTTAAATAATTTATTCAAACATAATATCCAAACATAAAATGATGTCGAAGAATTCAATACATGAAATAAAATAACAAACTCCAATAACTTCAAATAAAACTTCATGTAAAATCCTCATGCTAACTCAAGCCTCAGCTTCATTGTTACCTGAAACATGTTAATTTTGAAAGTATTTTGGGTCAACAAAAGTTGGTGAGAATTACATAGGTTTTTGATAATAAAATGAATAAAATGTTGTGCAATTCATGTGTCATGTCAATCTAGCCCATATGTGAGAACATACTAGAAATAAATCGAGTGCATAATCAACCCTGATGACTGTTATAATATGATACATACCATACGCTCATGGTCCAATTGAATATGTTATGCGATAACAAACACCCACGTAACCTTTGTAGGAGGCACGTATCCGGGTGGGATTGTCAGTCCAATAGATCTATCAATGTATACCGTCGGCTTGTACGGAGTTAATGATTATGCTAGAATGGTGCTTACTCTAATCATGCTCAAGACATAATGCAACATAGAAAACACATAGACACATTGATGATTGAATTGCAATGATAATGTTATAACATGTTTCACCCCAAAAATGGTGATAAATAAAAGGGGCTATGTAAAACTCACCTTAGCAAATGTTAAACTTGTTGAAAAGATGAAATAATAGTGTTGCCCAAAATGATTCCAAATATCACCCTATAATAAGGTAATATATAATAAGTCTAAGTCTAATTAATTGTATAAGTGTATCCTAGGGTTTCGATTTGGGGATATCCAATTGTTGAATTTAAATTAAAATGTTAATTAATAAAGGAAAATTTGATAATTAATAAAAGAAAGTCTTTTTATAAAATTTGAATTTTGAATGTACACATTAAAGTGTTTGGAGTATAAAAATAATTTTTATAAAATTATTTTATTTAAAATAGATTTTTAAATCTATTTATTAAAAATTGCCAACAATTAACTTTAATATCCAAAAATACTAAAATTAAAGAATTTCCACTTTAAAAATCATATTTCTGTTCTAAATATATAAAAATAAATTGTGTAAAATTTTGGTGCAAAAATAATGAAAATTGAATTTATTATGATTTAATTATGATTAAATCTAACAAAAATTGATTAAAAATATAAAATAATTGATTTTTCTGAATTAAAAATTATTTCAGTAAAGTTTAACTTTATATAAAGTCAGGATAATTTTTGGAGAATTTAATAAAATTGTTTTGATATATAAATGGATTTTTATAAATATAATAGTATAAAATTGATTTAATTATTATAAATATTAAATAAATGAATTTCAGAAAAATAAAAATTGTAAATAAAACTTTTATCTCAGATTAAACAAATATAATTTTTTTAGAATTTATAAAATAGTTTTAATATTTAAAAATGAATTTATAAGATTAAAAGGTTTAATATATATATATATATATATATATATTAGTTTGTTTAAAAAAAAAGAAAAGAAACAAAAAGATGTGGCCGTAGCCGGGACTCGAACCGGGGAGCCTTGGGTTATAACCCTTGGTCACAACCACTTGGCCTAGGCCAGTGGTTGTGATGATCTCCGGTTTAATTTAAATAAATACACTTTGCGAATCAGAGTTTATCCCCAAATTATATGAACGAACCCTAGCTTCTACAATCAAACAAATCAGACAATATAAACCCGATTAAAGTTAGGGCTTTTGTTGTTTGATTGCCGACTAATAAAACCCACAAAAAAAAGTAGAACTCACAGTGATGAATTGTGCACGTTTGCCCGGTCAAAGCCAAAGTCAAACAGCGAACGAGGATATAATAATCAGAGTGTTTCAGAAACAATTGGAGGTTGAGAGAGAGATGTGAGCGAGTTGTGAATGATCGTAGGTGGTCAATTTATAGTGAGGATCAGTGGTTTGGTTAATTGGTAAGTTGACCCTCGTTTTAATGTCATACGCGTAGGATTTCAAAATTAGTCAACGATTAGTGTTAATTGACGTGTAATACAGCTCATACAAGGCCGATAATCGTATCAGTTTGCCAATTATAGATCAATCAAGCATTGATCTTGATTGATAATCAGACGCGTCCAAGGCAGTTGACTTTCACGAGTCAATTTGCAGATTTAAAAGCGCGTATATAATTAATTTGTGCCGGGTTTATTCCAAGAAGATGGCTTAGCCCAGTTGGTTGTGTGTTGGGTTGGTTTGGGCTTTGGCGCGGGTTCGAACCCCGGCCAGAGCAAACTATTTTTTTATACAATTATCACACAACCCTATATAATATAATATACATATAAGGTATTAGGGTTCCACAAATGCGACAAAAATAATAAATGCGAATATATAAGATAAAACTTGACGTTTTTATTAATATCGAGCGTGTAACGTACAAGTTTAAATGCGTAATGTTACTGTTAAAAGCCAAGAACAACCTTGAAGTTTATAATGGCCACCTTCTTGCTGCAAACCATCAGCTTGAAGAAAAAGTTCAAGACTTGAAAGCTCAAGGAAGCAAATGGAAAAGGATGTTGATATGTAGCTGGTTATGTTTCTTGGTGTATAAAATTTTGTATTCTTAGTTGAACTGTTAGGTCTTTGTAAGAAATGGTTAATGGCTAATGATAATGAAAGTGCTTATAATGCACATTGTTAATAGACTGTGTTGAAGTAGACTGTGTTTGACCCATTTGAAAGATATTGACCCATTTAAAAAACATGTAATAGACTGTGTTTAAGTACATAAAATGCATGTTGAATGTGCAGACTGTTTTGACCCATTTGACAAAACTGTAATACAATGCAACATAATAAACTTCTGGACATACCATTAACCAAAATTGCAACATTTTTTGCTGCATTAAGTACATACATAAACTGCAAGTTCAACATAGCCTAATCATTATTACTTGTTCAACAAACACAAACATAAACATAAGTTACTAATGTTCCCAAAAGCACCAAAATACATGTTCAAGAAACATAACAAACACAAACATCCTAACCCTTGCTACCCTGAACCTTGCTAGTGGTACCCTTCTTGCTAATCTTCTTTCTTCCCTTCTTTCCAGACTTGGCCTGAGTACCTGCAACCTTTTCACTCTGTCCCTTGCAGGTCCTTTGATTGTGTCCAGTATTCCCACACTTGCCACATTTTCCTTTAGTGTTTTTCCTAGACAGTGTGCCCCCTGATACCAGATGATCGCGTGTCGAGTGCTAATCAAAAAACTATATTAAAAACTACTCCTTAGCTACAAGGACTGCAGTATAGGAAGTAGGGTTGTCGAACCTCAGGGAGTTTGTGGAAAGTGCTAAGTTACTAATTTCTAATTAAATTAAGATTAACTAACGTAATTTTATGAAGTTTAATGTAAAAGTGCTGCAGTGCTGCAAAACGGATTGATAAGAGAGTTTATAAAAGACAATAATATGGAAAAACGGTCACTCCGGGTTTCTGATTCGGTAATTATCAACTGAATTATGTTAATACCCTATCTAGGAAATCACATAGACATGACTTTGTTTAAATTGTTCAACCCAATTCAGCTATCATAACATTAATTGCAAAGTTAAATTAATCCTAGTGCAAGAAAACCAAGATACGATAACATAATGCAATAATATTAATCAACCAAACTGTCTAGATCAGTCAAACATACAATTAGATGCAAAGAACATTAAGGTGTTCACAAAATCTAATCCAAGTAATAAGTATCAAACATAAAACAATTGATAAAATAACCAAATCGTTCACCCGGAGAAACCGCAGGATGTTTAGCCTTGCATCTTCATGATTTTCGCTTCAAGAATTGTTCTTAATCGTACGAGCATTAACCGGGATGAATGGATCTCTTTAAAATACTCAAAACCTTCCTTTGAAGCTCTAAAATTCGTCCCTTATGTTGCCTCACCGAATTAGGGTTTGTGTTGTGAGTTATCCCCTTGAAAAATGCCAAAAATCTAATAAAAACTCAAAATTTTCGTCAGACAAGTCCCCCACGCCCCCTGGGGAGATCCCCCAGGGTGCTCGGCGCGCGATGTTTCAGCATATGGGCTTCATCTTTGGGCTTGGCCTATTTCTTTCACTTGGGCTTCATTTTCCTTAGTCCATTCAACTTAATTCCTCAACTAATAATTGTTCTTGGCCCAATTCTTCATAACTCTTCAAAATAAATTTATTTTATCTTCAACTCTCGAGCCCGGATGTTCGGTTCCTGATATTATTTCTTCAAGTCACGTCCTTTTTCGCCGAACATCTAAAATCAATAAAAATTACATAAATAATAACTAAAAATACTAAAAATATATACAACCTATAAAATTACCAAATACTCAAAACCATGCTATAAACTCCCTAAAATACTAAATAAATGACTCGAAAAACTATTAAAATGCTAAGGAAAAATGCGTGTTTTTACAACACATCACCAGATCATCCCTTTCAAACTCTGATCTCTTCCTAACCCTCTTGGGTCTTCCAACTTGTGTGTGATGATTTGGTGGTGTTAAAGTTGTAGGAACTTGAGACTTAGGCCATAAAGCTCTGCCATTGATTGGGTTAATCTTAAAGGAATAAACCTGTCTCCACCTATCCATTGTATACACTGGATTAACCCAACTCTCCAATGCCCCAACTCTACCTCCGTTAGTAGCTTTGAACCAAATTGCAGCCACTGCATGTCTGCAGGGCATTCCTGTCCATTAAAGTAACAAAATTTAGCATTAATGAATGAAAGTGACAACATTTGAATTGAACAAGATATACATACCTGTTATTTCCCAACCTCTGCAAGCACAAGTCTTTTCAGCCAAATCCACAACACGTGTGTGACCAGGTTTACCACTGACTCCATATTTATCCCCCCCCCCATTCCACTGCACATGATAGAAGGTTGCATCTCTTCTGATTGTCTCAAACATTTGTGTGGCCTTAGGTGTCAGCAGACCTTCACTGGTCTCTATATCATGCAACACTGAAACAATCCTCCTCATGCAATACTCCCTGATGTACTCAAGTGCATTAATGATGGGCTTGTCTCTTCCTTCAACTATCTTTCCATTGAATGTTTCACACATGTTGTTTAGTAGCATATCAGTCAACCCCCTACCTGTATTATGTTGGTATATCAAAATTTTGAAATCTAAATCTAAACAGCATTAGCTATACAACTATAAAGAACATACCTGAAAAGTGAGACCTGGTCCAGTGTAGAGGTGGAATTTTTGACAACCACAAATGGGCCTTCTTGTTAAGGGCCTTTAACTCATTCATTGCAGCAGTGAATTCAGGGACTGGTGTTGCACTAGCACACTTCCACAACAAGTCTTTATACAATTTGCCTCTGAAACTTTGCTTCATGTTTTCATGAATGTGCCTCAGACAGTATCTGTGCTCAGCATTAGGATATAACCTTGAAAGTGCTGGAAGTAGACCCTGTTTAAAAATTTGATAAGTATATTAAGATGAAATGAATGTTATATACTTTAGTAAATAAAAACTAGAGAACATACCTTCTATCTATCACTCATGAATGTGAACCTTGACTCTCTATCTAGATCCAAGTCATCTCCTAACAGATCTAGAAACCAGGACCAAGAGTTGTAGTTTTCAGCCTCAACAATTGCATAACAAACTGGGTAGATTCCATTATTTGGGTCAATACCCACTGCACTCAAAATCTGACCAGGATAAGGTCCTTTCATGAATGCACCATCCAAACCCAATACATCCCTACCAATAGCCTTAAAACCTTGTTTTAATGCTCCCAAACAGACATAGATTCTTTTGAACTTCCTTGTGGGGTCATCTGGATGATTAGGTAACTCAACCTCTATATTAACAGTGGTACCTGGATTTTTATCCTGCAATTCCAACACATAATCCCTGAGTATAGCATATTGTGAAGTGTAATCACCTTCCATCAATGTCTTTGCCTTTGTCTTAGCCCGGTATGCTTTCATCCTTGATATGCCTATTTCATACTTCCTTTGGAACTGTTCCTGAACAGCTTTCACAGGTATATCTGGGTTTTCTTCGATCTGATCCACCAGTTGTTGAGAGAGGAATGTAGATGTACAAGCAGCAACATTCCTTGTCTGTACACATGTATGGTCTTCAATTAACTTCCTCACCATCCAGCTTTCTTCATCTAAAATTTTAGAAATCAAAATGACCCATGGACAGTGGTGTTCATTAGGGTTTGTCTTGTAACCCCTGCCTCCAACATTTATATTGGTTTCTCCCCTAGTTTTACCCTTGTTAACAGGGGGTCCCCAAACTTTACCCTTGTCCATAATTGGCCCCTTATCTTTTGATTTTTTCTCAGCAGCTGTTGCACTTCTTAACTTTCTCCCACATGCCCCTTTAGGTTTTGGTTGACTTGAAACATGAACACCAAAATCACCCACTTCAAATTCTGGTAAACTACCATGGCATACTGCCCTAACCCTTTGCTTATCATCCTTCACAATAACAATTTTCCTTCTTGTCTCAACTGAATGAGTTTTAATCAACTTTTTTGCTTCTTTCTTAGTACCAAAGACTTGGGACACGTAAAAAACTACTCTGCCCTCATCCCTATTCTGATTTGCCTTTCTGATTTTTTTTAGTTGTCTTTTCCTAGCACTAGTTTCATAATCATCAGACTCTGATCCACTTAAGAAAGCATCATTCTGCATCACTTCATCATCATCAGCCTGTACATCATCTTCTTATTGACTACCTAAATATTCTTCTTCAACATCAAGGTCAATATGCATCCTATAGTCACTCATATCTACTTCATCTTCAGCCATACAATTGTCATCAACTATAAAATCACTATCACTATCCTCATCAATTCTCATAGAAACAGTTTCAGAATCACAATCATTGGACTGTGCTGCACTACCTATAACCTCTGCATCTTCATTTGACAATGGTCCATTATCAGTGATAAACATGTCATCATCTTGATTTGGCAATGGTCTCTTATCATTAAAAAACATGGCATCATTAACCTCTAATGGAGTTAACCTACCCTTCCCAACCACACTAGACTCCACACCATCACAGTCTTGACCAGCCCCACTAGACTCCAGACCTTTGCCTAATCCACTAAAGTTTAAGTTTCTGACTACATTTAGCTTAGCAGGGACTAGTGCATAGGGTCCAGGTTCATCAATTTCTTCAATGGTCACACTGTGTTTAGGTTTAGTTGGTGTCAGCAACATTTCCTTTATGTTATCTAAACCATGTTGAGTAAACACATTGATTAACTTATGCACTCCCACATGTTGAGCAAGCCTCAACACATCCTGATCAGAAGTTAGGTCTTCAATACCATCATCTAAATTTTTTTCAGGATTTTGGAAAAAGTAATAAATATGATCAACAACAGAGTATCCTAACAGACCCATCATTAAAGAAACTTCATGCACAGAGAACATATCAATATCACACAAGTCAATATAGTCAATCGTACCACCTACATACTCACAGCCTGGACTTTGAGTCAATCTACCACCATGATGAAGCTTTATACTGAAGAAATGGGGCATTCCAACTGCAAAATTTTAAAAAAAATTGAACTTTAGACAACATTCAATAGCAAAATCAACAATATCAGAAAACCTAGGTTACAACTTACAGTACACATCATCGAGATCAACATTAAGCCCTGGTCGTCGTATGGTCCAGCCATCCTCCCACGTCATTGTTGTGATCGTGAAGTAGAAGAGAAGAAGAAGATGATCGATAAAGTAGAAGGTGGATTATGATTTTCTCTGACAAAATGAAGGGTTTTATAGAAGAAAAGGGGGGGTGGGAAATGGGCAGATGAAATGAAGAACTTACCCTCACGTGCCCCCCACATGACCTGACTTAACGTTAAAAACTAACCAAGTTAGGCCCTTAGGACATGGGGTGTAAGGATTTTAGGTCGTTAAGGACGAAACACATCAAGTGAAACGCGAAAGGACATCCACTGAAAAATGGCCAATTCCTAAAGGACGAAAAGTGTAATTTGTCATTGAAAAGCATGATAAAGGTGCTTGCGCGGATAATTACCATGCCTTTGTCCCTTATGCCTCTTTGGCCTCGTAAGCTATTATGTTCCTAAACAGAGTGTAAATGGTCGTACACAGCCATATCTCGACCCACAGGGACTAGGGTTTGTTTTCAGTAGGATAGGGCTTGTCATTTAGAAGAAATGGTGGTAGGGGTGTTCTTTTTTTACCGATAACCAAATCCGACCTGAGGTGACCCGACCCGAGAAAGTATCCTACCTGATTAACCCGAACCCGATGAACAACTATACCCGAACCTGGCTATAGTTACTTGGGTCGGTTATCGGATTGAAAATATGTATTTCGGGTTAACCCGATGAAGTCAAAACAAGCATTAAAAAGCCGAATATTCATATTTCTAGTTTCCCTTCTAATTCCTAGCTGATTGGTATATGTAACTCAAGGCAGTTGAAAATGTTCTTTGATTTCTTGAAAATGGTGGGTGATGGTTTTGTATTCCTTGTGATGTTGGAAAACTTTTGTTCAAGTTGTAGTACGTGCTCTCTGTTATCGAAGTCCAACAATTTGATGGGATTACAAAAATCATAGGCATTGGCCTTGAGTTTATAGGTGATTTGAAATAGTTGTGGCATCTACATGGAGTTACAAGTATAACTTATAGGTAATCAAATGGCTGGAAATATTGTGGCCCATGTGGTTTTGTTACCTATATGGATGGAAATTTGAAGCCAAAATGACTCGAAATATGCAACTTAAGCATCCGAACCATTTAACCTGGCACGATATACCCGAACCGGATTAACCAATAACCTTTCAACTAGATTGGGTCGGTTATCGGGTAACACACAACATCTGTCTGAATTGTCCCACTCATAATCCGTTCAACCCATCCTTTTATACACAAAATAAGCACCTGTAAACCTCCTAAAACATAAAATTAAATTTCCAATTTTTTTATCATTTGCATTGTTTTTGTTATTATCAACTTACCCTTTATTGATGAAAACTATTTGAAAGTTGAACGCCAAAACAAGTCAGATGCGCAATAAAACTATGATTAATAAAAATAGTAAATGTTTGGTGACTTTTGATGCTTATCAACTTACCCTTTATTGATGAAAACTATTTGAAAGTTGAACGCCAAAACAAGTCAGATGCGCAATAAAACTATGATTAATAAAAATAGTAAATGTTTGGTGACTTTTGATGCTTTTCAACAATGTTAGTATAATGTCTTAAAATCAGTTTAGAGTAGTCAATGATATTGTTAATTTAATAATAAATATAAATATTCTAGGATAAAATAGCAAACTAACTTTACTTTAGGACGGTATATGTGTGTGATAGACATGAAATCTATGGAGAGCCTAATTAAGAGTCTTCACCCGATTCCTCTGAATCCGGATCCGAATCTACACCAACCACCATCTTTTCCAGTGAATCCATATCACCGGCTTCTGCAACTGTATGCAACCGAAGCCTTTCAGCATCCTCACTGTCAAATTTCATTAACAGAAGTGGTTAAAACTACATTACATTTTTTTACCCTTTTAACTATACATGCGTGATTTCGGGTTGTGTTTTAGAGTCAAATGGGTAACTAAACATTTAAACAAAAAATAATTCACTACGGGTCTAACACGTAAAAGTCACCCGACGTTAATATGTACTCAAATGCGTAATAAACTTCTCAGTCGCTTTACCAAATAAAGTTTGATTATTTTTATTTTGCTATCAAGTTCCACACAATAGTTTTTTCTTTTTCACAAAAATTAAGAATGGATTAAACCAAGCCTGTATGACCCAAACCAGTTTTACGTGTTGCCCACACCACCAGCTTTGTGCAATTGGGATGTGAGAAGACTAATTTATTATGTAGCCATTGTACTTGCTGATTTGTATCAGAACAACCATCAAAGAGAAAGAGAAAGAGAAAGAATGATGCTTACTCTGCAACACCAAATATTTCTTTCACTATCAAGGAGCTGTCTCTTGCACAGAACTCGGGCAGCTGGTAGCACATTGTGATGAGAATACAATCAGCAAAAATACATATCATAATAAAATAAAAGTGAAACACACAAAAAACATATCATGTTTTGGTTGATGCAGGAAATATGTGGTCTAATGGGCCTAAAGGGTATCAGTTGTACTGTTTCCGTCCTATTTCAATCAAATTAAGCAACATAAATGGAGCTTGGGGAGAAGAGATTGCATAACTGTTAAAGTTCGAAGAACATAATTCAAATATGTACAAGAAAATGCATGGTAGTATGATGACATATTGGGACATAGGAGCAAGTTGAATGACTTGACTTCTTCAACTTGTAGAATGCAAATTCATTTAAGAATTGCCCAAGTAGAAAAAAAAAAAACTATATATTTTAATAGATTTACCTCTGAAAGATATAAAATCTTTCCAAAAAGAGCTTGGACAGCAAGCTTTCTCCTCAAACCCTTTTCAGAATATCCCGATGTGTTCATGACAACTGGACCTGCAACATGGAATAATCAGTGTGTGAAACCAATGTGAGTTAGTTAAGTATATTAAAATAGTAATATCTTATTCATTGATATACAACAACCGTACTCTGAAAAAGCCACCCATGGCAAAGCAAAGCTACCGGTATGGTCTAGGGGTGTGGGATGTAGGTAAATCTTATCTCTATCCCCGAGGATAGAGAGGTTGCTTCTAGAGCGACCCCCGACACCAAGACAAACAAAAACTATAGAATATAGGAAGCTACAACTACCAATAACCGAAGAAATGGCGAAAGAGTAAAGCAGAAACATGCATATATACGTAAATAACAGCAGGCAATAACATGCATAGTAACCTAAAGTATAGGAAGATATATTCCCTAAAAGTCCTTAACCTTAATCATGACCCATTAGAATGAAAAGAATATCATTACGATAATCTGAATCTTTGAATAAAAAGAATTTAGGAGGTTGTATGAATTTTTTTATTTAACTCGTTTGAGATAGAACACTAGCTAAATTATGAACTCATCCATTCAGAAGCATATCTTTCTTTATATCATCTAAACTTACTAAGACGCATTTAACAGATTCTACAAGATAATGAGAAAAAAACAGATTCCTTTAAAATTAGCATGCTTTTGACTTAGAACTATCATGTGTGGGCATAATGTCGGAGATATTTTGCCTTCAGCCACATAGGTTTAACCCAAAATTAGGAGGAACAAGGGGAAGGGTTTGGCCGGCCCCTAATGAGCCCAATTTGTTAATTGTCTTGTTTAACAAGTTAGCAAAGGGTTAAACCTTTATTAGTTAGCCTATAAATGTATCTCCTGTACTTGTAATCCTTATCACTCAATAATACGAAAACCCTAGTTGCCCCCATGGACGTAGGTAGCACATCGTGACTGAACCACGTAAAATCTCTCACACCGTTTATTGTTTTCTGTTTGTGTTTTGTTAGTGTGTTACTCGTTTGATCCTGCCACATAAAATATAGGAAGATTTTGTACCAAAATCCTTAACAATGCGCCTTGAAACTTCATTTAAAATTTCAGCAACTTGAGAATCATCCAACATTGTTGCTTTCCTGAGTTGAATTAGTGCTGCGACAAGTTTCGGGTCGAACGGCTTTTCATTCAAGGAATACCGAATATATTTACGCAAAATTTCTACCATGCTGAAGCCTGTCTGCATTAATAATTACAAAAGTATCAAGAACCCATTCTCTTTACTTACGTTGATGGTAAAGAAACTAGAAAAGCAGACAAGGACCAGAAATTAATACTTTAAAAGTTTTAACACCTTTTTAAGTTAATTCTATATGAAGTTTAGAATTTTGTCGTTTATATTAAAAACTACACTAGGAGTTGACCACCATCTTTGATGACAAAAAAAAATGTAAAGGATTTTTCCAGTTTTGTTTGCAGAAATACACACAGAGAAAACCAAGATAAAAATCGAAATACCAAAGCATCCCCTATTATCAAGAGAAAAAAGTTTAATGTATATGACCTTCTGCATCAATTCCTTCAAAACTTCCTGCTGTACTCCATTTTTCTCTTTGTCAAGTAACTCATCTATTGATCTGCACAGTTCTGCATTTTTACTCACCTGAAATATACATCATTAGTCAGTCATATTATCATGCATCACATGATGTTTAGAAAGCTTCTGCTCAATAAAACTAAAGAGCAGAAAGGCAAAACATGTTTTAGCTGTGTTATATCTTCATCACATTCTTACTTTCTAAGTTTTGCCGATACGCCTTACACTAAGAAAATGTAACACTTCCATCTTTTTCTAAAAAGGATTCCTCTAATTTTTTTACCTGTTTGCCCATTAACAATCATTACAAAACAGAATGTCAACTGACAACTCATGAATGGGGTCTCTTAATCAAGAAGGATTCATTATTGATTCCATCTTACCAGGTTGAGGATCACACATTTTGAGATGTAAACTTAAAGGAGGATGATAGAGGATATTCTAGAACGCTTGTCATGAAGCTTAGAGATGGAAAAATCAACGATGTGGTTTGACAATTGGAACCACCTTGAACCACTTATCAGAAAGAGAAGCAGTTATGCCTGTTTTTTCTCTTTATACAACGGTTCATGACTACGTGCAAGGTGACACATCAGTACACAATAGTACACCGCACATGGAAAATGCCAATAGAGTGGGAAAGTGATCTTCCAATTATACTCACGATCCCAAGCCTGATGCTACGTGTGCACCACGAAGATGTCCGAGTTTGAAAATCAAAAGATGATAAACATAAAACATGGATCATATGCAAAAAAGGCAGGTGAGGTGATTTGATAATTCAATATCGTGTGGTTTAGCCAATGGATTCCGAAACAGGCTTCATTCAATGTCAAGTAATGAAATATATCTGATATATACATGTGTATTTTGAGAGTCGTAACTTGATTCTCATTGCTCACCCCTTGTCTATCTCAAACGCCCTTTCCAATTTACATAAATTGTAAAGATGCGGACGTTTTCGAATATTGAGATAGTTACTGCATATGTGGTGCAGTAAGACATTTAGTAGCGCAGTCTTATTCGACAGGTTAAGTAGCTACAGCATAATATCAAACTTATATATAGCAAGCACCGTTATGTAACCTTATTACACCGGCCACAATAATAATAATAATAATATCAAACCCTAACTAACAGTAAGAAAAAAAAGAAGAAGAAGAAGAAGATAAGCATTAACCACTGACCAGCCTGCGGCGAGCATGTTTAGGTGAAGTAAACTTGCGAAGGGTCTTAACAAGCGCGATAAGAAAGGAGACTCCAACATAGGCCAAAGGAAGGGCGAGAAGCCATGGAAACGAAGAACGCCCAAGTCTAGGACCAGGAAGGGTTTGTGTGACAGAGCCACTAAATTCAACAATATCCAGAGCCTTGTCTTGTATCCATGGCAAATCCTCTTCAATAACCTCCTCCTTTTTCTCTGCTTGGTTAGGGTTTGAATTGTTTTTTGGTGCTGCACAAGGTAATGGAGCACGACGACGAGGAGAGGGAGATGATGATAATAATAAGGAAGGAATGTTGATGAAGGTGGTTGTTGTTGCTATAGTATTTAATAAGGTGACGTGAGTGGTAGTGATTGTAAATGTTGATGGTGGATGAGGACGGTTGGTGGAATTAGCATTACAGAAGAGGTAGTAGTGATGTCCACAAGACATCACGGAATAAAATTTCGATTATTATATGAACCCTGAGATTCAATATCTTCGTCTTCTTCTGGTAAGGTAGTGTGACTGTTGGTTGGATACGGTGGTGGTGGCGTTGCTACTGTTCACGGTAACAACTCTCTTTTGGGCTGGCTTTTCTTTCACGAGGATAGCCACTACGGACCATCGGACCCTATAAATGTTGTAAGACCACCCATAGACATAGTGTGGCGCTTTTTGGGCATGGGTTGCTTCAAAAACGGCCCACAACGCCCCCACGTCCCAGGCCAAAAAAATTGCCCCAACGTTATCTTTTTCACACCATGGAATTTCGTTGATTTTGAAAAAATGTTAGTGTTGAACGGTAAATATAAAAAAAAAATTCATTTTTTTAAATTCAATTGGTTACCCATTTAAACCCCGATTCAATCCATCTTTTATAAATTACCTCCTCCAATCTTATATTCTCTCTCATTTTTTTATAAACTCTCCTATCTTTATAAAGATCATGTGTAGTGGAAGGGGAAAAAACTTAAGGCCCCTGTTTTTTATTAGTCCACGTAACAGCTTAGTCAGCATGGGGCTTGAAGTGAAAATAGGGTGTAGTGATAGTGGGAAAAAGATAAAGCCGCACTGATTATGATTAGTTGTTTATTTAATTATTGTTTTTTTAACTATTTAACTTAAAAGTAAAAAAAAAAAAGACAAATGTTATAAAAAAATTTACAAATAATATTAAAACACAACACTAATATTAATTTAAACATTACAAAATCCTAAATTACTTATTCAAACACTACATAATCCTAAACTAATTATTAAAACATTACATAATTAATCCTAAATTCTCCCCTACGGAGAATAATTATCCCAATCCTCTAAAGTGTACTCCGGTGAGGACACGGAACAATAGCTATCACGACCGTTAGACCTCGCATCCGAGCGGATGCGGCAGTACTCACGAGGAGGAGATAAATAGTATAGTTCTTCATCCATAGCATCCCTTACAGCTTCGTACTTCTCCTCATATGGCTCCCTAGGAAGAGGGTTTGGGGTGAGGTTGGGGTTGGGGTTCGGTCGGGTCTCCACCAACCGTAGCTGGCCCATTCCCCTTACAGCCATAACATATTCTAAAAACTATACAAGCTCCTCATTAGTGAAATCAACATCTGGGTGTGGGGGAGTGTATCCTATGAGTGGAGGAATGGGGAAGTTCCAAGGATGATGAGTGGATATTGGTTGAGTAGGTGTAGGAGAATAGAACACTGGTTGATGAGTAGGAGGAGAAGAAAACACTTGTTGAGGAGGAGGCGAAGAAAACACTGGTAGACGACGTCTCCGGCGAGAGTATCGCCGGAGATTGGACGGTTCGGCAAGATCGTTTGGATATCCACCACCCATAACTTTAAATACTGTCTGGTTTGCAGTAGAGTTTTAAGTTGATAGTGGGTATAAAATAAAAATATGGTTTTATGGTTGAGATTGTAGTGTAGTTTTAAAAAAAAAATGTGGTGTGTGAGTATATATATATAGAGTCAAGATCTTGTACAAAGTGGTTTTTTTTTTTTTTTTTTTGTGAGAAATGTGAGAATGTGTTTTGGTCATTAGATCATCTTAATCAATAGTGTGGATTAATTGAGTGGCATTTTGGTAATTAGTGTTATATTATTAATAATAAATTAGTTGGCTGAGAGGTATTAGGTAAAATCATCAACCACATTTAATTGATATTTAATTAATAGCTCTTTAAAAATGGAAAGAAGCCATCACTCTCGTTTATTTCTCTCTCTCTCTCTCTCTCTCTCTCTCTCTCTCTCTCTCTCTCTCTCTCTCTCTCTCTCTCTCTCTCTCTCTCTCTCTCTCTCTCTCTCTCTCTCTCTCTCTCTCTCTCTCAGTATGTCATTGTTTTTTTTAAGTCAATTTCCACCATGGAAGAATGTGCATATCACTTAGTGCTCTCTCTTTAAAACACATGGATCATCTCGAAGAAAAACTGAAAAAGGTCTTTCAACAATATAATTATTTGTTATGTGGTTTTTTATTTTCACGTATTCAAAAGTACTTTATTTTCACAAGGAAATGGTTTTGTGTTTTAGTGTGTTTATGATAATGTGTTTTATGTTGAAGGGATATTGTGGTAATATAGATTTTATCATTTTTTATGTGGTTTTTCTAATGTATATTAACAAGCTAAAGTGTGTTATATTGTGTTTTGTATCTCTTTGGGTTTGATGGGTATGAAGGATTATTGTTGTGTTTTATATTCAAAGGAATTTTTGTAGTTTAGTGTTTTTTGAATTTAAAACACATTTTAAATGTATGTATAGTTGTGTTTTAAAGTACATTCTAGTGTGTTTTTTGAATGTGTTGTATGATGAAGATAAAACACATTGGATTATGGAGAAGATGATGATAAAACACACGGGACTGTTAAAACACAAAGTTGAAAATATGGTGATAAAACACACGGGTATGAACGTAAAACACCTTCTGCATGATGGTGTGTCCAGATTTCGTTGGTGTTTTAAGAATAATGAACCTAATTCATACGTATAACACCATGGACCCATCGTCCGAATATTTGGACATTTTTTTAAAACACCCCTAGTATGAATATAAAACACTTCTCGATTTGTATATGCAAAATGCTGATCTCAATTGTATAAGCAAAAAATGTTGGTTCAAGTTGTAACAGATATGTTGTTATTTATGAATGTGAAATATGATTTAGAAATATTAATTGGTTTCGAAAATTGTGAGACTTCCTAAAATAATGTAAAGCAATATGACAAATATAGCCCTATTAAATAAAAATGATAAAGGACACTTATCACCTCCATAGCACTTCTTTCACTTCTTACAAAAAAAATCCCTTTTATACAGGAACCTAACTCTATATATACACACATTTAAAAAAAAAAAAAATAGCCGTTTAAAAAATTTGAACGTTGGCCCATCTGATAATTTACCGTTTGAATTTTAAACTTTGCCCCCCCTGACACGTCGCGTTTTTTAATTGGCCAACCAAGAATGCTCCAAGCGTTATAAACATAACGCTGCAACCTGTTTTCAAAAGATGGTGCCCCCTGTAGCGGTGTGGGGGGCGCTATCTTGCCCAATCACACCTGAAACGCGCCCCGCGTATCACCCCAAACACCACCAAACCGCTAACAACCTTTAACTATCAAGATTGCGACCCAGGTACGATGGATTTTTCGCAACCGGAGCCACCATCAACCTTTAACCCGTTAACACTAGTACATACTTAGGAGATCTGCTTCTAGTCATAACACAATGAAGATGAGGGTTTTAGATATACATATTAAATCAATGAAAATTTGATAAGTACCATAAACGTTGTAATCTAAGTGAGATATAGAGTAAATGCAAAAGGGTCCTTATATTAGTTTAGAGACAAATTATCCACAATCACTTACTTGATAGAACAAATACAAAGGTCTCAATGAGCGGATGATCGACAAAAGAAACACCATACACTAAGGCCTGGTGATTACTAATTACAAATTAATTAGCAGGATCGATCTTAAGCTACACTGAAGGAAGAAGTAGAGCCCTCAACGTACTTCCTTGCTCCCTTAAACCATCTTTTGTCACCCGCTTGTGCCTTGCAAATGTAAAGTTTTCCGTCCGACACAGTGGCACTGATCAACTGGTGTTTGCCCCCCTCATCTCCGTCAGCAGTCCTTGTTAGCACGGACAAAAAGTAGTATTGTTTTCCATCCACAACTGGGGTTGAAACCTCCAATATGTTTGCTGTTGCTACCGCATCTTGTTCAAATCCTCCCTAAACACATACATATAGCAATTAACAAGTAAAATTCAGCTTAATTTTAACGTTGTTTTCACTTGTTGTATTAATATAACATTACCTTTTGGCGTGTTTGTATCTAATGACATATATACGTAGGGTTTTAATATGAAAATAGTCGTTTTGAAGGGAGGTTAGGTTACCTCGGAAGCGGTTTTCCCAAAGTAAGCTTGCTTCCCGAGCAAGTAATCAACCTGAAAAGGGAGGGATACATTAATTATTATGCAATGCTTAATCAATCAATCCCAATATTGTTTGTTATAATATGATACTCTGCAAAATATGGTAAATTAAGCGTCTAGTCTATATATAAGCATTGGGTGCGGATTTACATATGTACGTAGTAAACAAATGTATCTATCAGCTGGTAAAAGAAATTTATGTGTTATACAGTATCTATAATATAATATAATATAATATAATGGAGTAGTACGTACGTACGTACCTTGGAGAGGAAGTCCTCAGGGGCACCATAGTCAGTGATGGTTTTCTTATCAGTGGGAGTAACCATGACTGCAAGATTGCTGGTGGTGTCAAAGTTGTCTTCGTACCTAAGCACCTGACCAGGGTACTCAACCTCCTTGCTAGGGTTCCACTTCGCCGGAACCGATAGCTTGAATCCCGGACCAGCGTATTGCGTGAACTCCGTTGACTTCTGCTTCCCGAACACATTAGCTACATGCATGATCATTAAATAATTTAAATACTAGCAGCACAGCAGAGTGGCCTGCCTTTATAAATATGAAATACGTAGGTACCTGCTTCACCATAGGCAGCATCTGCTGGAGAGACCTTGGTGCCAACAGCAGCTGCTCCGATCAGAACAGTGAGAGCCAAACGGCGGGAGATTGAGGCATCGGCGGTTGTAGTTTCCTCACGTTTCTGTGAGCGGATGATGATGACTTGGTTGGGCTTGATAGGAGCCTGCAGGCGAGATGAGGATGAAGATGATGATCTGGCAGGGGTTGAGAGTGCATGGAAACATGAGGCGGAGGCCATTGTTAATTACTTGGAGATGAGAGAGAGAGTTGTTGCACCAGAGCAGAAGTATAGTAGTGGGGGGAGTGAGTGAGGGTATGGAAGGATTGGTTGGAAAGGGATGAGGAAGATGAGATGAGATTTGGATAAGGGTTTCATGGCTCAATTGGATGACAACTGGACACATATGATCTTCAACTTCAACCAGATTACCAAAGGTGGGCTCCTTCCTTTACCACTGCCTTTTTTTTTTACAAAACCAACTCCTTCGCTTTGTCGGGTGGGTTTTACCCGGCCGGTTTTCTATTAAAAGTGGGTCAGCCCCACTAGGGCTGTTAAAATCGCTCGTCGCTCGTGGATCGTTCGCCGCTCGTTCGGAAAATGCTCGAAAAATGCTCGCTCGATCGTCCGCTCGGTTGTAAGTGAGCCGATCGGCTCGGTTCGGTTTGTAAACGAGCCAAGCACGAGCAAAGGTCCGCTCGGCTCGGTTCGGCTCGAATAAATTATTATTTATCTAATATATATATAATTATATATATACGCACAAATTATAGTAATATTTATAGCTTTATACATAACATTTGGCCTAATATATGCAAATAAAATACGACTAGTCCGCTTTATCAAATAAATATTTAACACAAGATTTAGTAGTAAAACCGTAAGTCGTAACGTGACAGCCTTAACTTCTTTATGTTATTAGTCGTCCGTCCCTAGTCGTCGCTTGATATCACCCTACACCACAATGCGACAATTGTTCTCTGTAATATGCTCATTGCCTCAACCTAAGCCTCATTCTTGAACACTCGGACCTCAATATTAGTGTCCTCATCGGACAACTCCACCTTAGTTATCACTCGACAACGAAACATTGAAGATAACATCCCAATTTCATGGTTGTCTAAATTAATCTCCGCTCGTTTCTCGCTCGACGCTCGCTCGAAAAAATTTGCGCTCGAAAAATGATCGTTCGCTTTCAGCTCGGTTGTAAACGAGCCGCTCGGCTCGGTTCGGTTTGAAAATGAGCCAAGCATGAGCAAAGGTCCGTTCGGTTCGGCTCGGCTCGTGAACAGCCCTAAGCCCCACCAACACACCAACTTGCTCATATGTTATGGCAATCAAACCCAAACCCAATGGGTAAACCCGAAACCCGATACATTTGGGACGGGTTTGGGCCAGGTAATCGGGTATGGGTCCGGATATGGGATTTGTTTTTATTTTTTTCGCGGGTTTGGGACGGGTTTGGTATTTGATGATATACCCGTTTACCCGACCCGATTACCTGATAAAGTATACCGGTTTACCCGATTATATACCCAATATAATTTCTAGTATATCTTTTTAAATATGTATGCATAATATATCAAATTGTCCATCTAGACTGTCATCTTGTGCTAAAAATTACAAAAAATTAGTGTAAACTATTTGTAATCTATGTCTTTGAATGTTTTTATAAGATTTTAAGTATTTTATATTTATATATTTTAATCATTTACATATATATTTAATAATGGTAAATATAATTGATTAATAGTTACCTAATAGATACCCGTCGGGTCTTTGGTCGGATATACTCAATAGGTAAGTTTCAAAAATTAATGGGTTTACCCAAAACCCGCGGGTATACCCGATACCCGATGGGTAATTACCCGATGGGTTTGGGACAAGCATACCTAATCGGGTATGGGTTTGGGATTACCTAAGCCCGTCCCAAACCCGACCCATTGCCATCACTACATATGTCTTTTCTTTTTCTTTTTTTTTTTTAACTATATCTTTGCAAAATATTAGATTTTTTATTTTAACCCAAAACTGTTTTTTTTTTCTTAAAGAGTGCCACACTTTTTATTGGTTAACTAGTCGGATTCTTCATATCGTAGTAATTCAATCGGTATCGATGCGGTTTGTTATGGTATTTATGCAGTACTGACACTCGGTATAGCAAGCGAAAGAGACTACTCGACATATAAAGTCATGATATATACAAAAGAATATCAACATATGTTTTAAGTAACTTGCTCAAATTACCAGACGCATTCATAAACACAAATAAAGTGGCAGTGTCACATATCAAGCATCAAATTCATCTTCTCGATATGATTTACTCACATAATAAATATTATTATTATTATTATTATTATTATTATTATTATTATTATTATATTTAGAAAATGTGAGATAAATCGGTTTCAAAAGATAATAAAACCCAAAAACACGAAAATGCAGAGTAAAATAGTTTGTGTAACCCAAAAAAGGTTGCATTGAAAACCCCTAAGTGATTGAATACAAAAACCTTAAAAGTGGTCATTGATAAAGTGTAACACCCCAACCGATGACGGAAACATCGAGGTGTCACGTAGTGACGATTGTTCAAAAGTACATGGACTAAAATGTAAGTATTAATAGCAAATAACTTCCATTATTCAAAACGAAATACAAAGAGTCTTAATAGAAATCTCAAACATAGAAAATAAATGTTCAATTTTTATTTAAGCACTAAGTCCAGCCTAAGCGTGAAAGCAAGTAAGATCAAATGTCACCTGAAACATGTACAAAATAATTTGTCAACACATATAATGTATTGGTGAGTACATCTGTTTGATATATATAATACAAAACGTTTCGCAATTCTTGTGTTGTATACCATTTGCAATTATGTAATTTAAGTAATGTCCGTTCAAAATCAACCCTAAGATATAAGTATCAAGAATCAAGAATCAAAACATTTTTGAGTAATATGAATCACAAGACAATGACCAAGGTCTCTCAACAGAGTCACAAGGGGTATATACCATAGTACTATTCATTGAAATGCCAGGCCCTCAAAGGTTAATGATTTTGACAAGTCATAGACACACAAATTAACATAAAGCAAACACACATGAGAATTGCTATTTTAGTAAGAATTAATAGAAACTTGATAATAGGTACATGAGTCACCCCAAAAGTAAAATGAAAAAGGGGAAAGATATACTCACAGTTTCGCTAATTGTAATTTCCACGAAAGTTCGTCGTAAGGACTTAGAATTCCGAAGAACTCAACCTATATATGATAGAATACTAATGAGAAAAAAATAACTTAAAAGTCTAAGGCAACCAAAATCTAAGGCATTAGGGTTTATTAGACTTGCGTAGGGAAGATGCAGTTTTTAATAATAATTTGAACAATAGTTTTGAAGTAAATATATCACGATTAAATAAATAAGCGACTAAAACACTTATGTATCCCACCCTTAAAAACATTTTCTATTTTATAAAAAAAATATCCACGATAAATATTTTATGATTTATATTTAATTAAACAATTTATTATATCTAATTTAAATATAAATAGAATAAATAATACGAGATATGATCCAAAAATTATATTTTTATGAAAAATAATTATTTTATGATGTGAAATACTGAAAATAATAGTTCCATATTTTATTTAATTTATTTGCATTTAAAACGTATTTAATGAGTTTAAATATTATTTTAATGATTAAAAATAGTAAAATACCAAATATAATCATTTTCTGAGAAATTACATTTTATTTCAGTTTATTATATATAAAAATAAATCTCCAAAAAATTTGAGGTTAAAATCACTTAAAATGATTTTTTTATCATTTAATTATGATTAAAACAGATTAAATCAAGAAAAATAGGAAAATAATGTATTTTTCAGAAAATAAAAATATGATAATTTTCTTTAAGGTGTCAACATGTTTCCCCTAAATTTTCATAATTTTTGGAGTAAAAATGAATTTTCTAGGAATATTATAGGATTAAGACATGTATATAAGTTTTATTATAGAAAAGAAATAATAATAAATAAAAATAAATAAAAGAAAAGAGCAGAGAAAAAAAAAATGAATCTGTTGTATCCAAGATTCGAACTCAGCCCCATTCCAATATAAACAACCTTGTTTACCACTACACCACATTATCACTTTGTTAATAAACCCACCCAAAATAATATTGAACAATCCTTACACTTCATCTTCTTCCCCAAATCATAACCCTAACCCTAGATTTTTAAGACTTTCAATTCGTAATGGTTAGACCCCGAATCAAGAGGGCTTTTAAAGAACATGATTAAAGAAGCAAAATGGCAATAAAAATAGATGCTTACAATGTGTATTTCGACCGGAATTTAAGCTTCAAGTACACGACCAAAGTTCACGAATTGGAGCCTTTCAAGGTGTTTTTAATTGGGGGTTTTTTAGTGGGTTTTGAAGAGCAAGAGTGCAGAAAATTAATGCTACAATTGGTATTTATAATAGTCTTGTAAAAGTGGCGTTTCACAAGCTTTTATAAATTCCGGCGGTTACACAACCCACTCGGTTTCTAGAGAGCTTTTAAACGCAGTTCCATCTTAATTTCTAAGGGGAAACGTATCTTTAAGTTAGAGAAAACGTAAACCCACAATTAATTCATGTTAAAACGCAATAAAGATCAAGAAAACAAGCTCGCCGGAGATTCGCCGGACTTTGGCTGGACTTTCGCCGGAAAAACGTGAATAGTAACAGCCCAGATTTTTTTTTTGAAACATGACAATTTTGGTCCCTCAAGTTAGTTTGGTTAGTTTAGTCCCTTGATTTTTTATAAAACTTAAACAAAGATAATATATTTTTTTTAACCAAACCTTTTAAAACTTTAAAACTATATATATATATATATATATAGGGGGTGGATATTTTGAAAACCCACTCGAGTTAAGAAAACTCCGAAAACCTGTCAAAAAACCATCTAAAAAAGTTTTTTTTTTTTTTTGAAAAAAAATACACAAGGTAACATACATGTTTTTAAGCGTTTTGGGCCAAAAAAATAAAAAAAGCGCTGAACGAATATTTAAAAAAAAATAAACAACGCAAACTTTGTAACAGCGCTGTTAACATATGTTTTCTGCTTTTTAACATATGTTACAGCGCTGTTAACATATGTTTTCTGCCGTTTAACATATGTTAACATCGCTGTTACAAAGTTTGCGTTGTTAATTTTTTAAAAATATTCGTTCGGCACTTTTTTTATTTTTTTGGCCCAAAACACTTAAAAACATGTATGTTACCTTGTGTATTTTTTTCAAAAAAATAAAAAACTTTTTTAGATGGTTTTTTTACGGGTTTTCAGAGTTTTCTTAACTCGAGTGGGTTTTCAATTTATACTTTCCCTATATATATATATATATATCCTATTTTATAAACTCGACATAATATTATCAAGTTTTTTTATCTTTTTCATCGTAAAACTTGATGTTTTCCAACATCACTCGACTAATTTATTTAAAGTTTTATAATAAAACGTATATAAATAAGATTTAACAAATAACGCCACTTATGTTTTATTTGTAATTCCAAAAGATCGTAATATGAGGACTATAATGAAATTACGATAAAATTTAGAAAACATGCAAATGTTACATAAAGTCTTACAAGGGATAATGAAATCCTAGAAAAGGATAATAAAGTTCCTAAAGAAACTCCGGTACCTAACACATATGATATCCCAATTAAAATTATGTACAAAATACTACAATATGAAACCATAATGAAACACGTGTAAAATGGTATATTTGCATATGCTATAGCTATAAGAGGTTGTTTGATTGATTAACTGCTAAATCATTAAGATGTCTAAATAGTTAAGTGTTGAATCATTGAGTGTTGTTTTGTTGAACCTCTAAATGGTTAGTCTTCTTGTCTCACATTGGTATGAGAAGTAAAAATAGATCCATTTAGTGCTTAATGGTTCATCAACATCTCAAGTCTTAATGGTTCAGTCTTAACCATTCCATTCAGATGCTGAAACAAACGCGCTAAATGGGCTAAATGCTGAATCATTCAACACTGAATGATTTAGAGGCTCATTAATAGTCGTACCCAACAACCCCTAAATGTAATAGATGAAAAAGATTACGTACGTATAGCTCTGTGCGACTGAAAACAAAGAAATGGCCAAAATAAAAGTGAAATTAAATTCGGTCGACAAACTAAGCGTTTTTGAACCTAGAGTTCGAACACTCATAGACGTCAAAACAGTGAGTTATAAATTGGTGACTTTAAATAAAAAATAAACATAAATAACAAGATTTTGTGATGTAAGGCAGGCCTTGTAACATAAATGTTTCTCCCAAACCCCATAAGTTGATTATGATGAAACATATTCCCCTTTAGTGGATGCAATACCTTTATATGTTTTAGCGTTCTCGCGATCTCAAAGTGACTTCAGATAAAACTTATGGATGTCGCAACTGCATAGTTATGCGGGACAATGGAAAGTTGCATCTACATAAAAATCGCTGAAGGCTTAAAAATTCCCAAAGTACTGTAAAACAATAACCTCGTATGTGTGTTATCATTTATCTTACTGTTTTATTTGAACTGGAGATTTAGTGTTTGATTCTTATGACATGATATTGTTCTTGAGGATGTATCACGTCTCAACTATCAGGTTATGATGGTATCTATCAAACCCCCCATAGCTCAATCTCAATCCAGACACAGTTTTACTTATGGAAGTAGGGATGAGCTCGGGACGGTATCGGTATCGAACCGATACCGACAATACCGATACCGAAAAGTCCAAAAAACCAATACCGATACCGATTATACCGGTACGGTATCGGTTTGGTATTGGTACGGTACCGGTGTGGTATCGGTATTTTACCTTAAACTACCGATCCCGTACCGATACCGATAATACCGAAACCGAAAACCTCTAAATGTGGGTACCGATACCGAACACCCTCGGTTCGGTATCGGCTCGGTACGGGATCGGTATTTTTTCGGTTCGGGATCGGTTTTCGGGACCATATGCTCATCCCTATATGGAAGTAAATGGGTTTAAGATGATTAAGATGTGTGAAGACTAGAGTCAACCATAAGAAGCCCAAGTCAAAGACGAAGTCATCCAACTTCTACTATTTGAAGACAATCATACTAAGGCCCTGTTTGTTTGAGTCTGACTGAGGCCAGTCAGACGCAACGTCTGACTTGGTCAGAGACGGTGCGTTTGGTTCGACGTGTCTGAACGTAAAATAGGTCTTACTCAGCCACTTATCCAGTCAGATCTTGGGACATATCTGACTGATTCAGAGCTCGTATATGTTGCTGCAAAAAGAAACGAAACGGGAGTAAAGCAAAAAACCAGTGCTCAGTCGTTGCCACCATTTCCCTTCTCTCTTTCTCTTTTCTCCGGTCTCTCACCCCTGTCGAACCTCTCTCTCTCTCTCTCTCTCTCTCTTCCTATTCTATAAACCGAAGGGTGTGTGTACGGATGTCATAAGATGGTGGGTTTATGTGTCGTATACGCTAGAAAAATGGTTAACGCTGTTGTGCACGGCGGTGCTCCACCACATCTTTCTCCAGACCTCTCTAGAACAATGGGTGGTGGTGTGTTTGATAAAATAAAAATGGTGGATTGAAGTGGTTTTGAGGGCATTATAATAGGACATGACAAACCAGTAAATGGGTATTTAATAAGTGAATCAAGGATGTTTTTTTATAAAATCATCACCAACTTTGATGGGTTTTTAAATTAATAATTAATAAATAATATTAATAAATATAACAAGAAATTTTAACCATTCAGATGTCCAACCAAACATCATTTAATAATTTAGCACTTAATCATTCAGAACCTCTTAACCGTTCAGACCTCTTATTGGGTCAGCACTGTGCTGACCCATTCAAAAGTTGTCAAACGACCCCGACTCAAGAGATATATATATATATATATATATATATATAGGTTTAGGTTCCTGTACAAAAGACATATTTCGTGAGAAGTGTGAGAAGGATTAAGAATTGACATGTAGGCATCATGTTTTGGATTTAGGAATAACGTTTTAGGTTGTTTTAACTTGAAAAACACCAAACACAACAATCTAAAACACAATCCAATGTATTATAGTCATTAAATTTAAAAAACAGCTAAAACACACTACTTAACACTTAAAACACACTGTTTAATGTTCTTAGCATGGTGTTTTATGTTTTAAGCCTAAAATACATTGTTTTCGGTTCTTAATTGTTATGTTTGGTGTTTTTCTAGGCAAAATAATCCAAAACATCATGACTAAGTTCAAAAAATGATGCCTACATATCAATTTTTAATCCTTCTCACACTTCTCACGAAAAATGGTTTTTGTACAGAAACCTCACCCTATATATATATATATATATATATATATATATATATATATATATATAAACCTGAGGAGGAGTAATATACACGTTGTACTATTTTTTCCTTAAAATTGTTGTCTCGCTAGGTTTTCTTAATAAGGTTTTAATAAGGCAAAAAATTACTATCTTGTCGTATCAATTAATATTGATCCTAATTCCTAAAGAATCGAGACAATATTTATCCAATAGTATAATGTTGTAGTGTCCAATTCTAAAGTCTAAGGAAAATGCTATGAAACTGTCATTTAAGTCATTACCTGGCCTGATCTATTGTTAATGGGCTTTAGGGTTCCATTGTATTAGTCTTTATATTGTATGTATCAATAGTTAGTGTCACACCCCGTCAAGGCGGAAACACGGAGATGCGACCTCGAAAGGTTTTCAAACACAAGGTACAAGCAACACACATAATTTATTTAAAAGTACCATCGACGGATGGTCATTGTCATAAGGTTATCATAGTAACATAGTTTGAAAACAAGTAAATTGTCTGAAATGCGTGAAACCAAAATTACAACATTACGGATTTGACAAAACCCCATCCATAGTGGTACCACCCGGTGCATGCTTGAACCTCTCTCTCAAATCCCCGTTGTTCTCCATTAGTTACCTGAAAACATGCATGAAAGATTTGTCAACATAATGTTGGTGAGTTCACAGGTTTGTTTGTGTTAAATAAACATTTGTGTATTTTGTGTATGACCAATCATAAGCTAGCTAAGGGAATGATCACTATGCAAACCATGAGTCTCGTAACCAAACCTCTTGACTGTTGTGCCTCGTGCATTGTACACCAAAGACAATGTATGTATAGTGGAATACCAACACTCTTTTGTATGTAACTGGTTAGAGCGACTAACCAAGAGTGGGGGTGTCAACCCAATAGATCTATTAAAGTGTTCAATGTCTTTGATCGCTAATGGTTATAGTGTAATGTAAAGACGAGGACTATTGAGATCTCATGAACCGATTGCCACATGTTCCACATGGTAGTCAAAATAGAATATACACCCGAATGATAATGAACTAGTTGTAGCATGTTTTCCCCCAAAATGTAAGAATAGTAAAATGGGACCGTGAAAACTCACCTGATAATGTGGTCTAGTGAAACTGATAATGTGAGATAGCTACTGCTTGAACAATGGTTGCCCTATGAATATTTAGAGCACCGTAAATTGCAGGTTCTTATCGTTTATCATACGTACTGTTCACCCGATATTTGTGGACCTTGGTTTTTGTGTATGTGGGCCATATTGTGTGCACAGAAGGCCTGTAACCGGCTTATGTGTGGCGGTTCTGGAAACCCTGGGTGCTATAAGTGGACTTTTATTGTAAACATAGTGGTTTCCTCATATAGTAATGGTCACGTGGACGTCAGTCCAGCATGTGTGATTGGTTTCTGTAAGCCGTGCGCTTTAACATGTGTTTATAACCTTCTTAGTGTTCAACATGGATCTAACATGTCTTAGAGCCTTCTTTAACATGTGTTTGGTTTGGCATAGTCAAACCTAGACTATAGTAAAGGCCTCGATTTCGATCATGTAGCATTCAAAAATGATTTTTTACGTTTAATAAGACATGGCCGAGGGTTATTAGGGTCGTTTTAAGGGTGTTCTTGATAAAACCGATTAGTATAATCCGTTAAAACATAGTTTAAGCTTGATTATCAAAAGAGTGGATGTTTAGCTAGATATCAAGTTTTACAAAGCCTCTTATACGATTTAGATCATCTAGGTGACATGTTTTGCGCCTCGTGGATGCATTTAACACTAAGTGTGAGTGTGTTAGTTGATTAAGATGATTGTTATCACATAAAAGGGAAGGTTCGGGTGAAACATACTAGGGTCGATTAACAAGGAAATCAAACAAGTGTTAGTGAGTCTTACCTAGTGTAATGTGATAATGGATTGATCCTAGAAGCCTCGCCTGCCTTCCTTCGAGCTCTAGCCTTCCAATGGAGCTTGTGAGTGATTGTTTTAGAGTTTAAGAATGGGTTGGGTGTGGGAGTGGCTTCGGCCGAATGGGATAGAGGAGAAGGAGAGTGGTGTTGTGTGTTGTTGGTGCAAGGATTCTAGTTCATCCAAGGCCTCCTTTTATAGTGCAATTGATGGCAAGGTATCTCTTACTTTCTAATTCTTAAACAAGTGGAGTTTCTAGTTTAGTGAAAGTGTGATGTCAAGTATGATAAATCAACAAAAGAAAGAAGTGGCTTGTGGTGTTTTCACTTTGGCCGAAAATTAGAGGCTCCCAAATAGGGAGTGTTGACTCTAGTTAAGGAGGTTATCACCCTTTTGTCCTGTTACTACTTGTGTGTAATAGTCCATCATCCTAGATAGCTTCCATCATAAGTCCTTCGTCATGTGTTATCTTGTACATAATCGGCCAAGAGATCCTTCAAGGAGTGTGATTGATGGATGACTTAACAATGCACATGGATGGTTTCTAGGCAAGCTTCTTTCGGCCAAGTTATCTAAAGGGTGAGGGATGTTTGTCTTATACTTGATGAGGTAAGGTATCTAGCTTAGGTAGTTAAAGCAATGGAATGTTTTGCCAAATAAGTGATAACTTGGAGGAATAAGAATGTTGTAGTCTTGTCTCATCATAGAAATCGGCTAAGGTTGTCAAGAGTGTGTCCAAAACAAGTGTTGGGATAAGTAAGATCACAAGTAGATCACCACTTTTAGAATAGCTCCTAGACTTGAAATAGCACTTGTGTTCCTTGGTGTTGATTCAGCCAAGAAAAGGAAGAAAAGGGAAAAGAAAAGTGTGATAGGACTTGTTATGTATATAGATGTTTTGTGTGTGCACTTGGTGATATATAGTGTGCCGTGTACATGTATGCATATCCATAAGGATAACTTGGTTTCCAGAGGATGCGGTAAGCATAGATGTCATTAGGATAAAGTTAAATGGTGTAGGATAGGTTAGAAACTAATAGTTCTTAGTGAAACTTAGTTTAGTTTGACAAAGATCTAGTGATCTCATGTCATGTATATGTATATATATATGTATGTATGTATGTTGAGTGTAAGAGGTCGATATACATACATTAATTAACATATACTTGATTTACTAGATGGATATGACACATTCTCATGCACATGTGTAGGCAAATCCAACTTAGGTGTTGAGAAGGATGTCAAGTTTCGTTAATCATTTATGAATAACCTGTTGTTGGGTGATAACATGTTGTTGAGTTTCGATGACGATATCAACATGTATTAGCATTTAGCATGTGTGAGTTTGTGTGATCATGTGTTATCATTTGTTAGTGTCCAGACTTGCATACATGTGTTAATGAGGGATTATCATGTGAAAGGGGGGGGGGGGTAGTAACCTCATTGTATGTTTTCTGATGATTATCTGGGTGTCGTATGCATAAACGAGTGATCTTTGTTGAGTTTTCTGAGTAACTCATGTTTCACTAGACTGGGGAGGGGCTATTGTGAGTGAAATAATGTCTAATTATGCACATGAAATAACAATAATAAGTAAAACTCATACGGATGTTGACCTGGATCGTTGAATGTTGTCACAAGTTGAGTATTTATGAATAGAAGTATCTTCTCTATAGTTTTTTTTGTCTTCAAATTTTGATTTATTGTAACAAATAGAATCTTCGAGATAAAATAATAGCAGACCTTGGATTGATGCAATGTCGCTCTATGCTGATGCAAAGTGTGATCCTGGGATCGTTAGTAGGGGTCCTAATTTTGTGTTTTGTTCACTAATCTAGTTAAAGCAACTTTTTTGAACGATAAAGATATTCTTACAAACAGAGATGAAAACTACCCGGACTACTTGAGCCCAACTTAGAAAAAAAACTAGAAACGAGCCGAGACTAAACGAGTTTGAGTCTGAGCCTAAAAACAAGCTCGTTTAGCCTTTTTACAAATGTAAATACACAAATACTCATAACACATAATTGAGTGATTATATACAATCATCAGGGAAGAGAATATTAAAGGTAGATAGAAAATCTCAAACCACGAGGTTATAGCTTAGTGGTAGGGCAATGATGGTGGCAAACGCATCGAGGAGCATTTGATCCCGAGCCACACCCCGGTTTTCATCCGACTGTTACTTCAGCGAGGCAATTCATGTGGAGACAATACGATTTCCGGGGGAACATTGTAACCAAGTCTGATACATCAGCGCGAGCCCCGTTAAGACAACGTAGTCTAGGGCATATATTGGCTAGGGCTGCCGATTAGACAGTGTGATAATGGATCACTCATATGAAAGTCATTGTAAAAAAAAAAACAGATAGAAAATCTCAAACCTTAAAACACTTGTAACTACAATAGGATGTAAAGTGGATCTTCTATCATCCATTTGGACCATTATACATCATTGTGTTCTTTCAATGGTATATCTTCTATCCCATGTCTACTTATTTATTTTGTTTGTGCATAATTGTTAAAAAGTCTTCAAACGTTTATAGAAATTAAAAAAAAAAAAAAACACATTCAACCCTCTTGATTCTTAGAATGCTCAAAAGAGAAGATAAAGACAGTAAATAAAATATACCGTAATAATGGTTAGCGATAGCAATAGCTTTGTTCGTGACGGTAGACAATAACATGGATATAGGCGAAAGATAATGGTGAACAACGACGCCGACATACGTGAGCATATAACAATAACCAGTGAGCGTGGGTGATGATGAACTGTACAAGTGCATTGACGATGATGACCAGCGAAGATGAGGGGAGCTAATGACGACTGACAAGTAGTGTATAGTGTAATGGGTAGTGGTAGTCGGTGACGACAACCATAAGCCAATGAAGAGTGAGTGGTATGCCATGGTAATTTAGGAAGGTGTTGAAAACACTTGGTGAGTATATGAAGAAAAGATATGGAAATAATATCATGATAGTATTTTCCAAATTATAGGTATTTCATTTTTTCCTCACGTAGGCATTTTCTTACTTTTCTTTTCTTATTAACTAGATATTTGCCCGCGTTGACACGCAGTTCAACAACGTACGATTATTTGGAGTAGTATAACGTATAAGAAAAATAAAGTAGAAACATTTTATTAAAATTTAAAAGCAACGAATACACATTTATTCAAATATCGCTGAAAATTTCCTTATAAACCACATTTTTTGTTTTAGTCATCAGTTTCCCACCAGCATCAAGTATAAGTAACTTCACGCCTGCCCTGCTTTTAACTCTTGACAATGCGACATAAAGCTGGCCATGTGAGAATACAGGGTTTCTTAAATACAATCCAACCTGAATAAGGCGACTTAAATGGTATGTGTTAAAAATAGACTTATGGCATATTCAACAATAAGAAAGTAATAAAAATGAAAATAAGAAACTAACTACCACCTAAATTTCACAATTTAATTTGACACGTCTGAGAAGATGAGCATTACCCATATCGACCCGCTAAAAAAGCTTCGAGCATATTTTATTCTATTTGACACCTTTGAAAAGGCAAACATTACCCAAATCGACCCGTTAAGAAAAGGGAAGATTGCCCCAATTCACCTATGGCCTATGTATTAGATAAAGGAACATCAATCTAATCAAAACACCATAAACACACTGTTGGTGACTTTTACCCTATTTGACCCATTGGAAAAGTTGAACATTACCCAAATCGACCGATTTATAAGTAAACAAACATGAACCTACACCACTAAAACAACATTTTATAACCCTCTTTTAACTAATCAACTAATTCACATAACCCATATGCTTGCATTTGATAAAAAAGCTACCGTTCAAGGTCTCTGAGTAAGCAACTTAGAACTTCCTTAACTTTGCATCAACATCGATATGCTTACTCATTTCAGAGTGTTGCCTACAAATATTTAAGTACTAAGATTAAGTAAACTAACAATACAAAAAACAGTGTGTTTGGATGTGCGTTTTAAAAGCGATTATATGAGCTTTAAGCGATCAAAATCATAGAATTAGCTGTGATACCTCAAAAATCCACATATAAGTCAAAAGTCAAATACCAAATGGACATTCAGTTTTCAAATAAATAATCAATGAACTTCAGCGAGAGGTAATTACGTATATATCATTACTTACATGTAGAAAAACACCGATAGGATGACGCCCGCAAATAGTATTATCAGAGACAAACCTGTCCTCAAAAGTCTTTAAATTTCTCGCGCTCCATATTTGCGAAATCGTTGCTAACCCCACATTGTGTAAATCTTCTTCCACCTTTTGCTTCCCGGACTACTCCACAGCCGGGTGTTTAATAACTTTCCTAAACACTATAATCCATAATTTTTAATTTTTTTTAAATAAAAACATTTAATAACTATTCTATTTTTATAATTAAAAAAAAAGTCATTAATGTTTTTATAAATGTTTTTTATTTTTTAAAAATCGAAATCATTCATTAATGTTTGGGTCAACGTGTTTAATAACTTTCCTAAACACTGTAATCTAGATTTTTAATTTTCTTAAAATAAAAAAAATTTAATGACTATTCTATTTTTAAAATTCAAAAAAGAGTCATTAATGTTTTTATAAAATTTTTTATTTTACATCAACGAAAATTATTCATTAATGTTTCGGTCAAAGTGTTTAATAACTTTCCTAAACACTATAATCCAGATTTTTAATTTTTTTTTAAATAAAAAACATTTAATTACTATTCTATTTTTAAAATTCAAAAAAGAGTCATGTTTTTATAAAAGAATTTATTTTTTAAAAATCGAAAATCATTCATTAATGTTAAGGTCAACGTGTTTAATAACTTTCCTAAACAATATAATCCACATTTTTTGTTTTTTTAAAATAAAAAACATTTAATAACTATTCTATTTTTAAAATTCAAAAAAGAGTTATTAATGTTTTTATAAAAAAATTTATTTTTTAAAAATCGAAATCATTCATTAATGTTTGGGTCAACGTGTTTAATAACTTTCCTAAACACTGTAATCCATATTTTTAATTTTCTTAAAATAAAAAACATTTAATGACTATTCTATTTTTAAAATTCAAAAAAGAGTCATTAATGTTTTTATAAAATTTTTTATTTTTTAATAATCGAAAATTATTCATTAATGTTTCGGTCAAAGTGTTTAATAACTTTCCTAAACACTATAATCCAGATTTTTAATTTTTTTTAAAATAAAAAACATTTAATGACTATTCTATTTTTAAATTCAAAAAAGAGTCATTAATGTTTTTATAAAATTTTTTATTTTTTAATAATCGAAAATTATTCATTAATGTTTCGGTCAAAGTGTTTAATAACTTTCCTAAACACTATAATCCAGATTTTTAATTTTTTTTAAAATAAAAAACATTTAATGACTATTCTATTTTTAAAATTCAAAAAAGAGTCATGTTTTTATAAAAGAATTTATTTTTTAAAAATCGAAAATCATTCATTAATGTTTCGGTCAACGTGTTTAATAACTTTCCTAAACACTATAATCCATATTTTTACTTTTTTTAAAATAAAAAACATTTAATGACTATTCTATTTTTAAAAGTCAAAAAAGAGTCATTAATGTTTTTATAAAAATAAATATTTTTTAAAATCGAAAATCATTTATTAATGTTTCGGTCAAAGTGTTTAATAACTTTCCTAAACACTATAATCCAGATTTTTAATTTTTTTAAAATAAAAAACATTTAATGACTATTCTATTTTTAAAATTCAAAAAATAGTCATTAATGTTTTTATAAAAAAAAATAATTTTTTAAAAATCGAAAATCATTCATTAATGTTTCGGTCAAAGTGTTTAATAACTTGCCCCAATTCACCTATGGCGTTGACCCCAATTCACCTATAACGAACTTTAATTTGGAATTTGAAAATTGAAATTTGAAATTCAAAATTCGATATTTAACTAATTACCAATATAAGCTAAACTAATATTAGAATAATATAACACAATTAATAGGATCAATTAATGTATTAATTGGAGAGTTGACACTACTTATGTAGAAACTTTGAATCTTATTAAATGTGTAATTAAAAGGATAATTAGTGTGTGTAATTTTTACCATTATTAACCAAAACTCAAAATTTGAAATTTTGTATAATTCGAATTTAAATATTTTTAATTTTAATTTGAATTTTGAAATTCAAAATTCAAAATGTAATTTATTACCAATATAAATTACACTAAATTTAGGAAGTGAGTAATTTGAATGTAATAAGGAAATTTAATGAGTTCCTAATTTACGTCAGTTTCCTTTCTCATTCTCATTTTTTTGCTTTTTTTTTTTAAAAAAAAAGAAGTAAAAAGACTAAAACGTGAAAACGTGACATATCTTCAATTTATCAATATCTCTATCATACAAAGCATGAACATAAAAAACAGCCTTGGAATATGACACATTTAACAAATTGCCACTAACGCCGTTTTAACAACACCTTTTAAAAACGACCCAAATTGAAGACTTCGTTTTCCAAACCATTTATTTCTTTATAAATTTACGCATAAATCCAAAAACAATACATTATTATTATCTATAACTGAACCTAATAATCGTTTTAGAGGTAAATTGAATGTAATTCATAACATGAGCATGGGAAATATTGATGAACAACTAAATAAAGAAGATTAGAAACTCTTACCGTGAGGTGAACCGTCTCTGGGATTGAAGCTAATAATTGCCCGTCCTGTATATCGAGATGAAAAAACTCGTGTATTAAAAGCCGCATAATCAAACACCGAATGATCTTTAATCAAAACCCGAGCAGTCTAAACAACCAAAAAATATGTTGATAAAAAAACAAATTTGTTGATAAAAAAACAAAAACAAATCAGAAAAAAAAATTAAAATTATCAACTAAAGTTTGCGAATGAAAGGGGATGCCTAAATACTTGTCGAAGATTGCCTAAATCACCACACACCAATAAAAAATAAGATCATAACATAATCACCCAGAAAAAAAAAACAATAAAGGTTTAAAATTTTACCTTGAACCCCACATGATCATCGGTCTTATTTGTTAACTGAAGCGATGAATTGATCTGTTCATCGAACAAAAGCAAAAACAAAAAAAAAAAACAGAAGGGAAATTGTTTAGATTAAATAATAATGAATAATTGAATAAGAAGATTTCATGCCTTACACGGTGGTGCTCCGTTGTGTGCTCTTTCTTTCTCTGAACAAACATACAATCATCAAAAGTATCAACGAACAGCCAAATAGAGAACAAATTAACAAAAAAAAAGAGCAGA
The DNA here is from genome assembly GCA_028751855.1 of Ambrosia trifida. NCBI lineage: Eukaryota > Viridiplantae > Streptophyta > Magnoliopsida > Asterales > Asteraceae > Ambrosia > Ambrosia trifida. The sequence goes on from CM054127.1 coordinate 119,837,594, forward strand.
TTAGAATGAAAAAAAGAAAATATAATTACAATCATCAAAAGTATCAACGAACAGCCAAATAGAGAACAAATTAACAAAAAAAAAGAGCAGATTAGAATGAAAAACGTATCGGAAACTTTGATGAAACGTCCCCGATCTTCGGAAGCTTATCGAACCTGGTAGAACAAAGTCACAGATTTGGATGGTTTGCTTTAGATGATAGAATTCGTATAGAGGAGGCAGAGATGAAGCTGTAACCTAAACTCATTTAAAGGATTTGATTGTGTTTTAGGAATGGTCATAATGATGATCGTGATTTAGGAAAGTCAATAAAACTCTTGACCAATTTTGAACAAAAGAAATAAATGATTTTTGATTTTTAGAAAAAAGAAAAATTTTATAAATTCTCACAATGAGACACTTGGCACAATATGATAGGCTACACAATTGAGGATGAATGTGGGAGTGACAAGTGTCCTCATGGACTTTAGTTTATTAGATGTATAGATTTGACCACCATCTTTGACATTATTCTACGAATCCCATTATCTTATAAAACACCTTTTAAATTACACATTTTCAATCAAAATACTCATTAGACAACCGTATTTAGTTAGCACTTTTTGAGACAAAAAAGACAAACTTAAAATGAAAGTAAACCAAATGCTCCTCAACCAACATTTAATGATTAATTAAAGATAAACAAAAAAAAGAATTATTCAACTAAAAAAAATACTAAATATCTCTCTCGCATAATTGACACACATATATTTAAGACAAAAATAAATGGCAACCACCATTAATACTTACTTTATAAAAACAAAAAGTGATGAGTCATGTTGGCATGGTGCCTACTCAGTCCAGTCCAGATATTATTATTATTATTATTTTCTCAAAATCTTCCTTCCTTCTTTTTGGTTCAAGATATTATTAATTAATTGTCTTTAGGTCTACTCCTCCTCCTCCTCCGGCGGTCCCTAATCGATTCTTTTAAAACACCCTCTAAGCTCTTTCCATTCTCATTAACTGTAAGTGGGTTTTGGTTCAATTGCATCTGGACTTTGTTTTTCTACACATTTTCATTCTTTTACATCACTACTTAAAGAATGCATTTAACAATTTACTTGACTTAAACATGTTATTGCATTGGTATAACTATAAATGTTTGGGAAGATTCTTTCAATTTTGCCTTTTTGTTGTTAATTACTGGAATTTGAATCAGGGTTTGTGTTTTTGTTGTAAGTAAACCCTAGTCATTATAGGCCTTTTTTTGTGGTATAAAATCAGAGAATTGGATTTTTTTTTTTTTTTTTAATTTTAATCTAATGATATGATATTGATAGATTGATGTTGAAAAGTTTGTAGGAGATGGAGTAGTAGAATCTTAAGATTATCTCCTGAAATGTCCAAGTTAGATACGGAATTATCCAAGGTCACTTCAATTATGGGTCTTCAGCTATGGGTAGTGATCTGCTTTTGTGTTGGTCTGTTTCTCTCTATGTTTCTGTGTATATTAGCAATGTGGGTCACATGCCAAAGGAAGTATAGAAGAAGAACCAAATACCCTCTTTCCCAAATAGTAATACCCAAAGATATCAGAGTTGATACGGGGCCGCATAACTATTTTGAACATCCATCAGCCACCGCCGGTAATAATGATCCCAGTGGTAATAAGACTTCAGGAAAGATGATGTTTCAACTCGGAGTGAACAAATCTGGTGGTGGTGATGCTATTGCTGATAATGTAAGTCAAGGCAGTTCAATGTATGAAAGGCAATCCGGGGAGGAAGGCACTTCTGGAAGTTTGTGGAAGCAAACTTCCGTGTCTCGTGGAGCAATGGGATCTCCGTTTGTTGGGTTACCTGAAACATCTCATTTGGGGTGGGGCCACTGGTTTACTCTAAGAGACCTAGAGCAAGCGACGGGTAGATTCTCGAATGACAATGTGGTAGGGGAGGGTGGATATGGGGTGGTATATAAGGGCACATTGATTAATGGGACTGTCGTAGCAGTCAAGAAGCTTTTTAACAATTTGTGAGTTTACTTTTTCTTCATAAATAAATGCATTCTTTTCTTAATACTGAGGTTTTATTATCATTTTATAGTCTTATTATTGTGTGGTATTACTATTATGCATAGGGGGCAGGCAGAGAAAGAATTTAGAGTTGAAGTGGAGGCTATAGGCCATGTTCGACACAAGAATCTTGTTCGGCTTCTTGGTTATTGCATAGAAGGGACCCATAGGTGCATTTCTATCACTCTATACTACATTAAGTGCTAATTTCCTCGATTTCTTGTTAAAATTTTATTGTGTTAATTTTCAAGCTCGCCCTTTCTCTTTACCATCTTTTTATGCCTTCTCATGTTTGTTAGGAATGCTATTGTCTAGAGGTGGCAAGATGGATGGGTGGGGTGGATTGGGTATGGGTCCGTCCGAGTTCAAACCGTTCACCTAGTGGACCCGTTTGAGAAAAAAAAAAACAAAACATAACCTAAACCAACTCTTTCATAAGTAAATGGGTCAAAATTGTCACTCTACTATCGACTAATAATTCATGTTTAATTGGATAACTTAGGATGCTTGTGTATGAATATGTGGACAATGGAAACTTGGAACAATGGCTTCATGGAGATACTCAGGAGAGTGGTGTGCTTACATGGGAAGCTCGCATGAAAGTCCTTCTTGGTATAGCAAAAGCGTAAGTGAATCTTCTAATTGATATCCAAATGCAGTTTTGAGAATTCTATTCTTCATTTACACTATGCTACAAGTTTCATATCTTTACAAGTAGGGCTGTTCACGAGCCGAGCCGAGCGGAGCTTTGCCCGTGCTTGGCTCGTTTACAAACCGAACCAAGCGGAGCGGCTCGTTTACAATTGAGCTAAAAACCGAACGAGCATTCATCGAGCGCAAATTTTTCGAGCGAGCGCCGAGCGAGAATTGAGCGGAGAATAATATGGACGTTCATAAAATTGGCATGTTTCATTCGATGTTTTCATTGGCGGGTGACAACTAAGGTGGAAATGTCTGATGATAACACTAATATTGAGATCCCAGTGTCCAAGGATGAGGCTTAGATTGAGGTTGGTGAGGTGATGAGCATACGTCAGAGAACAGTTATTGCATTATGACGTATGTGTGATATCAAGCGACAATTAGCGATGGACGACTAATAACATAAAGAAGTCAAGACTGTCACCTCATGACTTATTGTTTTAATGTTTTACTATTAAATCTAGTGTTAATTTTTTTTATTGAGTTAAGTGGGCTGGTTATATTTTGTTTGCATATACTGAGTCAAATCTAATAAAATCTTATATATAAAGCCATATATTTATCTGTAAATTGTGTCTATATTTATAATTAAATAAATAAAAATTTATTCGAACCGAGCCGAGCGTACCTTTGCTCGTGCTTGGCTCATTTACAAACCGAACCGAGCCGATCGGCTCATATATAACCGAGCGGAAGATCGAGCGAGCATCTTTCGAGCATTTTCCGAACGAGCGACGAGCGATCCACGAGCGGCGAGCGATTTGAACAGCCCTATTTACAAGATTTCTGTTACTAGTAATTAAAGCTTTTGGTACTGATTTTGCAGGCTTGCATACTTGCATGAGGCTATAGAACCAAAGGTTGTGCATCGAGACATAAAATCTAGCAATATTTTAATCGATCATGACTTCAATGGTAAACTTTCTGATTTTGGATTGGCCAAGCTTTTGGATTCAGGAGAAAGTCACATTAATACCAGAGTTATGGGGACATTTGGGTATGATTTCAATTTCTTGTCAAACATCTGTACCATTCATTGTATGTAAGTTGAGCTAGAAATAGAGTGGTTGAATATTGTTATATTATGTTATGTTGTAAATTTCAGGTATGTGGCCCCAGAGTATGCTAATACTGGCATGTTGAATGAAAAGAGTGATATTTATAGTTTTGGTGTGCTCCTTCTGGAAGCAATAACTGGAAGGGATCCAGTGGATTACAATCGTGTTGATAACGAGGTACTAATGGACACAAATAATCTAAGGCTTGTTTTTAGATTGTCTTATGGTTGAACTATGTCAAGTAAAAGTAAAGATGAAGGTGGGTTGGGCAGGTTTGGGTAACGGCTCAAGACTGGCCATCTTAGGTACAGCTTGGGCTGACTTCAAACACCTTATTTTATCTTTTTTTTTTTTAATAACTAACAAGTGTCGTATGATATTACAACATCTATTCTTGCCAATAAGAATCTGATTATTATAAAAATTATTGAGCAGGTTTTATGCCGTTAAGCTTGTGCTTTGGGTGAACTCGATCAATTTAAATTGTTCAACTTTTAGCTGCCTTTTTAGTTTGTTTGACACGTATCCTGAATTTTCCTATTGATTACCAAGTGTGTCAAAATAGTCAGCTCAACGTTAAACAGTATCTCATTCCTTTTCAAACTTATGGCAGGTTAATCTTGTTGAGTGGCTGAAAATGATGGTGGCAAATAGAAGAGCAGAGGAAGTTGTTGACCCAAATCTTGACCTAAAACCCTCACCACATGCTCTAAAACGTGCACTTCTGGTGGCACTTAGATGCGTTGATCTTGCCTCTGAGAAACGGCCTAAAATGAGCCATGTTGTGAGAATGCTCGATACAGATTTCCCGTATCGTGAGGTACTACTTGCCTTCTTCTTTTATTGTTATTATCTGTTTCTTATAAGGGTGGCCAAATGGATGGGTTGAACATTTAATTTTATGGTACGGGTCTAAACGGTGACCCAAAACACTTTATGCCCTAAATTTACAACCGTTTGGTAGATAATTAGTTTGTCGTATATGGTTCCAAGAATTACATTATCTCAATACATGTTTAGCTTTATGTTTTTACACATAGGAGGTTAAGCATGCATGGCCGAATCAAAGGAAATTTCAAATGTCTACCAACCCAAACAGAAGAGGGGTATTGTGGTCTTTTTAGCACGCACTTCATATCGAATAGATCGATCATTTGGCATGATCTGATGCTAATTCAAGGAATTTTGGTAGATTCCCCATTTGAGGGGAGAAAACATTACTATGATGGCCCCAATAGAGATTTTTAATGTTACAAAAACACAAGTACAATCTTAATTTGCATGCCCATCACATCACTATTGGTTCATTCTATGGATTGGATGCTACTTTAATGCTTTCAGATATATTATTGGATTACGAGGGATGATGAGTTCGTTTTAACCAGAACATATTTGACTTTTGAAAACAGGAACGGAGGAATAGGAGGAGCCGCACCGCCAGCATGGACAGCGAATCCATCAGCGGTTCTGCTGACATAGAACACCCAGCTCTCTAATCAGAAATCTGACTGACTGGATCCCTAGAACATGACAATAACTATTAACGGGTCGAAATCATTGTTGGTAGATTACTAGCAGGAGTGGGTCTATGGTGGGGGTGAGGTAAAAGCAAAATCTTGATTGCTGTAAATCACAAAACAAGATACATACATGGTTTCTTTCTTTTCTTTTTGTTAATAATCTTGATCAGTGAAGTTGGTTCTCTCATTCTTCTAATCTGGTTGACTGGACTGGACAACCTAGTGTCATATGTAATAGACAAATCTTGATGTTTATGTTTGACCTATTTAATATACATGTATTTTTGTTCTATGAGTCATCATACATGGGTAAACCTGGTGTACAATGATCTCAAGGGCTTGCTTGCCCACTTGGGCTTGATGTGTGCATCCTCACCCTTCATTTTTGTAACCTCCAGGTCACATGCAAGAGGTTGCTTACCATTGCTCTAAGGTTCGCCTCTGTTATCATACAACATGAATGTTCCAAAATTCAGTCAGAAAAACATGTTAGTACCATAACTTATGTCAGTATCCGTTCCTAATGAACAAAAATTCTGTCAGAAAAAAAGGGTCTGCATATAAGATTAACAAAGCTTGAAGCCTCAAAAGCCAGCAATTATAAAACTCACACAACTGGCTGTATAAATCATTGTCACAATTCAATTCATCCTGTAACCAAAACAAGTCTCCTCAAAAACAACAAAAACATGTCTTGTTACGCGTGTAATATCTAAGGCTGATGGTAGGAGCCACTTGTTTGGTCCTGTTGTGTATCGTTTGGCTGTAGTAAGACGGGAATATCCAAACTATTTCCTTCGGTATCAGGTGCAATTTCCCTAACATCAGCTATTCTTGCTTCTGTTGCTTCTATATCATTCCATTCGCCGCCGTTAACTGGACGGATTCCTGTTTGATCAACAGATGGAATGTTTCTAGAATCACTAAGGCATGCTTTATCCACATTGTCTTCAGATGGATGCACGTGTTTGGTTAGAGGTTGAGCGTCACTAGCAGAGCAAGATTCACCTCTCTCCTCCGTCACTTGCTTAGTATTCTCCTCCTGCCTGCTAACACAACAAACCGGTCACAACAGCAACTAACATATGTGGCCATTTTGACCCATTTACTCATGATTTGTGTTAAAAAAACAGCTAGAAACGAAACGGGCCAAATGGGCTGAAAGGGTTCAAAGTCAGCCAACATGTGTTTTTAATGCTTAAAACCAGACTACTATAGAAACAACATATTTTTGTAAGCATATATGACACATAATAGTTTGTCAGCAACTAACATGGGGCTAATGTAGAGATGGCAGTTTTGATCAATTTATTTTAAAGGGTCGATCCGGTTTATGCTATATCTCTAATAGGTCAAATGGGGCAAAAAAAAAAAAATAAATAAATAAATAAAATAAAATAAGAAAAGCTAGAAAGGAGACAAGTGGACATTATGCTTTATCTATGGTGGGTCAAACGGGTAAATAGAATGTACACACACACACTACTATAATGGAAATGGTCAAATGGGTTATGAGGCACCCGGAGTGTATTCTGTAATGCATAAAAATTTCAAAATCATTTTACTTAAATACTTAGACTGCTATTTCTTGTTATCACGACACATAGATTGTTTAAAGAAAGTGAACCGGACCCGTGTGAAAAATGACCTGTTTTGACCCCAATCACGTTTCGAACATTTAAGCATAGTAGTGGGATGTGGCTAATTTAGCTACACGGACCTTTGAAGTTGTAATTGTAAAACATTAATATATGCCAAAAGCTCTTGATTTTCCCTTCTTGCAGCGCTTTCTTTCTCCGTTGCCTCCTTTGTTGCAGCTTCAGCCTCTGCATCCTTAGCCCTAACTTTCTCCTCAGCCCTGACAACAGCTCCTTCTAAGATGACTACACGTTCTCTAGCTTTTGAGAGCTCAGATCGCCATAAAAGCGCTTCTTGTTGAGACGCGTCCCGTTGCTTCATAAGTTGCTCTATTTCGTTACTTAAAACCACCACCTTTTCTTCAGATTCTCTTAGCTATAAAACCAACCCAATTATAGCATTTGTAAAGATCATCACATGTTTAGTATGTTCAGTTAGTTATAGATTGGCTAATTGCATAAAAAGCTAATCAACTTTGGTCTTAACTTCAGTGTTGAGTGGCCAACTTAATTTAGGCATAACAATATATTTCCTGAGATAAAGAATTTTCAGAGGTCACTTGAAAAAAAGGTGAATTGCTGAACATTGTCAAAAGTAAATGACAAGTCGTCATTTTACCTATTAATCTATTATCTTAAACCAAAATTCAAGTTGGCTACCTTAAATCATTTTTTTGTTAAACTAAGATAGTTTTTTCCAGCAAGAAAAAAAAGTGAGTTGGCTAGAACAAAAAATAAATAAATAAATGATCAAAGTTGATTACCTTTTATGTGATTGGCCATGGGTCAAATTTAGCAATTGAGCTAAAAGTTGAACGGGTCAAGCAGGTTGAAACTTGAAAGTAACAAAGTCTATTTTTAATGCATACAACCTCGTAAATCGTTTTAATTAAAGATATAGATTATTACAGAAACGATATTGCTCTTGCAATCATGATTAATAAATACGTTTGAAAATGAAAAAAAATGTATTTGTGAATCAACCGATCCAAATTCCAACCCAGCCCAATATAACCCATACTAAAAGATGAACCATTTGAACCCCACCCACTTTGACCAGTAATGCAGCCCATCTGCCCCAGCCATTTTGCCACACACACACACTAACAGACTAACTAACCATCATACGGTAGGACGCGGCTTGTTTTTCCAACTCTTTCTTACAGCGGTCAACTTCAGAAGTTGCGATCCTCCGTTGCTCATCCAGCATATGAACTGCAGATGCAGCACTCTGTGCTGCTTCAGCCGTCTCAGTCAGCTTTTCAGCTATCTCTTTTATTGTTGAATCCCTAGCACGAATATCTTTGGCTAAATTTTGCAGCTCTTCGTCTTTTACTCTTAATGTTTCCTATAATAATATCAAACCACCTATCATATTTATTTATTTTGTTGGTAGCGGTAAGCGGTTTCATACCTTCATGATTGTGAAATCATCCAATGGGGCATCGGGTGTTTTGTTCATCACTGATCCCAAAGCATTTCTCCTTGAAATCTGCATTGCTGCTTCAATTTCTTTGGAAGATTCTAGAGCAGTTGTATTTGCAGCAGTGACAACAGCAGAAACAGTTCCTAATTTCGCATTACTGTTTCCAGCTAATGAGTTCACTGCCTCTTTATGAGCCCTTAATACCAACTGTGCTGCACTATTGTTTTGTTTTGTGTACAGAATAAAAACATATATATTATTCATAAAAATCGGAACTTGGCCGTCTAGATAATTTATAAGCAATAAGTTAAAAAAAAAAAAAAAAACAATTTAAAAAATGCAGAAATCAATAGATGACTCACTGCAAGGTCGCCACCCAAGCTCTAGCTGCACCTGGAGTTTCTGCACAGAGGAAATATTCTTTTTTGTGTGGTGTTGCAATATCTAATAAATCAAGTTAGGGGCATAAATGCAACAGTATTCATAAAATTTAGACGAGGATCGAAAAAGTAAATATGTGGATACAAATAATGCAGTTATCATACTTGGGCAGTCCACTGAAAATAATAAAATAAAATTAGATCAGATTCAACGATTATCCAAGTAACACATTAGAGTGATGAGAAGAGAGCTTACTGGAAGTTAAAGGGCGATGTCATGATTGTGCTATTTGAATCAAACACAATTGTTCCTTTAATATTCGGGTCATTTCGCCTAATTCTGCAGATATTTATTTATAAATGTTAGACGCAGTTGAATAGAATAATGCCTAATTCTGCACATCATCTTACTTGTATTCCATTTTTGCGGTTGTCGGGTCTAGGATCACCCATCTGTCGTTCCATTTCCTTAGCTATGGAGTACAATACAACAACAGTTGAAGCTAGATGTCAGAATAACATTTAATAATATTCCGTTATTCTTTAATTGAGTGATTGGGAAATTAATAACAAAAGAGTAGGAGTAGGAGGAAACAATGGATTACAGTTTCAGATCGTTTAAGAAGAGGACCCTGCAAGAGGTGCCGACCCGACCCGGATGCCAATTGTCGCTTAATCTTATCCAAACTGGCCTCTGTACCATTTTCATCTATCTGATCAAATGAAGTTATAACAACATTAATTAAATAAAATAAATCAAAGAGCCTTGAAGAAAAGAAAGAAACTGACCACAGATGAACCATTGGTAGCCATGGAAATCAAGATTCAAAATTGGAAGATGATCATGAGGTTTCAACTTCAAGGTGTTTGTTTGTTACTTTCAACTTTGTACGTTGACTTTGTGGCAAACCTATAAATTATCGCAATAATAATACTTTTGTTATATTTACACGACCTACCACCGCACAATGTAATGGAAACGTTAAAAACATTACGGTGATATTGTACTCAAATTAAAGAGAATACTCGTTTTCATGATATATTCTTTAGATCTATATTGACGTATGTAAAAAGTTACAAGTTATGACGAAGTTGATTTGTCACATAATTGGCAAGGATTATTGTGTTTCAGATTTGTAAGTTTCTAGAGGGAATGCAGAGTGTTAAAAAATTAATCATGCAAACCAATGTGGAATGCAAGATCATTTAATTGTGGACCTATGTCAAACTTGAGAAACTGCCCACAAATTTAACAACCCTGACAATGTTATGTGACTGTGTTTTAAGCATTTGACCATAATATCAGATAATAACCCTGACAACGTTATGAGCTTGTTTGACACTTTCTTGTAACAAGAGAAGAAACAGATAATATGTTGTTCCATGATTCCATAGTAGCTTCTACTTATTTATGATCATTGGTGGTTTGCCATCTATTTTCAAGTACATAAATATCAACAAGTTCATTAATGTTATCATAAGTTTAAAATCTTTGTGAATAGATCACATGTAAGTAAAACAAACATGAAGTTTTATGGATTGATAGACAAGATTTTGAACATGTGAGCGGAACATCAAAAGTCAGCCTGATGCATCCCTATAATGGGTTTAGCACAATATTAGACGCATTATTGTAATGGTTAGACATTGCATATCATAAGGTTAGCAATAGGGCTGGCATATCGTGCTAGACACGGCACGATGACCTGGGGGGCTAAACATGAACACGACACGCTAACTTATCATGTCATTTTTTTTCCAAACACGGACCCGATTATAACAAGTTAACATGATTGGATACGATAAGACACGATAACTTGAAATTGTTGTTGATTGGGGACCGTGAATGTGATTGACGAGAGGGCTAAGAGAGAATGAGAGAGGGAGAATGTGAGAAGCGATTTGAAAATTAAGGCTTTTTTAATTGTGAGGACACGTATGTCAGCATAATCCCAACCCCGCATCCTACTTTTTAAAATAAAAATGATTAACATGTCTTAACTGGTGCTTAACATGTTAGCAGGTGTTCAACATGTTAAGACACGAAACTTGTTAAGGACAAACACAAAACCTGTTTAGAACGTGTAGATTAATGTCGTGTTATCGTGTGTCTGAAATTGCCCGCCCCAGACGACTAGATGTCGGCTGCATAGTCATTCGACGGTGTGGAATGGGAGCCATTCCATTGGTAAACTGTTAGGTATCAAATAGTATAGGGACTAGAATGTAATTGTTCAATAGTTAGGTAGTTGATAATATGGTATTGTGTATAAATACATGTGATGAGGATGAATAAGGTAGCTATTGATTTGGGTTATCCCTCTCATCTCTTGTGTTTCTTCCTAATTCTTTAGCTCTTATCTTGATTCTTGTTATCACTTGGTTCCAAAAGTACCTAACCCGAACTAGGTACTATACGCATCGAATTTCGATAGCAATTCGGTACTGAAGAAACAATAAGTATACCGGAGATTAAGACTAATCTCCGGGGGGTTGATACTTATGTAACTACAGGTTTAATCCTTTACCCAAACCGTTATGACAACCCGAGAGTTTGTTAATGTGAGCGTGATAGGTATTGTGTGTGATATGAACAAGAGATTTAAGTGGTTCGGTCGTTAATGACCTACGTCCACTGTAAGGGTACCGGAATGTTATTACTAACAGGAGAGAATTACAAGTGATGAGTACAGTAGTGATGGTTGTATATGTCAATGAATACATGAGTTGTATCTGATGCTATTTATAGACTTAGTAGTGGACCGCATGGAGAGGCCCACGAGTGACACTCTTGGCTTGGGCCCAACCGGGGCCCAAGCCCATGGCCTTTCTGGAAATGGCGGGAAAGGACGAGGCACTGTTGATGACGTCAGCTTACAGTATGGTCGTTGTTGTAGTTGGACACGTGTCCGCCTTCTGGTGGTGCACAGTAACGTCGTACTTGCTACAGTGCCCAGGCTATCTCTGCTGGCTGATTTGACGCCTGACAGTGGAGGAGGTAATGCCTGCTGGTCACTGTTCACGACAGCGTGTACAATGCAGCCGTTCCCCTTTTGTACTATCTGCCACATGTCCTTTTTCTGTTGGTGTATGCTCTGACACAGATCCTTATGAATCTTCCTTTTGTCATCTCTTGTACCTCCTCTGACGTGTCAAGGGAATCTTCCGCGTGTGATGGCACGCGCGTATCAGGTATCAGTTGCTTATCACCTGTGCCGGTCGCGCGAGGATGTTGATTAGTTGTCCTTGCGCGAGTATGCTTCTGCGCCGTGACGTGGCGCGGGTATGTTAGTGGGGATAGGGACGCCTTTCGGATTAGGCTCCCTATCCCTTCAAGTCCCCCTAGTCTAGGGCTTCTCCTGCTCGCTGATGAGGAGGTGGAGTGCTAGACTCGAAGTGTAGAAGTCGCGGATGAAAGCTCATCTGCTTGTGTTGTAGCTTTTGGGGGTATTACTCTGATTTGAGAAAATATAGGCGGGAAACGTATTTCTCCGTTTTTCGTCAAATTTGCGCCGTGAAGGACGTTCTCCGCCTCAACGTTGCAGTGGTTGAGCGGGGAACGTCTTTTGAAAGTTTACGTCAACTTTCCGCTGGGGATGGCGTTCTCCACCCCAACGTTGCAGTGGTTGGGCGGGGAACGTCTTTTGAAAGTTTACGTCAACTTTCCGCTGAGGATGGCGTTCTCCGCCCCAACGTTGCAGTGGTTGGGCGGGGAACGTCTTTTGAAAGTTTACGTCAACTTTCCGCTGAGGATGGCGTTCTCCGCCCCAACGTTGCAGTGGTTGGGCGGGGAACGTCTTTTGAAAGTTTACGTCAACTTTCCGCTGAGGATGGCGTTCTCCGCCCCAACGTTGCAGTGGTTGGGCGGGGAACGTCTTTTGAAAGTTTACGTCAACCTTCCGCTGAGACATTTATTGCTGCTGGAGTAATTTTAATGCGGGTCTGGAGTTATGATAAATTCCAAATCATTAGTATTGAATTTGTCTCTCATAAATTGGAATAAATGCGCCTGGAATTCGAATGATCAATTACTTCTGAGGGAAGTTTAGTGGTTGCTGATGTGTCAGCTACTGTCTGGTTGTGCAGACTGATACATGTCCCATCGTGGTTGCAATTATCAATATCTCGTCTGTGTCAGGAGCGTGGGGTTTCACGCGTCTGACATTTTTTCTTCATGGTTGAGATTGTGCCACGTGTCGAAGGGCACGTGTTGTCTGTCAGGCGCGTGGGTTGCCACGCGCTTGAATGGTTGATGTTGTGAGATCTGTTGACACGTGTCGATCATCTAGCGCCTGTGTAGTGTACAACTGTCATACACTTCCATCCAGGCCACTCGTTTTCATTGCGGACACGTGTCATCATCCTGTGAACAGAATTTGAAAAGTTGTGACGGTTTACACTCCCCTGGTGGGTCCCCTTGCCATAAATGCGATGAGTATATAAGGCCTGTTGTGGCTCATTTGAACGGTTATGCTCTCTAATCTTCTTCCATTTTCCTTTTCTCTCTTCATTCTCCGGTCAATTTCCGTTTGAAGTTTCCGGTTAATCTTTGAAGATCTTGATCTTGAAGATTTATTTGAAACTTCATATTTCTTCTACGTTGGTGTCTTCTTTTCATCTTTGTGTTGTTTTCTGGTCGGTTAACTTCTTATTTCCCACTTTCGTTGAAGATTTCGTTTGATCTTCAAACTTTCCGGTGAGTTTTCCAGATTTTTCATTATCATGTCTGAAAGTGTTAGTGTTTCTGAGGAGGTTGTGGGGGAGCAGCCGGAGGAGGTGGTGCAGGAGACCACCGTTGAAGGTGGAAAAATCAAAGAGAGGAAACTGATGTCCAACACTTGCTGTGTTTGGAGTCAAGAAGCCTTCAACCGGTTTCTTGTTATGTATGGGATCTCGCCGGAGTGGGAGCCCACCCTTCCAACTCCGACCAGCACTGTCCTCTCGGCTGGTACCGGCCGGTTGGCGTTGTACGAGGCCCACTTTGCTAAGTGTGGGTTCCGCCTGCCGTGTACTCGGTTTCAGATCGACACCATGGTGGCTTATGGTGTTGGTCCTACGCAACTAACCGCTTTTGGGATGCTGCGGTTAGTTCATTTCGAAGCTTCTTGCCGCGCCCTAGACATTGAACCCACTGTCGAACGGTTCAATGTTTTCTACTTTATGGCGCGGGATGAGATGTGGTTCTCCTTCAAACCGCGTCCCAAGGTGCCGCCCATGGCCACCCATACTTCTAAGTCCTTGCATTGGGCTAAGGAGAAGTTTTTCTTCGTGAAGAGGGGTGTGATACCCATTAGTCTCCCCTGGAAGGTGATAGGGGATGGGCAGCGGGTGGCGGACATGCCTGTGCCCAAGGACTTCAAGAAGCAGGCGTGGTTCCTTGCCCTTACCGCCAATGCCACTAAATTGGAATTCCAGAACCTGACGGAGGGTATTTTCTTTCTTCTGGGGATGAGTCGAAATGGCATCCGGGCGGGTAAAGAGCCATATATTGCGCAGGAGGGTAAGTATAATGTCATTATTATTATCATTATTAGTGTTTCCTGTGCTCTTTTCCTTATTGTTTGTTAATACTGCAGGTGTGAGTAAATTTGAGTTTTATGCCGCCCATCAGGATAAAGGTATCAAGTGGAGGCCTCTGGCGGAGGGTCAAACTTCTTGTTTGGACGCGCTTGCTGACCGGTTCTACTACCCGGATTTAACTGCTGCGCCCAAACCTTATTACACAACTGGTGAGTCTCCCAGCCCTTTATTTGATAGTATTTTCGGAGATGATACTGTAGGGGAGACTCCGCCGGTAGGCTCGTCCGCGAGGCGTGGTCGTTGGAAGCACGCTCCGCGGAGGCACAGGTACCGAGCCATGATTACCCTTTCTGACTCGGGTTCTTCCGTTTCAGCAGGAGAAGCTGTAAAAGGGCATCGACGGAGGAAGGATGGGCCCCCCTCTGAGGATAACGAGGAAGCGGAATCTTCTCAGCTGGAGAAGAGGAAAAAGTCGCGGACCGCTGGGCCGGTGAAGGAAACTCCAGTCGCGTCTGGCGCTGGTGGTGGTGAGGGATCGGTGCCTGGTCCGGACCCAGTTAGTATTTCCAAGGGTCCTGTTGGAAGTGGTAGCGATGGCGGGCCCGTTTTCAGCATGGGCATTGGTGCCGCCCCTGCGCGCCAACCACTCTTCCAAAAGTTATTGAGGAAGAAGACTCCTGGTAAGTTTTCCTCCTTTCTCTTTTCTATTATCATTGATTGTATTATTATTAATGTTATTGTTGACTTGCAGTGGCGCCGAAGATTGTGCCCTCTGCACCTTTGTCTTCTTCCGCCGAAGCGGGTGGAGGAGAGGAGGATGCTTTGTGGAGAGAGCAGGAGCTTGCGCAGGAGCAGGCGCGGGCCGATGAAGCCTTGCAAAAGGCTGAGGCTGAAAAGGCCGCTGCTGCCAAGCAAGCGGCAGCCGATGAAGCCCGCCGCCGGGCTGAGGCGGAGAAGAAGGCTGCTGCCGATGAAGCCGCAAGAAAGGCTGAGGCAGACAAGAAGGCTGAGGCGGACCGCCTTCGCCTCCAAGAGCAAAAGTTCTTGGAGGAAAAAACCAAGCTTGCTGAGGAGCGCGCTGCAAAGGAGCGTGCCGAAGTTGAGAGCCAGGAAATGGCTCCTGATGGAGGGGATGCCTTTGAGAGGGCTTTGCTTCAGCAGGGCGCCTCTGGAGCTGGTGGGAGCGGCTCGCGCCGGGATCGGCGCGAGGCTTCCAGGGTTGGGGAGTCAGCAGGAGTCTATCACGGCTCTTGTTGGTCTGGTGGTGACGCCATCTGGCGCCCTCGTTGGGCAATAAGGGAAAACACATTGTTTTCCAACTCCTTGGCTGCCGAGGAGTTTGTCAGCGAGGTGGTGCCTCCCTATGAGCGCACTCACCAGGATATGTTGAGTCGTGAAGACCTAATAGCCGCCTTGTGCGTTAACCAGGCGACTCAACTATCCATGATGGACTCGCTGCGGCGTCGTGATTCGGCGTTGTGGCGAGACATGGAGCAGGTGGAGGCGGAGAAGGCCAGCCTTGCTGAAAAAGAGGCTGCCTTCAAAGCCGAGATTGCCAAATACCGCCGCCGTGCCCATGACGTGGAGGCTAAAGTTGCCAAACTTGAAGAAGACGCGGTTGCTGAGAGGCGCCGTTGGTCAGATTCATGGAAAAAGGCCAACACTGACATCGCCGATCTCAAGGATCTTCTGTCAGTGGCGCGTGAGGAGCGGCGGACGGCGGTGAAGAGCCTTGAAGAGAAGAGCAGGGCCCTCACGGAGAGGACGGCGAAATATGTAGAGATGCGCAAGGAGCTCGAGTCGAAGGACGAGGCTTTTGTTGCGGCTACTGAGCGCGTCTCTTCGCTGGAGCGGGAGAGGGCCCAGGTCCTTAGTGCGAAGGAGGACCTTGAGCGAGACCTGGATTCTTGTGACCAGGCTCGCCTTGCTGCTGTGAAGGAAAGTGAGGCGGCCAAGTTGCTGCTGGATGAAGCTGTCACCGCCCAGTTCCAGATGCAGGACTCCATCAAATGGTTGATGACAGACGGGATGGATGGGGTAAGTCTTCGCGCTTTCTCTGCTTTTGAGACTTGTCTTTTCCATATTCTAACTTTGTTTCTATGTGCAGATTTTCAAGAGATTTTGGCAGGAACCTCTGCTCGGAGACCAGATTGCCGCCATTGCTGCCAGTGCCCAAGCCTATGGTTATGGCGAGGGCTATGAAGACGGTTTCTTGCATGCGCAAAATAATGGGCGCATCGTGGACGCGGAGCATTATGGTAAGCCCCTGAAGGATGAGTATGAGGCGGAACTTCAAAAGTTCGAGAAGATAGAGTTCCCCATCCTTCAAGTGCTTGCGGACTGCAACAAGAACGCGGATCCACCTGCGGCCCTTAGATACTTCATAGAAACGTCTGATGCGCTGGCGAAAGCTTCTGGCGAGGGACCTTCCGGCGCAGCTGACCAATGATTAGGCCTTTAATACTTGTAACTTTTCTTTTTCTTGTAAATATGGAAGGGTTTTTAATTCCCTTTGTTAATGAAACTTTTGTTTGTTATATCGTGTTGTCTCGTCTCTAATTTACTTATTTAACCAAGTCGTCACCCGGTGTGTAAGTAAGAGTTAGAGCGCGCGCTCGGCTAGACAATCCGACGTCCAAGTGTTACAACACTTTCTCGCCTTGAAGATTGTAGCGGAGGCGACTTGTGCCATTGAGTCTGACTTAGGCGCGTGATTGCCTCGCCTTAAAGACCCGTTTACCGCGTTTATGTGGCGCGCTACTCTGTCCGAGTTGCAATGACTCTAGAAGACAAGAGTTGAGGCGCATGTTGCGGTGTTGTAGGTCCGGCGAGTAAATCCGTCTTGAAGACCACGCTGCTTGAGTAGGCGCCCGACGCGCACGTGGCGCGTCTTGAAGGCATGCCTTGCTAGCGTGTCCGACGTGATTTTGCCTAAGTCTTGAAGACCTTGGCGCGGAAAGTACAAGTAGAAACACAGATATAGGAAACGTTTTCATTAATAATATGGCGTGTGTAGCCATTTTGATTACAAATAACAACGCCGTAACTGAGCGCCGTTCCATGATCTTGGAATAGGGGTGCCATCGAGCTTTTCCAATGCGTAGGCACCTTTCCCGAGCACTTCTTGAATTTTGTAAGGGCCTTCCCAAGTTGGGGCGAGCTTCCCAGGCTTTTCGGCGTTGGAAGCTTCATTGTTGCGGAAGACGTAGTCCCCAATCTTGAAGGCTTGCTCCTTTACATGTTTGTTGTAGTATTGCTCGAGTTGGGTCTTGTAACTTGCTTCTTTTATTGCCGCGAGGTTGCGGCGTTCCTCTAACAGATCAAGGTTCATGCGGAGTTCTTTATCGTTGTCGGTTGTGTTTGCCATCAGTACCCTTGCCGTGGGGCAAGCTATTTCTGCAGGGATTACCGCCTCGGAGCCGTATGTTAGGCTGAACGGGGTTTCGCCATTGCTTGTTTTCGTGAGGGTACGGTAGGCCCATAAGACGTGCGGCAATTCGTCTACCCACCCTGTTCGCCTGGTTCCGAGTCTTGTCTTGATGCCTTCAACGATTGTGCGGTTGGCTCTTTCTACTTGACCGTTGCCTTGCGGGTGCGCAACGGATGTGAAGATTTGCGTGACTCCCATTTGAGCCAACCATTGTTGGAGGGCCTGGTCTTCAAATTGTGTTCCATTGTCGCTGACCAGTTGCATCGGCAGTCCAAACCGACAGATAATGAACTCCCAGATGAACTTCTTGACATGTGCGCCATCGATCTTTGTCAGAGGTTTCGCTTCGACCCACTTAGTGAAGTAGTCGATAGCGACGACCAAGTATTTGACATTGCCTGGCGCCGCCGGGAATGGCCCGACTAGATCAATCGCCCACTTTTGGAAGGGCCAAGCCGCGGTAACTGGTACGAGATTATTCTTTGGGCGCAATGTGTTTGGAGAGTGGCGCTGGCAGCTGTCACATTTGCGTATCTCGGTAACTGCGTCGACGTGCATGCCAGGCCAGTAATATCCTGCGTTCATCAGCTTTGCCACTACCATTCTTGGGCCTGCGTGTAGCCCGCATGTTCCTTCATGTATATCTTTGAGGAGAAGGGAGGCTTCGGTCGGGTCAACACATCGTAAGAGTGGTCCCAAGTAAGAGCGGCGGTACAGGATGTCATCGGTCAGTTGATATTGCAGGGCCTTGGTTTTTATCTTCCGGGCCTCGAGTTTGTCATCGGGCAGAACTCCCGATGATAAGAAGGCTTTGATCGGTGTCATCCATGACACGTTGCCTGTTTGAGTAACGTTGACCTGGCGCACGGGGACCGATGGTGTATCTCGTACTTCGACGCGGACCTCTTTTGCCATGTGCTCAAAAACCGTGGATGCCATTTTGCTGAGTGCGTCAGCGGGTTTGTTCTCGATGCGCCGGATGTGTTCGACTGTGCATGTGTCGAACTTGCGCATGAGTTTCTTGGCTTGCTCCAGGTATAGGGCCATGGTTTCGTCTTTTGCATCGTATACCCCGTTGATCTGCCGTGCTACTAACAAAGAGTCTACATGTGCCTCTACGTGCCTGGCCCCCATTTTTTCCGCTATGCGGAGGCCTGCTAGCAACGCTTCGTATTCCGCCTCGTTGTTTGTGCTTTTGAACTCGAGGCGGATGGCGTATGTGAATTCATGTTTGTCTGGGCTGATGAGGCGTAAACCGGCGCCAGCACCGTCTCCGTTGGAGGCGCCATCAGTGTATAAAGACCACTTTTGCGATGGGTCATGCGCTGGCGCAGGTGATTCTTCTTCTCGGCACTCTTGAACCTTGTCGGCTGGGATCTCGGTTGCGAAGTCTGCCAGTACTTGTCCTTTGATTGCGGGTCGGGGTTTATAACTGATTGTGTGCTCTCCGAGCTCGATAGCCCACTTCGCCAGTCTTCCTGACAATTCTGGTTTGGCCAAGATATCGTTGATCCGATAGTCCGTGAGGACGTTTATCGGGTGACCTTGGAAGTATCTGCGCAATCTTCGGGAAGCGTGAATTAAAGCTAGGACCAGCTTTTCCATTATGGTGTACCGAGTTTCCGCATCTAACAGCGTGCGGCTGATGTAATAGATAGGCGTTTGCACGCCTTTACGATCGACCATCAGAACTGCGCCAATTGCCCGCTCCGTGACTGAAAGATAGAGCGTGAGTGGCTCTTTAGGGAGTGGGGCTGTTAGTGTAGGAAGGTTCATCAAACACTGCTTCATTTGTTGAAAGGCTGACTCAGCTTCGGTTGTCCAGCGGAAGTTACTTTTCTTCAGACAGTTTTTCAAGGTGTCTACAAAAGGAAATGACTTTGAAGCATAGTTGGATAGGAACCGGTTTAGGGCGACCAAGCGGCCCATCAATGTCTGCACCTCTTTGACGGAGGCGGGAGATGGCATCCGCTCGATTGCTTGTACCTTATCTGGGTTGGCGCGGAACCCGTCCCTCGTGACGATGACTCCCAGAAACTTCCCTTCTTCCATTCCAAACGAGCATTTGCTTGGGTTTAGCTTCATGCGGACCTTTCGTAGCTGGTGAAACGTTTGTTGGATGTCTTGCAGCATGTCGGTTTCCTCCCTGCTTTTGATCACTAAATCATCGACGTACACTTCCAGCCGTACGCCGATTTCTTTCACGAACGCTGTATCCATCAGGCGTTGGTATGTGGCGCCCGCATTTTTCAGGCCGAAAGGCATCTTTGTGTAGCAGAAGATACCTGCGTCCGTGCGGAACGCTGTTTTGTCTTCATCCTCTCTCGCCATCTGTATTTGGTGATAACCTTTGTAGGCGTCCAGGAAACACTTGAATCTGTAAGGGGCAAGTGAGTCCACCTTCAAATCGATCTCTGGTAGGGGATAACAGTCTTTTGGGCATGCCTTATTGATGTCTTTGTAATCCACGCACATCCGCCATCCTCCATTCGCTTTGGCGACCATGACGGGATTGGCCACCCAAGTTTGATATCTAATGGGGCGGAGGATGCCAGCATTGAGCAGCTCGGTGACTTGTTCGTTCATGGCCTTTGTTTTCTCCGGGCCCATACTTCTCTTCTTCTGTACAATTGGCTCTGCGGAACGATATACGTTAAGCCTGTGTTCCGCTATATCCCGCGGAACACCCACCATATCTGCTGGTTGCCATGCGAAAATGTCTATATTGCTGATCAGAAGTTGCTTCAGATGATTTCGTATGGATTCGGAGATTACATGGCCGATGGTCACCGTTTGCTTCGGAAATTTAGGGTTGAGCGCCCATTTTTCCGGCTCTGTGCGGGCATCTGTCTTGACCATCTTTGGCGGTTTGGCTGTCTCCGCGACATGGCAATCTTTGTTCCCCCGGATGAAGGCAACGCCTGTTTTGGTGGGAAAACCAACCATTGCATGTGCCGTGGAGGCGTTGGCGTTGAAGTGGGCAATGCCTTCTCTTCCTAGGAGTATGTCATGGTTTGATGTGGCTGGTAAGACCATGAAGTCGCATATTTCTGTGCGCTCGTGTGTACCATCCGTCCATGTTACAGGCAAAGAGAGCATGCCGCGGGGCATGATGGTTTCATGGATGAAACCAGAGATTGGCTCATTGACCGGAATGAGCTTTGCCTTGTCTTCTTCATCTAGCTGTTGGAAACATTGATCGTACATGATATCTGTGCTGCTGCCGCCATCCAAAAACATATACCGTGTGCGGTAATGTCCGAAGACGGCAGTAATCACCAGTGGAGCTGTGCAGGAGGCACCCCCTCTGACCCTTGGCATGAGGATGTCAGCCTCCTTCCATGAGTCGTCTAGTGGCTGTACCCTGGTGCGCTTCCCATGTTGGGTGTTCTTGTTCCGCCATGTCATGTTGCATTGGTGGTGGGGGATTAGAGTTGCAGCGTGAGTGTTTAGGTCCCGGATCTTCTTCCGCGACCCTTCACCTTGGGTTTCTTCGTTGCCTTGCCCTTTGCCGGCTCGGTGAACATTTTTGACCAAGTGGCCGAGCTGGCCCGATTTTAGCGCTGCCTCTATCTCCATTTTTAAACTGTAACAGTTGTCCGTGAGGTGGCCGTAGTCGTTATGGTACTCACAGAACTTGCTGCGGTCCACGTTTCGGCGCTTCCCTAGGGGGTTGGGCTCTTTCAGGGTGACCTGCTCGGTTTTCAGAACTTGAGATGGAGTTTTTGTTAACGGGGTCCAGTCGTGGTTTTTCTTGGAGTGTCCGCGCTGGTCCCGCGTCTGTTTGGAGCTGATTATCTGGCGGGCATCACCGGCCGGGGAATATTTTCCTTCGTCGGTGGTGCCTGTGATGCGGTTCCAGACGGATTTGTTTTTGTGTCTAGTATTATTATTATTATGGTGTTGTGGCTGGAAACCGTGTTGTTGGTTGAAAGATTTTTCGGAGGAGGCATATATTTTGGCTGAGCGTATGAGCTCATCCCAGGACTCTGGGATGCCATCTTTGCCAGTGAGGCATTTCATGAGGTCTGGACTGCGCACATTGTGAATGAACGCGGCCCGTGTAAGCTCCTCCCCGCATCCGATTTGCAGCGCTTCTTTGTTAAACCGGACTATGTAATCTTCGATCGTTTCTCTGTCATACCGTCGGTATAGCAGGATGTCCGCCTTGTCTTTCTTATGCTTACGTAAGTGCGAAAAGTGGCTACCGAACTTTTCTGTGAGGTCGTCGAAATCCTTTACGCTTCCCGCTGGGAGGCTGTCAAACCATACCCTGGCGGCACCCGTGAGGGTTTGAGCGAAAAGGTGACACCACACTTGAACAGGCCAATCCACAGATACACCTGCGCATTCAAAATCGTGCACATGGTCATCTGGGTCACGCAGGCCATCGTATCTACCGATGCTGCTTGGGAGTTTGGCTTTTCTTGGTACTTTTGCGGCCGCTATGCGAGCGACGAATTTGGACTTTTCCGCAAAAGCTTTTGGTCGGAATGGCTTTACCAAGTCATCGTCTACCTCACTGTCTCGCGACGTGTGAGTGTGTTTCTTTCTTCTGTGATCGGAGTCACTGCTTGACGATTCGTAACCGTCCGGCTCCTCGCGTGATTTGGCGTAGCCCCGAGCTCTGACGTTTCCGCCGAGCTCCCCGCTACGACCCTCACCGTGGTTGGCCGTATCTTTCTTCTTGTATCTTGCTTTCGACGGAGTGTCGAAAGCCAGTGTCTTACCTTTCTTTTTTGCTTGCTGCAACAGCTTGCGTTGGTAAATTGCAGCACTCTTGGCGTTCTGACGGAGGAGCCAACGATCCGGATCTTCTTCGGAGAGCTCTTGACTGTCGTCGTCGGATTCGACGTCACGGATTTCAACGGCTGCCCCGTCGAGCCTAGACGTCGTCTGCTTGACGACAGTGTTGGGTGTGGTTTGGTTATCCGGCTGTCGGAGGTCCTCGTCTCCTGCTTGGTGCATGCCGGATGTATTAGGGTTGGGTTCAGCCATGGGTGGGTTTAATCCTATACCCAAACCGTTATGACAACTCGAGAGTTTGTTAATGTGAGCGTGATAGGTATTGTGTGTGATATGAACAAGAGATTTAAGTGGTTCGGTCGTTAATGACCTACGTCCACTGTAAGGGTACCGGAATGTTATTACTAACAGGAGAGAATTACAAGTGATGAGTACAGTAGTGATGGTTGTATATGTCAATGAATACATGAGTTGTATCTGATGCTATTTATAGACTTAGTAGTGGACCGCATGGAGAGGCCCACGAGTGACACTCTTGGCTTGGGCCCAACCGGGGCCCAAGCCCATGGCCTTTCTGGAAATGGCGGGAAAGGACGAGGCACTGTTGATGACGTCAGCTTACAGTATGGTCGTTGTTGTAGTTGGACACGTGTCCGCCTTCTGGTGGTGCACAGTAACGTCGTACTTGCTACAGTGCCCAGGCTATCTCTGCTGGCTGATTTGACGCCTGACAGTGGAGGAGGTAATGCCTGCTGGTCACTGTTCACGACAGCGTGTACAGTGCAGCCGTTCCCCTTTTGTACTATCTGCCACATGTCCTTTTTCTGTTGGTGTATGCTCTGACACAGATCCTTATGAATCTTCCTTTTGTCATCTCTTGTACCTCCTCTGACGTGTCAAGGGAATCTTCCGCGTGTGATGGCACGCGCGTATCAGGTATCAGTTGCTTATCACCTGTGCCGGTCGCGCGAGGATGTTGATTAGTTGTCCTTGCGCGAGTATGCTTCTGCGCCGTGACGTGGCGCGGGTATGTTAGTGGGGATAGGGACGCCTTTCGGATTAGGCTCCCTATCCCTTCAGGTACCCATTGCGTTTTTTTCGGGACTGGCAACTTTAAAAGTTATAATTTCAGGTAATTTCTAAGATTGTATTTTTACCACTCAATGAATGAGCTAACTAAGATTCTTGTGTGATGTTGTGATTTTGTGGTTGAAATTTAAAAAAAAAACAAAAAGGAGTTGTATACATTGTATTGAAATTATGCATGCCACCTGCTCGATAAAATGTTTGTGTGATCTTGCCTACTTGGTAGTGTCGTTATGTTAACCGTTTAAGGAAGCTTCATATGGCATATAAGTGGGATAGTTACGGAGGACCAAGATGCTGTAGAAATACTAATTAAGGATGGCTTGAGATTAAGACACTATTTCCTTCAATATATATGCATTCTATATAGGTTTCTGTTCTCCTACATGCTAAAACTCTAACTTATTGTTGCCTGTTCTGAATCTAACTGGTTTTCGTAATAGTATCAAATTCAATAAGACGCGACTTGATGTATAATAAAAGCAAATCAGGGTTTGTCATGTTACCTTCGTATCACAAAGGAATAGGATTCATACATGCTGATCCTTTGCTCATTCGATCAGAAGCTACCATGCTTTAGAACTACCATGTTTTGGTGATATGGATTTGACTGCCGTAGGTTCACTTGCAAAATCACAGCTTGTATATATATATATATTTTTTGGACGGAGCAGGCCAACAGGGTATATTTTTCTTTAAATAACTTATACGATTAAATAGTGTTTTACCAACCCCTTTGAATATGTGATCTTTTTTTTATTATTAATTATTGGAGTTCTGATGCACTTGACAGTACGTGATCAAATGTCCTATAAATTATCATCTCCAAGTAATTGTTTATTGACTAGAAGAATAATTAATTACACAAATGCAGAACTGCTAGAAATAAGTTTAGGAGGTCTATTAGAAATCATAATTATTGTCGAATGAGGAAGAAATCAGAATTTTTTGATGTTTGTTGATGTTGCGCTAGGTCTATCGGCCGGTCAAACTAATGTCGCCCATAATAAAATAGAAATCGTGTTTAATCGGGCATGGTTGGTTTCTTTGGTCTATACCCGAGACCGGAATCTTGATTAGGCTGAACGAGGACCAAGCGACAAAACACTATTTCGGTTCGGGTTTGTCATGTAGCCTGAGTTTTGCACACCCCCTAATTTTGCATGGTGGATCCAAATACAGTGCTACAGGTTGGTACTGCATATGTTGCTTTTCATCCAAATTTGCTGATAATAATGGGTTATATTCATACCTGAATTAAACCTTCATACGTAAGTAAACAGGTAGAAATTGCCATCTCTACGAGTGTTGTATATTCAACAACCTATTCTCATTAGTTATATCTAGGCACATACAAATCATCATCGAGATCCACTGCCAATTAATTTCTTATTGATCATATTTATTGACAAAAAAACACACGTTCTCACAAATTATGCTCAAATGAGGGCCAAACATAAATACCAAAACCAATTAACGCCATTCCTTCTCTAAAGATACCTCAAAAAGAAGAGCTATCCACCCAAGGAGAAGCCAAAAAGTAGAAATAATAGCACAACTTAATATCGTTTACCAAGAACTATACCAATGATCGCCGATACAAATGCTATTCCCATTATGAACTTAATGCTTGTGACAAATGAACCATCGGGGGCTTGATTATGTGTGTTTGATGAGGACGCCGGGGTGGGTGCAGCTGCAAGTGTGGGTGAGGATTCTACGTTTTTCTTGCTTTTGCGCTTTGATGTTGTTGTCAGTGTTGATCCTATGTCCCTTGATTTTACCTCGCTTGAATTATCCCCGCGAACCTAGAATTACAATGTCAATATACTTAAGATGGCATAAAGTTGTTTTGAAGCTGCCCAAACAAGTATATACTTAATGAAGAAGTGTTGCACCTTAGCATACAAGTATATGGCATCCATGTTAACAAAAAAAGCACCTACATAGCCTCCATATACATAATGCTTGTTCTAGTAACTAAAGTATATTGTTGACTCACACGTACGTGGATTTTAAACAAGTTCATAGACTTTAATGTACCGTAATAGTGTTGAGGGACTTTCTTCGTGCAAATGAGTAAGTGTGTTGGTTTTTTTTTGTTGGGTTAACAACCCATCTTGTTAAACTAGTTTGAAAATTTTCTCTCATATATCACACCTAATCTCTTTCTTTTTCATATGACCATTTATCTTTTCTTTTAGTGTCTCACATTTTTTTATTATGCGTATCTGATTATATGATCTTGATCATTTTGTGATCATTGAAGAATATCATATATACCCCGGTGCTAATGTCATTATATCATGTTTGATGTGAGTTCATACTTCATATGTAAAGTTTTACCTCGTCTTTGACTTTAGCATTTTCTGTAAGATCTTTGACTTGTTTCTCCAAATGCAAAAGTGATTCCTTCTTTGCTTCAAGGTCCTTCAATGCAGCCTCTAGCTCTAATTCCTTTTGTGAATGCGTCTCTTTCTGTTTCATATATCAACAAAACATTTACATAAGATTATCTGTTTTATTGTGATGCCAATATCATACAAATAGTTATGGCTTATAAACAGTTGCTGACCTGTTCAGCAATTGTGTTTAGAGCTGCTGCTAGTTTTTCTTCAAGATTATTTAGACTGATTTTTAGTGCAGTCTTCTCTTCAATCTCTGCCTTGACATTTTCCAGCTCATATTTTAGAGATGTTTCATTAGATGCGTGTTCTGTAACTTGCGCTTCAAGTGTATTTATGGTTGTCTGGAACTCCTTTTTAGCATTTTCATGTGTTTCATTTAGCATGTTGTTCTCTTCCATCAGTGATGATACCTGCAATTTAAACAAATTCTTTTAGAACAACTGAAACTAGAGGTGGATAAATGGGTACGTGGGGTATCAGAAAAGGCATTTTGGTAGGGGCAAAACAGGACGGGTCAGATTAGGTTATATCACTTTTGTCCAAAAAGGTTAGCTTTGTCAAATATGATTACAAAACTAATTATTTAGTAAGAAAATGATTTAGGATGTTTTACGCATTTAAAATACACTTTAGAAGCATTCACCCTATTTAGGTAGTTCTTTTTACATAAACTACAAAAAACATAGCATAATACGGTTTTACCTGAGACTGCAGCTTTTTTCCTTCACAAGAAAACTGTTCTTTCAAATCTTCTATTTCTTTCTTGGAGGCAAGGAGCTGATTCAGTATCTGATCTTTTTCGGTTGAAGCTGCTGTCAAACTGTTCTGTAGATCATTTCGTTTAGACTCATAACTCGCAAGTTCTTGAGTAAGTTTCAAATTGGTTTCTTCATGCTGATTGGACTTTCTTTGCATATCTTCCACTATACTCTCCAAACCACTTAGTTTCAACAAAGCTTGTTCCAGTTCATGCTTGTGGTTGTCTGCCAGCTCAACAGCTCTAAAATGTTGATCAGTTAAATTGGCAATTGTTTTTTCATGTGAATCAACTGTTTGACATGTGGATTCCTTTTCACTTTCAAGTTCATTGACCTTGTCTTTGAGCTGAATAATGGTTGCTACCAACATTTCATTTTCAACAGATAACTTACTAGCCTTACTTTCTGTCTCTGCTATCTTTGCTTTGAGGCTTTTATTCTCGCTTTCTAAATTAGCTTGTATGAGCAAAAGCTGATCTAATTCGTCTTTTAGCGAAACAGTTCTCTCAGTTGCTTCAGCTAACTGTTTCTCGAGAGACGTAGATTTCTCAAGCAATGATTTGGCCTCTGTGTCTCTGCTGGTGAAATTTGCAACTGATTCTTGTAATTGAAGATTAAAATCTCTAGTGTGGGTTTCGTGTAGTGTTTCATACTCTAAATGCTTTGCCCTTGCTTCATCTAGTTCTTCCTCAGCTAACTTAAGCTTGTTCATGACTTCTGTTTCTCTGATTCCGGAGGCTTCTAGATCACCCACGATGGTGTCCAACTTCTGCTGAGCGACTTTGAGTTCGTTTCTCAATACTCCCAGAAGGTATTCTGCTTCCACAAGTTGCTCTGATGATTTTTTTGAGACGTCTTCTAACTGCTCTTTCTCAGTTGTTGCTAAATCCAAAGAACTAGTTAATTCTTGCTCCTTTTTAATGGCAATTTCAAGTGCACCCTCAAGAACCGTTGCTTTTGATCTCAATGCTTCAATTTCTGCTTCGAGTTCGGATACTTTTTGTGATTGGTTTCTAGATTCTTCTTCTGTGTCACCACATTTCTTCTCCAATGTGGTTATTTGTTCTTCAAGCTCCTGAATTTTGGACTTATCAGATTCTAGAAGCAACTCCATTTCACTTGCCTTTTTATCTGCATTCTCAGCTTTTGAATTTAAATTATGAATTATATCTTCAAGTTCAATGCTACGTTGATGGCTTGCATTGGCTCGTTCTTCATGATTCGTTGACTTTTCTAGAACAGTTTTAAGCTCTAATTCAAGCTTTGTGTTGCTTGAGGATGATTGAGTCAACTCAAATTCCAGCTGAGTTACCTTGTCTGTGGAGTCTTGCAGTTGCTGGTTTAGATGTTCCTTTTCTTCTTCAAGAGTGGCTATTGTTGAGGTAAGCTCAAGTATCTTAAGAGAAACCTGTGCAAGTTCTTCTTCCAGTTTTGTGACCAGTGATTTTGATTCTTCTAAATTGCTAAAAAGTAATTTTGACTCATGTTCCAGTTCTTTATGTTCTGCCTGAGATTTCTGAGACTCAGACAAAAGAGTGTCATAATCACTTGACAGTTGACTG
The DNA here is from genome assembly GCA_028751855.1 of Ambrosia trifida. Lineage (NCBI taxonomy): Eukaryota > Viridiplantae > Streptophyta > Magnoliopsida > Asterales > Asteraceae > Ambrosia > Ambrosia trifida. Next base: position 119,865,880 of record CM054127.1, read on the forward strand.
AAACGGTCCTCATTTTGTGCTAAATCACCTTTTGATTTAACCAAAACTGCATCAAGAGCTTCCTTTTCCTTTCTTGTTTCAGCTAGTTCTTCTTGAATCTCATGAAGCTTCAATTTGACTTCTTCCAGTTCAGATTCTTTGGCTTGAAGATCTTCTTTGATTGATGATTCAAAAGCCTTCTTCAAATTAAGTTCTTCAGTCATTTCACTTATTTTAGCCTCTCGTGAATCGTATTTTTGCTGAATTTCCAAAACTTGGGATTTTGAAGCTTCCAATTCTTCATGGACCACAGATAAGTCAACAATGGTCTTCTTGAGTGCTTCTTCAACCTTTTCATGACCAACAATTTTTTCATACAATCCCTTGAGTTCTTCTTGGACCAAAGCCATTTGATCTTCCTTCTCTTTCTTGAGGCTTTCATTCTCACTTTCTAAATTAGTTCGTATCTGTAAAAGCTGATCTAATTCGTCTTTTAGTGAAACGACTTTTTCAGCTGCTTCAGCTAACTGGGTCTCGAGAGTCGTTGATTTCTCAAGCAACGATTTGGCTTCTGCGTCTCTGCTACTGAAGTTTGCTATCGATTCTTGTAATTTCAGATCAAAATCTCTAGTGTTGGTTTCGTGTAGCATTTCATACTCTAAATGCTTTGCCCTTGCTTCATCTAGTTGTTCCTCAGTTAACTTAAGCTTGTTCATGATTTCTGTTTCTCGGATTCCAGAAGCTTCTAGATCGCTCACCATGGTTTCTAGTTTCTGCTGAGAAACTTTTAGTTCGTTTCTTAATACTTCAAGAAGATTTTCTGCTTCCACAAGTTGCTCTGATGATTTTTTTAAGATGTCTTCTAATTGCTTTTTCTCAGTTGTTGCTAAATCCAAAGATTCTGTCAACTCTTGCTCTTTTTTAGTAGCAGTTTCAAGTGCACCCTTCAAAGATTCAGTCAACTCTTGCTCCTTTTTAGTGGCAGTTTCTAGTGCACCCTCGAGAACTGTTGCTTTTGATCTGAAAGCTTCTATTTCTGCTTCAAGTTCGGATGCTTTTTGAGAATGATTTCTAGAACTTTCTTCTATGTCGCTGCATTTCTTCTCTAGTGTGCTTATTTGTTCTTCAAACTCTTGGATTCTGTGCTTTTCTGCTTCTAAAAGCAACTCCAGATCACTTGCCTTTTTATCTGCATTCGCAGCTTTCGAATTCAAATTCTGAATTAGATCTTCAAGTTCAATGCTACGTTGATGGCTCTTGTTGGCTCGTTCTTCATTATCAGTTGACTTATTAAGAACAGTTTTAAGCTCCAATTCAAGCTCAGTGTTGCGTGTGGATGAATGAGTCAACTCAGATTCTAGTTGAGTTACCTTGTCTATGGAGTCTTGCATTTGCTGGCTCAGATGTTTCTTTTCTTCTTCAAGAGTGGCAATTGTTGAGGTAAGCTGTGCATGTTCTTTTTCCATTTTCTCCCCCAGTAATTTTGATTCTTCTAAATCAGCCTTTAGTAATCTTGACTCGTGTTCCAGTTCCTTGTGTTCTGCCTGAGATCTCTGAGATTCGGACAAAAGGGTGTCATTATCGCTTGACAGCTTACTGACCCGGTCTTCACTTTGTGCGAATTCACCTTTTGTTTTAACCAAAATTGCATCAAGATCTTCCTTTTCCTTTCTTGTTTCAGCTAGTTCTTCTTGAATCTCATGAAGCTTCAGTTTTACTTCTTCCAATTCAGTTTCTTTGGCTTGAAGATCTTCTTTGGTTGATGATTCAGAAGCCTTTTTCAGATTTACTTCTTCAACCAGTTCACTTATTTTCGCCTCTTGTGAATCATATTTTTGCTGGATTTCGAGAACTTGTGATTTTGAAGCCTCCAATTCTTCTTGGATCACAGATAAGTCAAGTGTGGTCTTCTTGAGTGCTTCTTCAACCTTTTCATGATCAGCAACTTTTTCATACAAACCCTTGAGTTCTTGTTGAACTAAAGCCATCTGATCTTCCATCTCTTTTGCACCAACTTGAGCCAACTGAAGCAATCTTTCAAACTCTAATGCTCTGTTGGTCTCTGATTCTGCATGTAATCCACTCTGTTTATGCAACTCTTCAAATTTTTTAGCATCACTTGCAGAAAGATCTAGTTGTTGCTCTAAATCATTCATCCGTCTTCTTGAACTCTCTAACTCGATGTTTAGAGTTTCAAACGATTCCTTTACTTTAACTAGCTCCTTTTGGTTTGACTCTTGAGCTTGTAGTTCCTCTTGCAAAGAAGTAATCTGTGAATTGTATCTCTCCTCGGTTTCTTTAAAAAGATCTTGTAATTTATTGTGGTTAATTTCAAGATCTTCATGTTTCTTTTCCTGCTGCTCGAGTTTTTCATTCGTAAGTGAGATTTGGTTCTTGAGTTCAGCATTCTCAGACTCTGAATGCTTGAATTTTGTGGTTATTTTTTCTAATTCAAGCTCGAGTTCGTTCGTCTTTTCATTCGCCTCAAGGACTTCTCTGCTTTTTCCATTGATGGGTTGTTCATTATCTTCAGAAGGCAATGCTGGAGATGTGTGTGACCCACCATTGTGTACATCTACAATTTCCTTTTCTACTTTGACAAATTCTCCATCTAAGGGTGCTGCTTCTTCTTCTTCTTTCTTGGCTATGTCCTTGGTAGTTTCCTATTAAAATGGAGCACATAAAGTATGATAAGCTTATAAGGAATGTGATCCAATTGGGTTAGTTCAGGTTATGTTTTATCTTCAAGAGGTTATACAAATGGAATCAAAGAATCGGCTTTTATGGAAGCTGGACCCTCAGTATACAAATGAAATTACTTGGTTTTTGTAATCATATTTGTTACACCGGTCATAGTTTAACTTTTTTAGTTTATTACAGTATTTCGAGTCGATTTGTTACCCAATCTGTCTTGACCCACAAAATTTATAACCTTTACTTGTCCATATTTTTCTACTTACACATACAAAGTGCATAAAAATAACAATTTAACAAACTTCTGTAGTGAAGAAGATGCTAGATGAGTGGTATTTGTTTATTTATTTTTGTTTCATTTTTAAGATAAATCACAGAAAAAATAAAGAGTCTAGTGTGAACAACTAACCTTGGTGACTGCTACCTCTGAACTTGCTACAGTCTCCTCTTCCATGGCTGGTTAAATGTTGAATATTAAGGATTGTTATAAAGACCCTGCAAGCATGAAAGTGACAAATTAGGCAATGAAAACAAAAGACAATCTAGAGACTAGAGAGTAATTTAGTAAAAGATAATTAAGTTACAATATTCTTAACTTACAGCCTCTATTATTTTTATCTTTAATTTTCCATTTATGCCATGCCAATTCATTAAGGTTATCGATTATTAAGTTATGTTTTAGTGTGTGTATGTATATTGGAATCCAGTTATTGATATATTTATATAAGGATAAAGATGATACAATAGGAATACTAATATAAGTATTCCTATTGAATCCAGTTATTGATATATTTATATAAGGATAAAGATGAATTTGGGTCAAATGAAACAAGATAATATTAATGATACAATAGGAATACTAATATAAGTATAAAACAAACTAACACGAGTTGTATTAAAATTAACTTGTATAATAACTGAAATCACAGATATGTATATCGATACGACAATGTCAATAACAACAATAGCCATATCCAGTAAAATCTCACAAATAGTAAAGCTATTAGTAAGGTCTGGGGAGGGTGAGATGTAGGCGAGCCTTACCCCTATCCCTAGGAATAGAGAGGCTGCTTCCAGAGAGACCCACGACTTCAAGGTTATTAAAGATCTAAATGGACATCCACCACAAAATAAAGGCAACAACAACACTAACAATAATAATAATTGTAATACCTAAATAAAATAACTACAAAGGGGTGAGAGAGTGCAATAAAGAAACAGAAATGGCTAACACCTCAAGAGGCAACACATAAACATAAAAATACGGTGATCGCATGGTAAGGCCCAACTACGTTGTCTATCAAATATAAACCCCGAAAACCTGGCTAAGGTACAAATTGTACCATCCCCTAAAAGTCTTTTACCTTAATCCTATGTCTCAACGAACTTCTATCATGGACCATGTCATCAGAGAGGTGCAACTCTAGTAAATCTTGCCTAATTTGGTCATCCCAAGTCAAATTTGGGTATGCCTCTACTTCTCTACCTCTCTACGCAGAATGTTTCTACTGCTCTAACTGGCGCGGAGGTATGCCTCCTCTTCACATGCCCAAACTATCTCAATCTCCCCTCTTGCATCTTATCTGATATACTAGACACTCCTAACATTTCCCTAAAAACTCCATTTCTTATTCGGTCTAACCTTGTGTGCCTGCACATCCATCTCAAAATCCTCATCTCTGTTATATCCATCTTCTGTGCATGCATTTTCCTGATGGCCCAACAGTCTGTCCCATACAACATGGCAGGTCTAACAACTACTCTATAGAACTTCCCCTTTAGTTTAGTTGGGAATCTTTTATTGCACAATACCCCAGAGGCTGCTCGCCACCTACACCGTCCTGCCTGTATACGGTGGATTACATCACTATCTATTTCCCCATCTCTTTGAACAAACGATCCTAAATACTTGAACTTAGTTACATGCGAGACCGCGTGGCCCTCAATTGTGATCCGGGTATCCTCGTCGTCGCCTACTCCACTAAAGTCGCAGTGGAGATACTCAGTCTTAGATACGACAATGTCAATGGCAGAGAAAATATGAAGTCAAGAAATACATAAAAGGAGCATCCACTTTATGTTGATTAGTTGTAATGTATATGTTGTGAAAATTAAATATATACTCTGCTAGGTATTTAGTATGTCTGGACCCAAACTCTTGAGAGAGGGTTAATTGTGCTTATTTGAAAATAAAGTATAGATATATATAAAATAAAGTAAAACTGTTTATATAAAAACTTGTGTAGTCGGGTAATTTAAAATTTTGATATTAGTGAGATGAATATGATTGCTAGTTATGTTAGCTTTTCGATTATATTTGGAGAGTTGTATTAGTTTCCTATACCTATTATATGTTCTTATTTTTATTATTGTGGTTTTATGTCTTCCACGTTCATTTTATTTGAGTCTTGCACCTAAGTGACACACAAGCCCTTTGCGTCTTGCTTATTGAGTCCTGTGTAATGTTGACCAATTGCTAAATGCATAATGAATTCTCCTACGTTGAGATGTATAAGTGTATATATTTGCCCTTTATTTAGTCCGTGTAGAAGCTTCAGAAGTTTATAGTTTTGTCATATTTGTATAAATATAAACTCCACAACTCCTATATTTTGTTATAACTCAACTTATAATCTCTTTGGTCTTATGCGTAAATCCATTACTTATTATGAGAAAGTATGTACCTTATCATACAAAGTGTAGGAAGTCACTAAAAATTGACACGTGAAAACTGACGGTTACAACCTCAAAACTCGTTGTTAATCCTTAGGAGGGTATTAGAGACTTTTACACACACCAAATAATCACGTTCTAATCTTATCAATTATACGTATCCCTGTTTTTACGTGAATCCAAATTCAAATTTTCTTAGCCGATTACACTATTTTCTTTCACTTTTTTTTTTTTTTTTTTGCCAAATTGAATTCGTAATCTTAGAATACTTATTTCGATTTTAATTTTTTCAACATTGATATTCAATTGAAGAGTTTATTGACATGATTGGTAGGTTACTCTATTTTTTTTTTCATTAATACGTAATCATGATGTTATAATTACGCAGACTTAAACATTGAACCGGAACATTCAATCGCAGAAGATCCAGTTGCAGAAATTGATAATATCGTTTTTCAAGGTATATGTTCATGTTTTATCAATTGAAACGAAGATGATACAATTAACATTTCAAATTGACTTTTATAAATATCTGAATGAGTTTTATTTATACTAAATGCGTTTTACAAAAACCAAGTGCATTTTATAAAAAACCAAGTGCGTTTTATAAAAAAACCAAGTGCGTTTTAAAATAGAAAACCAAGTGAATGCATTTTATATCATGTTTTGTGCTTTGAATAATATTAGAACTAACGTGCGTTTTACATCACTATGAATGTGTTTTATAACATCAACATCTGATATGACAATATTCAGGCACAAACATAAAACGCATCTATAATTTTCATCAAACGCACGTTATTGTTTCACATCCATCTATACAATAATATTCAAGGACAAACACAATTACTCATCTTATTCATCTTCAAACTCGTCAGCTAATCAGTTGCTAATCGAATATGAAGATTTGCTTACTTGTTTTGTGTTTTGGAGCCATAATCGGTTGTTAATCGATTGATCGTCGATCGTTTGAACTCGTTTTAATGTTTGCTCTTTTTTTTTGGTGTACAGAGTATCGTGTTTTGAAGGACTATAGGTTTATGATTTCCACAATTATAGCAAATCAAATTAACTGTCAATTAATGAGATGATTTGGGCGGTATAATTATAAAAAATCAAATTTATTAGGTGTAATTTGTCTAAATTACCCTTGAATTGGTAACTACTTCTTAAAACACGTTGGTTAATTACGATCGTGCCATCTTATTTTTAAACTCTAATCAATGGCTGGAGGTATATTAAAAAGACACTTTGTACTAAGGGTTAAGACTAAGAGAATCCATAATAATGGTTTTTAGGAGATAGATGATACTGCGGAGATAAGGATTGTGAACAAAAATGCCAAAAAAGGGTTTTGTGAGTGAAGATATTAGGGGTGTTCAATATTTTCAAAAGTAAAACTCGAAATTCCATTAGAAGCAAATTCGAATATCATAAGAAGTGTACTTCAAACTTGGGTTGTTGAATCGAACGTATATTAGTGAGTAGAGGCCCAACCCCAATTACCGAATTCTATGTATCCTACCCATTTAGTAAATACCATCCAATATTATTTCATGAAAAAACATGAAACTCTAAAAGTGTAAATCGTAATATTGACTCATCACTACAACAGAGTGAACAACCGCTTAAGTCTAAACCACGAAGAACCTTAGTTCACAAACCTAACCACTAGTCTACTACCAACTTTTTTGGTTTTGAACATCCAATTTGGATGTTGAAGATTTTACATTATGCCACTTTTATTTTGAATTTATTTAACATTGACTAGTTTTGTATTTTGAATGTTACATTTTAGGTTTTAGTCATTTGAATTTATTTAAAGAAAACTTCAAGTTTATAGTAGTTTTGAAAATTGAAGTAGATCAAGTTATCTTTTGGTGAATTCAAATTGAATCGAAGTAACTAAAATTCGAACATAATTTACATACCGGAGGGCCTAAGAGTTATGCGAGTCGTATGGTCAAAATGTTCGTATGATTAGGGGAAGTGATCATATGAGGTCGTATGAGGTGTTGGATTGGCACATCATACGTGTCATATGTTTTATACGTGCGATATGACTTGGTGTCATCAAATCATACAGACCATACCAAGGGCAAATCATAGTGAGGGCAAGGGCGGGCCCTGATCCTCAGTTTTTTCGATTCGTAGTGTAGTTTTTACCGAAAAAATTCAAAAAGTTAGATGTGTTGAGGCATATTGACACAAAAGTGACTGACATGACATGACACGCTACTGACAAAATTATACTTATAATCATTTTAGTCTGATCATATAACTCATATGATAACGTACCCCAATGTATCTATAGCATCACCTTATCTTTAACCATAAAAAAATCACACTATCTTAACAAAACAAAAACCATAGCGAGGCCGAGGAGCTAATTATTATTTTTCATAAAATAATATTTTATAAACATATACCGAAAGTAACGATCTATCTAACTTGTTAAAAGTCGTCAATTTTTTTAACGCATTCTATATCATACTACATTTTTCTCAGATTTAAATGAAAAGGTAAGAGTCTTCAATTATGGGATTGCAAATCTTGAAATTGTTTTTTGTACAAATGATTGGCGCAATATCGAGAAAGTAACATAGCAAAATCATCGGCATACGAGAGGATGTTTCTAGTCGAATTCGGCTAGTTTTGATAAGAATTTTAGACAGAATCGTTAAATACGATCTGGAAAATTACATACCTAACCGACCAGGTTGGTTGGGTCAGTCAAATCGGCTAGTTTCTGCAGTTTGATGATTCGGTTTTGTTGTTTAGCGGTTCTAGACAAGGAAAAAAACCTATAATTTTATAATGAATTTTAAAATATGCTATTGATTGTTCACGAAATTTTAATGTATACACATAGCTTTATATTTCCTAAATGAAATATAGATATTCAATACTAATAAATAAATGTTAAATGGTCGGTTTTCAGTTCCAAATAAACGGCCAAACTATTAAAACTTAACCATGCATCTAACACGTATATATCAAATTGGCCAACTTTCTTCAATCTGAATCGGTTAAATGCCCTATCAAAAGGGATATAATATATGCCTAGCTTTTTATGAAGGGTGGATCGGGGGAAGATATATGGGTCGTAGAGTAGAGTTGGCCACACTTCAAGAGTCTCTTCTTGTATTTAGTGCTCAGCCACTAGTACCAGATAATACACATACTTTTTATTCCAAAAACATAAATAAAGTAACTTAACATACTTCTTATATTTACTTTTATTTTATTTTTTTATTCCAAAAACATAAATAAAGTAACTTAAAATAAACGTTAATAAAGTAAGGATGCAATTTTCCATAAAATAAATGTTAATTCCTATTCATGTTTTCAGTAAATTAGACTAAAAATTTGTTTGGCAGCGTGTTGTTTCTCTTCGGGGGGGTGTGGTGCGGCATTGAGTCGTGATGCAAATTTGGGCCTATATTCGCTTTTTCATTTACTGATCTTCTTACGGTTGTAGACCTGAGAGCCGGCTCTAAAAAGGGGAAAACTATATTAAATGGGGTTATCAGTTGTGATGATAAGTTGTTGGGCTATTTGGAAAGTTCGGAATAAGCGGATCTTTGAAGGCATGGATCCGAAGGTTTGTGACGTGGTGGCTTCCATCAAGTCATTGTCGTTTTTGTGGTTTAGAAGTTGTTCTAGGAATCCGTCTCTTGTATGGAAGGATTGGGCTAAGTTCTCGTTGTACATGTTGTAACTGTTTGTTAGGCGGTCTTTGTTTTGAGGACGCGCCGTATTTTTTTAATGAAGTTCACACAGTTAAAAAAAAAAAAAAAAATTGTTTGGCAACATTGTGCTTTCCATTAGGAGGTCTAAATAGATTAAGAGATACTCTTTGAATCATTAAGCATTAATCATGTTTGTAAAACTTACCAAATAATTAGAGGTTTTTAGTAAGCAAACACATTCTACCTTCGATGGATTCATAGGTGGCATTTTAACATAATTATTAAAAAAAAAAAAAAAAAAAAAAAACTACCAAACAGCCCCATGTTTTATTTGTTTATAATTTAGGCTGGCGTATTTATGTTAAGTTATTAAAGTGTAACAAACAATGTTTTCAAGACCGGATCAGACGTCGGTTCGGATACCCCGGCGATTCCCGGTTCTACCAATCGGACCGGTCAAAAAAGTCAACAAAAATTCGAAAATTCTATCAAGTTCCGGTTCAACCTTGTTCAAATCCGGTCCAACCGGTCCGATTTCTGGTTCAACCGCCCGGTTCATCGAACTAACCCGGTACAACCGGCCGGTTCATCTAACAAAAATTCAACAAAAGAAAGTGACAGAAAGTGAGGATTTAAATGTATTAACGTGACAGATTTAAATTCAAATATTAAGTCTTCTAATGGTTTTCTTGGTACGCTGTTTATAGCAAAAGATTCTATTTAGAGTAATATGTTAAGTTTAATATTACCATAAAGTAAATATATGATGGTAATTCATGTAATCAACAATAATGTAGGTAAGAAAAGATGGTACATTGTCTCTGTGCATAAGGATACCTGTTGTGTCACGGGAGAGCACCGGCGTGACCACCTCCAAATCCAAACCATCGTTCGTGTCCCCCTCAAAATCCAAGCAATCGCGCCGCAACTGTGCTCGCGGCGGCTTGCTTGTGCCAGGCTTAGCGTGGGGTTGTTGTTGTGTTTGCGAGCCACGTGGCTCACAAATGGCTCGCGCGAGGTTATTTGCGTGTCCACAGCGGTAGCCTAAGTAACATGGGTGGAACTCATCTGTTTTGGGTACTAGTAAATATTTTAATATCTAAAAGCATGAATTTCTTAAAGTTTAATATCTAAAATTGTGGTCTATAGAGTAGTTAAACTTAAACCGGATGTAGATCCAAAAGTTAAAGGTTTAGGTTGGCAATTTTGTAATTCCACTACACTAGTGATATCATTCCACCAGAAGAAATTTATCTAACTGCAGTTTATAGGAAAGAGTCCAAATCTTAGCAACTAAATGGATCGATTATACATGAGTACCAGAAAGAAAGAAAGAAAGAAAGAAAGGAACTGCATATCTGTTAAGTTAATTGCGTCAGTTTTAACCCTTAAATCATGTCGATCAATATTAAGCGGTTGTACGTACAATCAAATTAAGTAGATAATAACCAGAGCCAATCGATCTTAATATAAAATTTGCTATACAGAGTGAATGATCCCGGCCTACTCGAAGATCATTAACGATAAATTAATCAAGCAGTAAAAGCATATATAGAAATCAATTCGATCAAAATGTAACACAGCACTCAATATTCAGATAATCCGTTTGACATTTGATTCCAAAATTTCAAATCGAATTTAAACATTCATATACCAAAATCAACTGAATATATTCATATTCGAAAGCTGAATTCACGTTTATTGAAGGAACGAAAATAAATAAAGGAGTAAACTAACCTTAATTAGATGGCTGAAACGTTTATTAAATAAGCAGGGTGGTGTTGGTTAGTTGTTTGTAGTGGGAGGAGGGGGGTGACGAAGAGAATGAGAGTGGTATTAGACTATTATATAGCAATGCTTTTAAGTTTTAAATAGTAGCATAGCAATGGTTATAATTGAATATTTGAATGTGTAAGACACGGGGGTGGGACCCACTACAGTCATGGCCAGCCAATCAGGACGATTGTTAAATAGGAGATGGTGTCCTTTCCACCACTACACGCACATATAATTTGCCCACCGATTCCTCCTTTTTTAGACTGTGGGGTGTGGGGTGGGGAAATGCTCGGGAAAGATGATTTGGCATTTTCTCCGAAGGGGAACACCGCCCCCCCCCCCCCCCCCCCCCCCCCCCCCCCGAAGAAGCATCGGTGAACTCGGGAGAATTCCCCTGTCCACCCCGTCCTCATTCCCAAGAAATTTATGACCGTTTGAAAATTTTTTTGAACGTGACTTTTTAACGGTTACTTTTTTAAAAAAAAAAAAAGTTACCTATATACCTTATTTTATTTAACACTTTCATTCCAAACAATACATTCCAATACAACCAACAACCAAAACACAAACAAAATATTAATCCTTTCATCTATTTTTTTATAAAAATTCATGGATCCAAGACGCCCCTTCAACCCGAACACACCCATTCACCCCACTAATCAACCACCATTCGGTTTTCCCTCGACACCCGGTACACCCTCGTCACAACCTTTTCCCGGGTTTAACACCCAAACCGGGTTTAATCCTTGGCAAATGCAAGTTCAACATCACCAATGGCACATGCCACAACATCAATGGCAACCTCAACCCCAAACCCAAACCCAACCCGAGCACGATTTTGTTTCTTTGGCCTCCCATGATGATCACGTGCCCGAAACCCAAGTCCCTCCTCCCATAACCGAACCGGCCCGTACCAAAAAAAACTACAAAAAAAGGAGGTAAAAAACGTGCCCAAGATGAAGGTCCGAGTAAAAAGGCGGATCCCATTCATTGGGAGCCCAATGAGTTGGAGGCGTTGGCCAAAGCTTGGGTTATCACTTCTACCGACCCTATTCTAGGTAAAAGTTTATTTTTTTTAAAAAATTTTTCGATTTTATTATTATTTTTGCCAAAAACCCACTGTTTTATTTTAATTTATTTTTTTTTTTTGGTTTTTCCGGTTTTTTACCCACTGTTTTGTTTTTTTTTTTCTTTTTTTTGTTTTTCTTTTTAAAACCTTCTGTTTGTTTTTTTTTTGTTTATAATTATTAAGTTTTTAATGTTTACTGACTTTTTTAATAATATTTGTAGCTACAAATCGTAAAAGGGACGGCTTTTGGAACCAAGTGGTGGTGGAGTTTTACAAGTTGTTACAACGTGAACAAAACCGAACCACGCACTCGGTTAGTAGCAAATGTAGGGAAATGATGGGAAAATGTCAAGGTTTTGCGGGTTACCATCAACATGCTTGGAATAATCGTACCACGGGTCAAAGTGACGAGAACGTCTTGAAGGTGGCTATTGAAACATACACCCAAAAGAACGGGGCGTTTGGGTTGATGAAACCGTATGACATTTTCTCGAAGTGTGAAAAATTCAAGGTTGTGGAAAATGAGGTGGAAAAAGCAAAGAGGTCGAAAACGAGCACATCGGGGAGTTATAGTGGTGGTCGGTCGGATGCTCGTTGTACTATCAACATCAATGACGACCCGGAGTTTGAAGACGAGGCGCCTACACCGCGTTCTGTGAGGCCGCCTGGAAGGGACACCGCCAAGAAAGCGACATCGGGCGGAAAAGGAAAGCGTGTCGAAACCGGTTCTGGTTCCGGTTCAAAAGAGGTGAAAGATAAGGCGGTGGAGAAAATTGAGTTGTTGCTTCAAAACTTTAACGAGTTTAAACAGGAGCAAACGGAGAGGTACTTGGAAAGAAAGAAGGAGAAAGAAGAGGCGAGGGCGAGGGATATTGAGAGACTAAACATGGAAAAAAAAGAGAAAGAAGAAACGGCGGCGAGGGAAGCGATGAGGGTAGAGTTGGAAAGAAAACGCCTCGAAATGGAGATGTCGAGACAAGAAGCAACAGAGTTGGCGTTGATGCAAGCTCCTCTCGATAACCTTACGGAGGAGGAACGTAAGGTGGCGGCGAAAGTTAAGGATAATATTATCAAAAGATGGCTCGGGGGATCGATGAATATGTAGTGTTTTTATTATTTATTTTCGGTTTTTTTTTTAATTTCTATGTAATTTTCGGTTTTTTTTTAATTTCTATGTAATTTTCGTTTTTTTTAAGTTAAATGTAATGTGTTTTTTAATTTTAATGAAAAAAATATTAATGAAAAATAAAATCAATAAAATAAATCAATAAAATAAATCAAAAAAAAATAAAAAAAAAAAGGAAGGGGGAAGGGGAACCATTTCCCCTAGAAGGGGGAGGAAAAGGGGAAAATGAGGTGGCGCTTATGTGGACAAGGGGAAGGAAGGGGGAAGGGGAACCACACCCCATAGTCTTACAACCATACCCCCTCTCTTCATTACCAACCCTCCCTCTTCTATGCCCCCACCTCATTTTATCTCCTCCTTAACTTTTTTAGTTACATCACTGAATCCTAAAACGCTACCTAAAAAATAAACACGACTCATGTATTTATTCAAAATTTGTCAAATCGTCAATAATACTTAAAATTGTGTAGCTAGAACATGACTCATTTAATTCATATATCTAAACAGATTGACAAGACATGTTAAATATGTTGAGTAAAGATCCGGTACAAATAGTTTTTTTGGTAAGAACTGTGAGAATCAAAGGAGGGTATTTTTTTTTTATTTTTTTTTTCAAAATTTTTTTTTCCCATATTGTTAAACATGTATTATAGTATTGAAAACTAAAAAAAAAAAAAAAAAAAAATTTGGTGTAGAGTAATTACGTGTAGAGTAATTACATAATTACTCTAGTGTAAACTAATGTATTTACCTTAATGACGTAATTACACTAAAAAAAAAAATTTTAAAATTTTTTTTTTTGTATTATTCATCTAGAAAGAATGTTTAAGCACATGGGGAAAAAAATTTCTAAAAAAAAAAATGTATTTTTTTTACCCCCTTTGATTCTCACAGTTCTTACAAAAAAACTATATGTATTTGATCTTTACTCTAAATATGTTAACCCACTGAATTATATAGAATAAAACTGGAGTGAACCCATAAGTAAAATGTTATGTGAACCCATAAATAAAAAAATTAATGTAGTTCAGTGGTAATGGGTAAGTTATTTTTTTTACGTAAAATGTAAATTTAATTGTACATAAAAACCAAGTTACATGTGGAAAATGGGTAAGCAAGCAACAAGTTGCGTCACTATCCATTTTTGAATCACAAAACCTATTCTACTAAATACAAATCCTTGGTTCCTCGGGCTCTATGAGTCACTGTAAACCACCTTCTGCACTCGTTCTAAAAAGTGAACCGCCTCAGGGGCTAGGGATCCATCTTTTTTTAGTTTAAAATTGTTAATTTACGTAAACTTCCAATAGCTTAGGTAAGCTTCCAAAGAACTTATGTAAACTTTTCATTTCTTAATTTCCTATTAGTTTGAACTTTTGTGAATTGAATTAGACAAGATGTCATCAGGTTATCTTGTTGAAACTTGAATATTTGATGATGTTCTTTTATTATTGTTTTGTATTTTGTATATTTGCTATGCAAAGAACCTTATCCGACCCGAATTGTCGACTGACTCAGAAATCTTTGTGTTCGTTTCTATGTAAGTGGAACATCTAAAAACAATGAACCCATTGACAAAAAATCCTAAATCCGCCACTAGGAACCGGTTTGTTGAAACCTTATCAGAAACCCTAACCTTTTAACCCTTAACCTTAAATCCTAATTCTAAACCATAAAGCTAAACCAAAAGCTCTAATCGTAAACGCTTTTGAGAGTTTATATAGTTAAAGCCCCTTTAGGTAGCGGAAACTTTTTCACTCACTGACTAAAATATTACACATAATATAATGTAACTAAACATATTCACGCTTTTTAGAGAGAGATCAAAAGATGTATACTTATTAAATTCTTTCTATTTAGAGGGTGTTTGGGATTGAGTTTGGAGATGCAAAAGTGCTTTTGGTCAAAAGTGCTTATTGGCTTATTACTTTTTGAAAAGGAGTTTTAAAAAAAGTGTTTGGATTAGCTTTTGGGATGAGAAACTTTAAAAAGTCAATAAATTGTTGTTTTTTAAGGGTTTCGCTTAACTTATTGTGAATATTGGTTGTATGGGTGATAAATTTATAATTTTTTTCTAAAAGTCAAAAGCCAAAAGCCAAAAGCTAGGATTTCTAACTTTTCAAAAACAGCTTTTCCACCCTTAAAAGCTAAAAGCCAAAATTCAAAACAGAAAGTGCTTTTGGGTTACACAAACAGCTTATTGACTTATTGGCTTTTTGGAAAAGCCAATAAGTCAATAAGTTGTTTTGAAACTCAATCCCAAACACCCTCTTAAATAATGTCATCTAACACTCTTTTACACTAGAGTAGCTATATTAATGGTGGCTTTTGCTTAAATATACTACAAAATTAGTATGGCCTGGACAAATTAAGGTACAAGGCATTTAAAAAGAAAAAGGAAATATAAGTAGTTTTGAATTAAGGGCAATTTTGGAATCTCAGGTGATATAGGCCTTTTAAGACAAAAAGGTGGGGCACACCATATGACCGACCAAACCGGCCTAAAATTCGAGTCTTGAAAAGGTGATGTCTTGAGCGAAAGAGACATATGCTTTCCGATCTACCTTCCTTTACTTTCTCATTTACAAACTAATTACTTTTTACAAGAAAACTTACTTATATATATTTGACATGACATTATTGATCGATCTCTATTTTAGTAATTGGTGGCCGGTCGGGTCACATAATCATTCGTTTCATCAGATCATCCAAGTTGATTAGCACGGTTTCATAGTGTGTTACATTCGGCTAGTATGTAACGAGTTTGGTAACATATATCTTCTTCATGTAGAAAGGCAATGGCAATTTTAAACGGTCGAATCAGAACACAACCGTGAACCGAACTTACTAACTATATTATAAGAAATCATGAGATTCGATCTATTAGCGTGCAACCTTTACATCATTACATACGAGAGAGAACATTAGAGGAGACGCAAGTCAAATTACGTACGTACATGGAGCTCACTACAATGCTCAAGTTAGTATCATGAGATGCATGGTGGATAAACTTTGTCATTAATTATAAGGAACCAAGTCCTCCGAATCCTCGCACATGCAAGAGATGAAAGAAGTATGTGAGGCATATATATGTATCATGTATGCCATCTTTTTCTCCTATATGAATCACATCACAAGATTACTACTCCTGGACTCCACTGATCGAAGACAACATTTATGTGTCAACCAAAAAGAAAAAAATAAGAGTAAACTACACGGATGGTCCCTGTGGTTTGCATGAATTGCACAGATGCTTCAATTTATTTTTAATGGTCCCCAACGTTGACATTTTATAACACTTTGGTCCTTACTAGCTAACTTCGTTAAAATTTTTCAGTTAAGTCATGTAAAATGACCAAACTACCCACAGGGACCATCCAAGCAATTTAATTTTTTATATATATATTCTTAGACCACCACTAACACCACCTCCTTAAACAACCAACACCACCTCCTCCTCCAACCACCACCACCTCCAGATCAAACCTTACTCAATTATCTCGTTAATACATCACAACCGAATAAACTCACTTAGGTTTACGGTTATCATCATCATCATCATTACGAGTTTGCAAAATGAACAAAATCGAATGTGTGATTTACGAGTTTGCAGCCTCGTTATGAATCAAAATTCGGAACAAAATAAAAAATTCGTAACTAAATTCGTTATTCATTCTCCCTAATTTAATATCGGACAAAATCAAAATTCGTAACTGAATCAAAATACGAGTCTGCGGCCTCTTTCATATTAACTATACGGAATTACAAAATGAACAAAATTCATTATTCATTCTCCCTAATTCACTACTAGAAAATTAGGCTTTTGTCACCACATTTTCGGTTACATAACGGTAGCAATTGCTCTGTAGCCACCATTTTGCAACCGAGAATGCGGTAGCAAAAACGCACGTCTCTGTTGCCCTAATGTCACCAAATAGCTACCACTTTTGTATTTTGCTACCATATTTTTGTCACCAAAAAACGGTTAAAATATTTGTCACCGCTCCTACAATATTTTAGTAAGGTCATTTGCTAGCGTTTTGGTACCATTTAGCCACCAATGTTGCCACCATTTAGACACCATTTTTATTGAAAATTTACACCATTTTTTTGTAACCATTTTGATACCATTTAGGCTGCAATCATTTAGTCACCGCTTTCATTGAGAAATTATTACCATTTAGCCACTACTTTCATTGAAAATTTGTTACCATTTAACCATCACTTTCATTGAAAATTTGTTACCATTTAGCCACCACTTTTATTGAAAATTTGCAACTATTTAGCCACCACTTTCATTTAAAATTTGTTACCATTTAACCATCACTTTCATTGAAAATTTGCTACCATTTAGCCACCACTTTCATTGAAAATTTACTACCATTTAGCTTTGCTACAGGTTTTTTTTTGCTTTTTTACTTCAAATAAATTTCAAGAAAACTATATTATATAAAACAGTCAAATAATACAAAATCTCAAATTATATAAAACAAATTTGTTACAGTTTTTCCAATTCTAAAATCATATAAAAGACTAATAGAAACACCAACTAACACATCCACTAACCGAAATTATCCATGAAAAACTTCAATACATTTATGTCTAAGTGTTTATAGCCTATTTTCGACGCGTAGCTGTTAATAGAGCTTCAAGCCCGCAATAATTCCTCTTTATCCGCATTATCATTTTCTTTTTCAGCTACCAAGCCCGCAATAATTCCTCCGAACCTTTCTTTATCTTCATCTTTTTCCTTAACAAGCTCTTTGATAACTAGGTTCAACTTTTCAATCTACAAATCAAGCAATGAATAGAATCAAAAAGCCGGAATTTAACAAAAACTAATAACGGGTCAAGTGAGTTGCACAATAACATAATCAAATTGTGAGTTACAATTCTAGTGCTATAAGCCAACTAACATGTTCTGCTATATTAAAATACTATTACTAAGAATAAAATTTTACTTAAACAATCAGCAGAGATTGTCTAATCAACTCGATAAGAAATTCCTAAACATTCTCAATACACTAAAGGCGAAATATATTTATAAGTAATAAATAACTAGTTGTGTCAATACGGCGCGTTGCGCCTTCAGCTTAGTTGATCGGGAAAAAAAACTATTGCACAAATGTTCGCTAAATCAAAGTTATACAAATAAGAGACAACATTTTATACTAATGAGATAGTCACAAAATGGAAATGCGGGTTGTTCGAGGCTCAGAATTTGAAAACAAAAGGTATACATGATTGGCAAACAGGTCAGTTTGCTTAACAATATGCATGTCCTGTGTGAAAAGTCATTTATATAAATGCATGAACTACAATTGAACAAACCATATGAGTATTTCCTAAATATTAGAAGTTACCAATGTCTGGATTAGCTATCGTCTTATAGATGCATGTTGATATTTTGTTGTAGTTGGGTGTTTCAAACCTCAACTGACATTGGGTATGAGTATCCATGTTTCTAAGCAATAGACATATCACAAATAATAGACAATACTAAATGAACACACAACAATTAAAACAGAAAGAAAAAATGGTTAAAATGTTACATGAGGGTAGCCACAAACAGAAAGAAAAAATGGTTGAAATGTTACATGCTCTGATTGCGTTTGGTAACAAACAGAATGAGATGAAATATGTAGAAATATTGTGGAGATACGTTATAAAAAACTAAAGAATATTACATTAATAAAAAGTATTACCTAATGTTTACAATGGAAAACGCTCACATGTATGTTGTTTTCTGCTCGCCACAACCTCTATTATGCATCCTTTCATAGCGAAAGCGCCCACATGGCAGAATAATACTAACAAAATGACCAGGCTGCATATGACCTATCTATTATCAGTAAAGAACCATATATATGATTGAAACAATTGGCTCGCTTTGTGTAATTGTTAGTTTAGTCGTGAAAATATTATTGGGATTAAACATCTCCGCAATGGTTGGGGTGCTACAGCTAAGTTTCTTTTTTTTTTTATGATTTCAACATGCTTATTGGAGACTATCTTTGATTTCAACAAGAAAGGTCTATGATCAAACTACAAAAAGAATACCAAACATGAGATACACAATCAGCAAAGGTATTTTCTTCCAACACCTTACAATATGTTACAAAATGAACAAATGCAACCGGATTAGGAAAAAAGAAAATTTTATTATAACTAATAAAATTATAAAAGTATAACGAAAGGGATTACTTACCTGATGCATCAAAGAACAAAAGCTTTAGGTTCGTTCTCTACATAAGTTGCCGATATCTACATTAGTAATACTTGGATTTTTTTTTGCTTGACGCCGTGACGGTTTAGTAAAGTAGTTAATAAGTTCATAAAATCTACAAAACTAATCTACGGAACATAAAAAATAAACATTTTCATCATTAATGCTTATCAAAACTATAAAATCCTAAGTGGAAAGAATGTGCTTCTCAACAGTCATGTCTTTTAATACAAACTAGTAGTTCCTCCCGTGCAGTGCGGCGGGAATTTAGCATACATGTGGGACAAAAAATATTGTTTATAGCAGCATTAGACTTGAACATAGAAGTCATGCAAGTAAACAAAGTCGTAATTGTTAAGGATAATATCGACGTTTCAATAGTAAGAAGCAAGAATGCAGGGGCATGGCGTACAAAATTCACTCTATCTGCACTTCAAAACAATGAGACCGAGTAAAGTTCAACCTCAATTCTACTCAACCAGTTCTAGATTTGATAGGGTAAGCATGTGCTAACAAAGTTCAAGCTATCTAATATATTTCCTAACAGTGAGCATGTGAATGCTAACATCCAATTGAAAATTCAACTTCAATTCTGCTGCTTTAATTATATTTAGCAGGTTTTAAATTGCATATAAAATCAATGTACCTAAAAAACTGAACTTTGAGTCAGTGGGTGCTAACATTAGATGACTATAACTCCTTATAATGGTTGGAAAAGTAAGATATCTAAATATCTATACAAAATATATATACCTGGCACTTCAAACATGCACTTCAAAATATATATAAAATCAAGGTACCTAAAAAACTTGATTGTTTGACCACAGCCAAAACTGAACCGAGCCACCCCTGTACCGGACCATCACAGCCTATATCAGCCTGCCACAGCACCCAACCCGTCACCATCATCGTCTGACAACCACAAGACTACCATCGGACGCCATCACCAATCACCAACCCCAAAAAGCCACCCAAACAACTGGTCCACCTCCTCGAACCACCGTCAACCTGGAGCCCTTCCACCATCGAGTAACCATCATAGTGAGCAACCCAATAAATCGGACCACCTTTGTACCGTCACCCACACCGACTACCCGAATCTTCACCGAGAACCACCACAGTAACCCTACCAATGATCCGACAAGACCACCCTCATCTGTGCGACCCCGTACCCCAGCCGGCCGTTGCTGCCCACGTCATTGCCCATTTTCGGGCTTAAAACTGTTGCTGCCATCAAGAGAGGAAGATAAGCGCCGAGAGAGGGTGTAGAGAGAGAGAGGGGGGAGGGGGAGTGAGATCGGGTTAGAGAGAGGTTAGAGAGTTAGGGTTTTGGTTGGTGGCTGCCAAGAAAAGGTAAGGGAGGAGAAGACAAAGAATTTATACTTACGGTTAGAGTTGGAGCATACCGCGTGCACGAACCCATTTAAAACATATCGTGCCTCGGTTTAGTTATTTGGTTTGGTAAATAATCAGAAAACCAGTCGGTATTACTAGAATTTAAAAACATAACTAAACCAATCCAAATACATATTATTTTCGTTGTCAGACACGTGCGTTCGACACACGTGTTTAAATCGCGGAATTTAATTTGCTCACGTTTTCCTCCATTTAGACAATTCGTTAACTTTCGAAACTCAATAATTAACATTATTTATAGTAAATAATTATTCCAAAAGTACGATATTGGTTAAAAGCACGCATCACGATGTCCGATTCCGACATCAGTTCCTTTCCGCGTGTCCAAAATGTTGTGTTTTTGGCCGTTTCTCACGCCGATTTCACATTCGATTATTTCAATAGCAAATACGTGACGTATTTACATATAATAAATTTATGTTAGTTCATTTGGATAAATTTTTACTATGTGTATCTATAAATATCTAACTAATTGACCATCATTGGGTCTAAGTGACAGTTATTAGGTCTAGCTAACCATCATTGGGCATAACTGAACATCGTTGGATGTAATAACCATCATTGAGCTTACTGACCATTATTGGTTTAATTAACGATCATTGGATCTAATTGACCATAATTGGATCTAAATGATGATCATTGGTTCTAATTGACCATCGTTGTGCCTATTGACCGTCATCGGGTCTAATTTAACATCATTTGGTGTAAATTACCATCATTAGCTCTAAGTGACAATGATTGGATCTAACTGACCATCATTGGGCCTAGCTGACCATCATTGGATCCACCTGACGATCATTGGTTTAATTAACCATCATTGGATCTAATTGACCATCATTGTATCTAATTGATGATTATTGGTTCTAATTAACAATCATTGGATCTAATTGACCATCATTGGATCTAATTGACAATCATTGGTTCTAATTGACCATCATTGGGCCTAATGGACCATAATCGGGTCTAATTGACCATTATCGAGTCTAAATGACCATCATTGGGTCTAAGTGACAATGATTGGATCTACCTGACCATCATTGGGCCTAACCGACCATCATTGGATCGAATTGGTCATCATTAGGTGTAACTGGCCATCATTGAATCTAACTGACCATCATTGGGCCTAACTGCCCATCACTGGATCCAACTGACCATCAGTGGTGTAATTACCCATCATTGGATCTAACTAACCATCATTAGGCCTAGCTGACCATCATTGGATCCAACTGACCATCATTGGTGTAATTAACCATCATTGGATCTAATTGATGATCATTGGTTCTAATTGACCATCAACGGGCCTAATTAACCATCATCGGGTCTAATTGACCATAATTGGGTCTAAATGACCTTCATTGGGTCGAAGTGACAATGATTGAATCTAATTGACCGTCTTTGGGCCTAACTGACCATCATTGGATCCAATTGACCATCATTGGATCTAATTCATGATAAAATATTTATAGTTACTAGTTTTGTTTCTTTTATTAAGTGTGGCTACTAAATGACACATTTTTTTTGTAAAGTATGGCTAAAGGTTTTCAAAAGATGTGTTTTTGGTCGCAGGAATAAAAAATCAAATATATATTATGGCCATAGATCAAATTTGGCAACACTTTTCTAGTATGGTTAAAAATGTCACGTTTTTTTTTTCTAAAGCGCGGCTAAAAGTTTTGAACTAGTGTACAATGATCACATAAATAAATAAAATGTATGGCTAAAGATAGGCTAGAAGGTTTGGAAATGTGACTAATGACCTTTAGCCACATATTTAATTGAAAGGTCAGTTTTAGAAAAAAGTGTGGTTGTATGCCTATTTTGGCGTAGTGTTAATTATAGTGGCTAATATGGTAGCAATTTAGCCTCAGAATTTACCACTGATTAACTACAATATATATACATATGCACTACGCTTTAAGAAATATGTCCCTAAATTTGCTACCGCTAAGGTTGTCACAATTCAATAGGTTTGTTGTATTTTTTATAAATTATTATTTTTCTCACGAACTTACCACCAAAAATAAACGGTGTCAAAATTTGCAACCGATTAGTTACCTTATCTTATAATACTTATTTTGGTGTAAAATCGGTTGTTAAATTTGCTACCATTTTTCTAGGTAGCAACTTTTGGTGACAATAGCCCAGTTTTATCATGGCTAATATGGTAGAAATTTAGTCTCAAAATTTAGCACCGATTAGCTACCATATATATAAATATATGCATTACACTTTAAGAAATAGGTCCCTAAATTTGCTACCGCTAAGGCAATCACAATTCAATAGGTTTGTTGTTTTTTTTTATAAATTATTATTTTTTAATTCTTTCTTATTATTTTTCTCACCAATTTACCACCAAAAATAAACGGTGTCAAAATTTTTAACCGATTAGTTACCTTATGTTATAAAACATATTTTGGTGTAAAATCGGTTGCTAAATTTGTTACTATTTTTCTAGGTAGCAACTTTTGGTGACAATAGCCCAGTTTTCTAGTTGTGATTTAATCCGATAAAAACAACTTCATTACTAATTTTGCGAAACGAGCCTTGTAATGTATGTTTGTATCGAGGTTTGCAGATGGATAAAAAGTGAACATCATAAGTGCTAATATGAAATGAGCCTTGGGCTTGTTTGCGGTCTCCTACTCATCTTGAGACGGGGGTTCCTTGTTTTTGTTTTCTTCGGGGATATTTTTCGACTTTATATGGGTCCGGCGAAGGGGAAGCGTATTGCCTTGAAAGACACTGATGGAGGTGCTGCTGCCAGCTCCAACGGGGTGTGGTTGTGCCCCTTTAAGGAGTTCCGTGGTTGTAAAGATGGTAAGCCTGGTTCTGACGCTTACAATAGGCTAATCTCACACCTTCAGCAATTCCATTTCAAGGATGGCGAGCGTAGGGATTTCTATAAGGGAGTGCTTTGCAGAGACTTTGATTTGTTTTCCAGGGTTGGGGAAACTTTGCGAACTTTTGGGTGTTGGTTATGCGGGAGATGTATGAGGACACACGCCTTTAGTAGAGGGTGCCACCATCCTGATGGTGTTTTCACATTCTCTGGGGATTTTGGGTCAACTGGGGATTTCATTGTGGGGATTCCGATGCCTAGGGACCCTGGAATGGAGCCTGAACAAAGAGAAACGGATGGTGTGGTGTGTGACGCCGCCCTCCTGGATCGGGTTTTCTCTCTCCCGGTTAGGACTGTTAAAAGCATCCCCCATAGTTGTCGTATGGCTTTTGCGCATGCTTTAACAAGTGCCATTCGTAAGGTTGTGGCCTCTCCGGGTTCTGTTGAAAACTGGGTTAAGCTTTTGCTTTTCCCTCGTTGTACTCTCAGGGTTGTTACTCCGTCTTCTAGGCAGTAGAGAAGGTCTGGGAACCGTAAGTCTTTGCAATGTGACAGCATTCGACAGGCTTTATCTATGTGGAAAGATAGGTCCGGTTTTGCAGATCTGGTTGCGTTGCTTTTTTCAAATGCAGGGGGGAGGGTCCTCCCGGCGAGGGCAACGTCAGGCAGTGCCTTAGGAAGGTTAGTGATGGTCACTTCACTGCGGCGGTTAAAGTGTTGTGTTCCAATGGGATTGGCCCTAGGGGAATCTACCATGCAAGCTCTTATTGACAAGCACCCCATTGTGCCGCCTCCCAATCTCCCTTCCCTACCCCTGACCCAACCGGCCTTAACTGTGGAAGATGAGTGTGTTTATCGGTGTGTGAAATCGTTCCCGAAAGGGACATCCTGTGGGCGTGATGGCCTACGGGCTCAACACTTGATGGACGCCCTTGGTGGCGAAGGGACAGCTACGGCATCTGGGTTACTAGCTGCCATCTCTGAATTAGTTAATCTGTGGCTGGCGGTTGTGCCCCAAGGTGCTCGCAGAATATATTGCTTCGGCTCCCCTCACTCCGTTGCTTAAGCCTGACAATGGGATCCGCCCTATTGCCGTAGGGGCCATATGGAGGAGACTGGTTTCTAAGGTGTCCATGAAGAAAGTGGGGAAAGAAGTTGTTAAATATTTAGGGGACTTTCAGTTTGGAGTTGGAATTCCAAAATGGGGCGTAGGCTGTGCTTCATAGTGCTAACAGGTTTCTCGATTCGTTCCATGATGATGGCTCGCTTGCTATGCTTACGGTTGATTTTTCTAACGCTTTCAACGCTATTGATCGCACTGCTCTATTACGGGAAGTTCACTGTCACTCTGCCCTTCCATTTTCACGTGGGTTCAGTTCCTATATGCTCAGCCAGCTAGGTTATATGTGGGGAATGAGCGTATTGGGGCCTACGTTGGGGTTCAGCAAGGGGACCCTTTAGGGCCCTTGCTCTTTGCTCTAGCTTTACACCCCCCCTCGTGCTAAAGGTACAGGATAACTGCAACCTTCCCTTCCATGCTTGGTACTTAGATGACGGGACGATTATCGGGGATTCTGTTTAGGTGGCTAAAGCACTTGACATTATTAACCTGGAGGGGCCATCTCTAGGGCTCCATCTCAATATTAGAAAAACTGAGGTTTTCTAGCCGTCGTGTGATGGGGGGAAGATCCGGCCAGGTCTATTTCCTAGTGACATTGGCAGACGGAGCGAGGGGTCAAACTGCTTGGTGGGGCAGTCAGCCGTGACGCCGGTTTCATAAGTGATCTATCTGCTAAAAGGGCGGCGCGGGCTGTCGACCTCATGGGGCTCCTCCCTAGATTGCGGGATCCCCAAATCGAGCTTCTATTACTTAGATCATGTATGGGTGTGGCCAAGTTGCTCTTCGGTTTGCGTACCTGTTAGCCTCCCTTTGTGGAAAACGTTGTTTCCTGTTTCGACAAAGGCCTTCGGGAGGCCATAGAAGACATTGTTGTCTGTGGGGGAGCTTTTTTTGGGGACTTCCAGTGGCGGGTTGCGACTTTACCACTCCGACTTGGTGGGTTAGGCCTCTCCTCAGCCCGGGACGTGGCTGCCTATGCTTTTGTGGCCTCCAGATCTGTAACATCTCGAACTAAATAGATATACGTTACGGATTAAAACGACAAGCCTTATTATTTTTGGTTATATTTTGAACCCCAATACAATGATAATTATTCACACACACACACATATATATATATATATATATATATATATATATAGATTTATAATAATAATAATAATAATAATAATAATAATAATAATAATAATAATAATAAACATTGAATTTTTTTTATGTTTTTTACAAAACCTCTTCCAAATGCTGAGCCCAGACTAATACCGGCCCACACCCTCACTCAGCCCAACTGGCCCAACCCCCATCACCCCTCCCTTGGTCCAGCCCACTGATCTGTTGTAAAAAAAATAGTGTTCCCCGCGAGGTTCGAACCGGAGTCAACCACCCGTCACCCTCACGCACGAACCAGCTAAGCTATGTGGATTATTTGATTTATATCCAAATCAAATTGTATTAATAGCCTTTTAATGCTGCTGCTACTGAACGCTGTCATGAACAGACACGCGAACCAGCTAGCATTTCTCAACATTTGGCCTTGATTGAGCTTAATATTGGAAACAATTGACTATAGAGCTCGCGTAAATAATTAACACATCAAACCCGCGTCCATTACACGTCAATTCGATCCAATTATAGCCTAACTTCACGCATATACATTCAAACGGGTCAAACTTGCCATTTCAAACAACCAGACCTCAACACTATAAATTGAAGGTTGCTGGACCTTCTAATCTCGCCGAACATCATCTCTCAACCTCTAATTCTTACTTAAAATCCTTCTGTGTTGGTTAATTGAGCACGTTTTGACTTTTAAGCTTGACCAAGCAATCGAACACGATACAACACTGTAAGCTTAATATTTTATGTGGGTTTTGTTCATCGGCACTCACACATCAAAAACCCTAACATTAATCGGGTTAAAGATGTGTGAATTGCCTGATTGATAATCTAGGGCTTGCAAGTATTAATTTGGGGAAGAAACTGTTTGAACATAGTCTATTTATATAATTCAAACAGAGGTTAATCACAACCACAGGCCTTGGCCAAGTGGTTGTGATCGTTGTTGGTAACTGAGGACACCCGGGTTCGATTCCTGCTGGGCGTCCCTTTTTCCATTCCTTTTAATTCTTTTTTTTTTTTTTTTTTGAAACCAAATTAGAGATATATATTACATTTAAATTTGTAAATTCATTTTTAATTATTAAAACTTTCTTGTAAATTCTAAAAAAATTATTTTTAACAAATCTGATGTCAAAGTTTTATCTACAACTTTTATTTTTCTGAAATTCATTTATTTAATATTTATAATAATTAAATCAAGTTTATTCTAATTTATTTATAAAAATCTATAAAAATATCAAAACGATCTTATTAATTTCCACAAAAATTATCCTGAGTTTTTATAACATTAAGCTTTTCAGAAATGATTTTTATTTCTGAAAAATCATTTATTTAATATTTTTAATCAATTTTTGTTAGTTTTAATCATAATTAAATCATAATAAATCCAATTTTTAGTATTTTTGCACCAAAATTTTATACAAATTATTTCTGAATATTTAGAACAGAAATATAAATTTTAAACTTAAAATTCTTTAATTTTAGTAATTTTTAATTATTAAAGTTAAGGTTTGACAATTTGTAATAAATAGATTTAATAATCTATTTTAAGGAAAATAATTTTGTAAAAATTATTTTTATACTTTAAACACATTCTTGTGACTATCTTAGATTTAAAACTTATAAAAAGATTTTTGGTTATTTATTTACTAAATTTCTCTCAATTATCAAACATTTTTAATAATAATCAAACGAGCGTTTATCCCCAATTCGAAGCTCTAGAACTTATACATTTGTAGACTTGATAGACTTAGACATATTTATTACCTCATTTTAGGGTGATACTTGATACATTTGGTCAACACAATTATCCAAATTTCTCAACAGATATAACATTTTACCAAGGTGAGTTTTACATAGCCCCTTTTCTATTTATCACCATTTTTGGGGTGAAACATGTTACAACATCATTTATGCAATTCAATCATCAATGTGTCTATGTGTTTTCTATGTTGCATTATGTCTTGAGCATGATTAGAGTAAGCACCATTCTAGCATAATCATTAACTCCGTACAAGCCGGCGGTAAACATTGATAGATCTATTGGACTGACAATCCCACCCGGATACGTGCCTCCTACAAAGGTAGCGTGGGTGTTTGTTATCGTATAACATATTCAAGTGGACCATGAGCGTATGGTATGTATCATATTATAACAGTCATCAGGGTTGGTTATGCACTCGATTTATTTCTAGTATGTTCTCACATATGGACTAGATTGACATGACACATGAATTGCACATCATTTTTATTCAATTATCAAAAACCTATGTAATTCTCACCAACTTTTGTTGACCCAAAACCTTTTCAACTTAACATGTTTCAGGTTCTATTTGCTTGAAGATTTGAATTGATGCTTGGAGATATGTGTATAGTTTTATTCAATTTGATGTACAAATTCTAAAACAATTGTATGTAATTCAATTAAATCATTTAATGGAATTTAATATTTACCATGAGCTACTGAACAATCATCAATACGTGACATCCCGATGTTTCCGCCATCGGTTGGGGTGTTACAAGATCCCAGTCCTGGGGGCTGCAAGACCACATATTACGTAACAGTGGGGTTGCGCACGTTGACACGAATTATTCTGGCGCTATTGACCTTTTACAACGATCCCTTCCCGACTTTGATATTGGCGGTTTCTTTAATAAGGACACCGCCCCCAAAAAGCCACAGAAAACTCAGGTGAATGCTCTTTATAACCGAATCGCACAAAGTTTGGAGGAGGATTTCCGTCTGTCCGTCCATCAGAAGGCCGTCTTAGAATGCCTGCAAAAGCCTCACGCCCAGGACTTCCTTACTGTGTTACCTATCGAAGGCTTGGGGCAACGGATGTCGACAGTAGAGTACAGAGCAATCCTTAAATACCGGCTGATGATACCCATTTACCCCGATGATGAAAATTGCCCGGTCTGGCGCAAAGCATGCCTTGATAAGTATGGGGAACATGCGTTACATTGTAAGGAATTGCCAGGGTTTAAATATCGGCACGATTTTGTCCGGGATGCTTTGGCAGACATCCTTAGAAGAGCTGGGATCTCCGCAAGAAAAGAGGCGTCAGTTAATTTTCTCACAGACCCCGCGGAAGGGAGGTCCACCTTGCGCCCAACAGACGTCTTAGTTTTTGGTTGGGAAGGTGGGAAACATGCGTGTGTTGATCTTACCGGGGTGTCCCCCCTTGTTGGGCTTCGAGATAGTGGGTTTGTGGTCGGCCAAGCGGTCATGAGAGCTGAATCCAAGAAAGTGGAAAAACATGCTAAAGCGTGTAAGGATAATCAGCATGTTTTCATTCCCTTGGCCTTCGACACGTTCGGTTCCTTGGCACCGGAGGCGGTGCGGTTTTTGGCTCGGGTTCAACGAGTAGTGCACAACAACTTTTCCACCCCCAAAGGCGGGGTTTTGTTTTTAGCAGATTGGGATTTTCTATTCAAAAAGGGGTGGCGGCGCAGCTTGTTGCCCGCCTACCTACCATCCTTATGTAATTCACCCTTTTTTGTCAATGAAAATTATGGATTATATAAAAAAAATATGAAAGATATGAGTTTTATGACTAGTATATAATATAAATAACCGTCCAAGGCTCCGATCTCATCTTATTGCTCTCAGATCATCAAAACTTGCTGAATATATGTGGTAATGGCAGGAGATAGATACTTATCTTTTTCTCCTACTTATTACATTGGTATTACTGCTGCTTACCGATTCGAAAGAGAGAGGGGGAGAATGAATTAGACTGTGGTTTGTGGTGGAAGGTTTGGGGGTGGTGGTTAGGGGGAAGATGGTGGCACTAGATGATTAGTTGTGATGGTAGTTGGGGGAAGATGGTGGTGGCAGTTAGGGTTGATAGACACAGAGATAGATATAGAAAGAGAGATGGAGAGTGTTTATAATATCTTTTATTTTTATTTTTTAAAGATGGGTAATTTAGTAATTTCACATAGGCTTAACTAAAAAACTTAACCTTCATCCAAGTCAGAGACCACTGATGCAATAAAATCCAAACCACAGATCCCATTGGTGTAATTTTGAAAAGCTGGTGAGCATACTTTAAATTTGAGGAAACACAGGGACCATTCGTGTAGTTTACTCAAAAAATAATAATATAAAAGTGATTATTATTATTATTATTATTATTATTATTATTATTATTATTATTATTATTATTATGAAATGGGTAAAAATCATGATTGCAAAACTAGGTGAAGAAACAAATAGTCTTACCACCGGTTAGGGATGATAAGATTATGAGTCACTACAGGGTTGATCCTTCACTAGTAGCTACGGATGAAAGAACCTGCAAACAAGGGTTGATGTGGGTGAGGAGACGACTACACGAGGTAGCAGTTTATAACAAAAACGGGATGAATGGGGATACTATCGAGTGTGATAGCTCTCCGGGTTAGCAGAAAGTGTCCTCTCCTATTGTGGATGTGATCCCTTTTATAGGAGAGTCCGTATGCCACCATTACCCAAGTCCTAACCGTGGTTAGGTTGTCTCCATCACCCTTATTTATGTTAGTGAGGTGATATATGGAAAGCATAATTAATGGGAATAGTGGAACATAATACCGCCTTTAATGCTAAGTCAACGTGCTTGAAGGCTTAATTCATGCATGACATTTGACCATGCATGACTTCCGTCTTGACCAAGGTATGACCATTGACTGGTCATTAATGTACTTTGACTGTTCACTGCACATGAGCTCTTTGCATGGCGATGTTATTCCGGGTTTGGGTATGCGGAATAGTTTATTCGGTACCCAATCCCATCAAGTCCCCCCAGTCCAGTGTGTCTCTTATCTGAGAAGTTATGATGAGATGGGAGGGATGCTGGACTTATAAAATGTGTGTTTTTGATGAGAGCTTGTCTTCAATGGTAGCTTGCGCATATGGGGTTGTTGAGTGGTTTTTTAGCTGCCGGATTTTTCATGCGGAGAACGGGTGATAGGAATTTACGTCAAAGTTCCGCAGGTGTGGGACACGTCAATGGTTTGTTATGGACACTTGGCAGTTCTCCATGATCTTTAAAACTTGTGGCCCATATGGCGAGTGGGCCTGACGTGACTGGTTGCAGTTGAGACGTGTGCAGGCACGTTGAGCGGCGGTTGTCAGGCGAGTTGGCGCGTGGGGCGCGTGTGACGTCTATTTGTCTTCAGGTGTACACATGTCACTTCCCTATTAGACTCATGCACGAAAAAGTCTGGCTGGCCCACTGAGCATGACGTCAGCTGTATTAATTGCAAAGCCTATATATTGAATTTTAATTATGGCTTTTCCCATTTCTGATTGTTTCAAAATTTGAATTCTTCTTTAACGTCTCTTCTCCAAATATCGTTATTTCTTTAACAATGTCTCAAGATTCACAAAATGTTCCAGAATCTAGTAAGACATCGGATTCTGTCAAAGATCTTGGGAAAGAATCATCAAAAAGTATGGAAGCCACCACTATTAAGTGAGACAAACCCTCATATTTGAATTTCCTTGATCAGTATGGCGTTCTGTCTGAATGGGAGCCAGAGCTTCCGGCCGAAGGGAAAAATGCTTTACAAGCACCCCCTGGGAAGATAAGGTTGTATGCAGCGGCCTTTACTAAATGTTGTTTCCGTCTACGGCTACCAAGTTTGTGGTGGATGCCTTGTTGAAATATGACATTCACCCTACACAATTGACCCCTTATGGGTGGTGCCGTTTGCTTCACTTTAAAGCTACCTGTAGGGCTTTGGAGATTGAAGCTACATTTGAGAGGCTGAATTTGTTTTATATTCTTGAAGCTGCCCATAGCGGTAGCGATTGGTATAGCTTAGGCATTCGCCGCAAGGTGAAGCAACTTGTATCGGAGAAGGTGAAGTCCATGTATGAGTGGAAAGATAAGTTTTTCTATATCAACCGTTGTAACACCCCACTCCCGTACCGCGATATTGTCCGGGCATGTCCCGATTTTGCATTGGTCATAGGCAATTCCCACGCCAAAACGCGTCACGATAGGGAAGGTATCCCACCTCTTATAAAGAAGTGTTAGTTCTCCTTCCCAACCGATGTGGGATCGTTACAATCCACCCCCCTTAAGGAGCCCAGCGTCCTCGCTGGCACAACGGCCCGGCCCTGGCTCTGATACCATTTGTAACAGCCCACTCCCGTACCGCGATATTGTCCGGGCATGTCCCGATTTTGCATTGGTCATAGGCAATTCCCACGCCAAAACGCGTCACGATAGGGAAGGTATCCCACCTCTTATAAAGAAGTGTTAGTTCTCCTTCCCAACCGATGTGGGATCGTTACAACCGTGGTGTTGTCCCTGCTGCTTTTCAATGGATGATGGTAGGGTTAAAGGAAAAAATTGTTGAATTCCCCCCAATGGCAGGATTCAAAGAGCAGGCTTGGTATAAGTCGCTTTGTGATCATGCTACTCCATTGATGATGGACGAATGTCCAGAAAGTGTTTTGAATTTGCTGGGACTCAGTCTTATCTGCCCTGGAGGTCATGATCTGAATGCTCCGGAAGGTAATGAGGTCGTCCATGCTTTTTGTTTATATCCTTTCTTGTATTGGTGTTTATGTTGCGCGATTGTATCCAGGTGTTTCTCTGTTTGAATTATTTGCCAAGCGTGGTGAGGCAAAGGTGCTGTACACTCCACCTGTCGCAGGCGCGCAGCGGTTATCGGAGAGGATTAGTGCGAACTTTTTGTTCCCTAATCTCATTGATCCTCCGAAGCAATATGTCAGAACAGATTATGAATCCCGTCCATTTCTTTTATCATTGATAAGTTTCTTTTGTGCGCGAAGGAAGCGCAGTAGGTACGCATCCTGCGTACTGATTTAGCGCATTCTTCGTGGTAGGTGCGGGTATACAACTCCGCAGAAAGGCCGTAATTGATGTCGAGGAAGTTACTTCTGAGCGCCAGAAACCTGTTGGTTAGTCTTTATAACTCCTTTATAATTCCTCACACATAGTTTAATGTATACAGATGTAATTTCCGCACCAGGCACGGGTATATCTAAGAAGCGTGCCATAGCAAGTAAGAAAACCAAACCGCCGGCTGCTCCCATCATCGTTGAGGAGATAGATGAAGAATTAACAGAGTCAGACACGGAGTTAGAGCATAAACGCGCTAGGCTCTCGTCTCATGTCCGCCAGTCAGAGAGTGTTACCGAAGTGTTATATCAGCAAAGGATTACAGAGTTGAAGCAGAAACAGGTTCAAATCCCTCAGTTGTCGGGAGAGGCGGTCAATATGCTGCGTCTGGAGCCTATTGCAGCGGTCTCGGTTGATGTTTTCAAGCCGTTGTCTTGGCCAAAAAGTGATAAGCTTGAAGTTCCTGTAAAGCCGCCGCCAGTGCGCGAGAATCTTCCTATGAAGACGTTGAGGCACTTATCTGGTACGCTTGTTTACGTTTCCTTTTGCGTTTTGTAAGCAAAATTTCATGTAATATCATTTATAGATTTTTATGTAGGACAACATCCCTTTGCGGAATCCCGCATGAAGCAATCTTCTTCTGTGCTAGAGAAGATATCTTCATCCGACCAGCCGGTTGTGTAACACCCCAACCGATGGCGGAAACATCGGGATGTCACGAATGAATGATTGTTCAGTAGCTCATGGTAATACATATGTTTAAATAATCCTTTATTTCATTACAAAATTGAATTACATTAAAGTCTACATCAAATAATCAAACAAAGCTTAAAACTTCAAATATCTCCTCATGCTAGCTCTAGACTTCAAGCATTAGTATTTCCTGTTGAGTTTGGAAAAATGGGGGGGTCAACTAGAAGTTGGTGAGAATACATAAGCCATGTCAAGCAAATAGTTTAAGTATAAAAGTTTAGCAATTCATATGTCTATCGTAAGTTTAAGTCTACATGAATAAACATAATATGTTGAATCGACATAATCAAACCTCCGACTAGTTTAGGTCCATCCTGTCATCCACGGTTCACCTTAATAATATGTTGGAACGATAACAATCACCCACGCTACCTATGTAGGAGGTACACGTATCCGGGTGGGATTGTCAATCCAATAGATCTATTATTGAGTATCGCCGGCTTGGCCATAGCTAATGATTATGTAATGTTGAAACTCGTTGAAACTGTTGTTGTTGTCTAATTCATGAGGCATTAAAGTTTACAACTAGACATGCATGTAGAATTACTTAAGTAAAATGTTGCAACTATGAAGAATTGCATAAACATGGTTACGTAAACTCACCTTAGCAAAGTATTAACTCTCGAGAAATAGAATATGTGTAGCCCCAAAGTTGCCAATTACAAGAGCTTATAATCAAAGTTTCAATTGTAGAAGTAATAGACTATAGGAGAAAGGTATGAGGGAAAGTTTAATCGGATTGAAACAATCGATTTAAAGATGCAAAGTATAATGGGTCATAGGTGGGTTTTTATACTAGTTTTGGATTCAATTAGCCATTAAAATTGGTCAACACCATAAAGTAAGGTTTTATGATGAATTGACTATTTGACTAAGACTTTGACTATTTAACTAAGACTTTGACTAATCAATTTAAGGAATGTGTTAAGTTTATTTTCTTCTGAAATACTACACAAGATGATAGTTGGCTCAGTTGGTTGTCACTGTGTGTTGGTTGGCTGTGGACGCGGGTTCGAGTCCCGGTCCACACAAATCTTTTTTTTTGGCAATTATTTCCCTAAAACTATATTATTCTAAATTCATAATATGATTATATAAGCCCGAAAGTGACTCGAAATATTTTTAAAACGTACAAAAGTGTCGAGATACAAATAATTATTAGTTTAACATATATTGTTTAAAACAATACATTCTTTTTATCAAAAAAAAATGAGGGGAAATTCGCGATGTTATAGTCTCCCCTACTTTTGGAAACTTCATCCCGAAGTTATTAAAAACACAGGTTTGAGGTTGATTAGGTAGAAATTAAGGCAGCTGTGGTTTGGGTTAAGGCACGACATGAATTTATAGGTAATAGAATAATTTGTTTCGAATAATTTGGATAAGAGGTTTGAGATGTGAGTTTTAAGGATTGGATTAGGTTCATCTGAAGTAGCAAGAAGCATAAGAATCTAGCAAAATACTAAACTTATGTTTTAGGAATCTTATAAGAAATGCATGAACTGATTGGCTATATGAAAACCAAATGAACTACTAAAACCTTATTAAAATTTCACACTACCTTAACGTACCTGTAAATTCATAATTACGTTCCGGACCGCAATCACCAATTTACCTTACATTAGGGTTTTGTGTCCTTCTATGACTCTAAACACACATGTAAGTAATGCAAAATAACCTTGTGATTGAATCGTTTACAATGTATCCAAAAATGAGTCCAACTGTTGAGTAGGAAAAAGACTTCCATCAGTCAGTGAGTATGAACCTCTACCGATTGTTGAGCAGGTGCGATAGCCTCTACCAGTTGTTGAGCAGGTTGTAGGGCCTCTACCGACTGTTGAGCACGCATGATGACCTCTACCAATCGTTGAGTAGGTTATTTGGTACTCAACTAACTGTTGAGCAAGTACCTCATCCTCTACCAGTTGTTTGATTAAGTGTACCAATTATTTCACACATAAATTGTAAATTAATAATATGTACATATAAACAATCAAGTATCAAGCATAGCATGCGAGTTGTAATAGTTTTGTCCTAGACAAGGTTAATGACTCTAGGTGTGTCTATAGCAAATAGTTTATATTCCATGATTTCTAGTATCAAATGTTTAAATATGGTAGATAATCGAATCCTCGTGTATAACTAAGGATTAAGTTTGATGCAACACACAACCAAGTTTCAATAGTTTGGTTATCATGGGTAACTAGCTCATGTGTGAGAAGGTGAAGGATATGAATTTAGTTCTTGAGACGATGATGAAAAATCTTGAAGCAGAATCAAGGTTGTGAGAGATAGTGAATGTGAAGATAGTTTATAAAGAGTTTATTTTATAGTAAGGAGATTATGTAGCAGTGTAAATTTTGGGGTTTGGATCAAAGGTTATAATCAAGTGTATAAGAAAACATGATTGTGGTATATGCCAAATATTGTAAAAATTTGAACAAGTTGAAAATGAGTGAGTGTCGATGGAGAATGTAGAGACTAGATATTATTCCTATGGAAAAAAAAATCTTATTTTCAAAATTGGTTTTATACATAAAGCAAAAATTGTTAAATAGTACAAGCTAAGTGAGTTTTGATTAAAATATTCCCGTTAGTTGGAGATTTCAAACATGACATTAGGTTTTGAAGATCAAGGTTCTATTAAGTGATTTTTAATAGTTTAAAGCATTATATAGAAAATTGTTTGTTACGTCAATAAATAAACAATTGAATTTAAGTTCGAGGACATCTTTTGACAAAAAAATATGTACTTTGTAAAGTTACTAGGTAATGAAAATACAACAGGATTTAGAAATATTTAGTTTGTGCTAAGGTATGAGGTTATAGTTTTTTTTTTAAAAAACAAGTAACATGTGGAGAAATGAAATAATATGATTTGGGTAGGGTGTTGAATATTTAAAAAGTGGCTAAGATGGTAAGGTGAAGTGTGATTGTGAAATCCATAGATGGTTATGAAATGAGATTGATTTAAGCTGTAAAATTTTGAGATTTTAGAGCTTAGTTTAAGGAAAGTGAGTGTAATCATTTATTCATTAATTAAAACGAATAAACGAAAACGTTGACTTATCAAAACTTCTAGATTCTAATAACATAGTGAAGACATGCTTTAGCCTATAAGTGAACACTCATCCCGAGAATTCCCAGGTAGGCATCCGGGTCCCTCGTCTGATTGGGATTTATGCGCAATGCCAGTCCTAGACAGAAAACTCAGAATACAGGTGTTCACCCTTCCAGATTGCACGTGTTCGTTATTAAAATCTAGAACTTCGACGAGATCTTCAAGGTGGTTCAGGATAAACCTGAGGATTTGTCCTTTTAGTCTAAGAGTAGATCTTGTGATGGAGAGCACTCTTCTTGTAGGGACTAAAGTAAGGATAAGAAGTAGGATAGAGAATAGAAACAAGTAAGGTTGCAAGTAAAAGGAGCAAGTACTGGTTAAAATCCTATGGTTATAGACTAGATTATTTTTTTTTCTAATAACCTAATTCCCTATAACCATGGCTCTGATACCAATCTGTAACACCCCAACCGATGGCAGAAACATCGGGATGTCACGAATGAATGATTGTTCAGTAGCTCATGGTAATACATATGTTTAAATAATCCTTTATTTCATTACAAAATTGAATTACATTAAAGTCTACATCAAATAATCAAACAAAGCTTAAAACATCAAATATCTCCTCATGCTAGCTCTAGACTTTAAGCATTAGTATTTCCTGTTGAGTTTGAAAAAATGGGGGGTCAACTAGAAGTTGGTGAGAATACATAAGCCATGTCAAGCAAATAGTTTAAGTATAAAAGTTTAGCAATTCATATGTCTATCGTAAGTTTAAGTCTACATGAATAAACATAATACGTTGAATCGACACAATCAAACCTCCGACTAGTTTAGGTCCATCCCGTCATCCACGGTTCACCTTAATAATATGTTGGAACGATAACAATCACCCACGCTACCTATGTAGGAGGTACACGTATCCGGGTGGGATTGTCAATCCAATAGATGTAACAACCCGGATTAGACCCCAAAAATTTTTCTCGTATAATCATCAAATATCGTATAATAATTAAAGTAACCAAAACAAACTTAAGCGAGTCGGTTATGTTCAAAACCAAAAACCGAACCATTACATATAAATTATTATTATAGACTACGCTTTACGTGACCAGATTAATACACGTTACGAACCCGAACCCGATCCGGACGAACTTGATTAATCATCACCGGGACATGTGTCACCCTCTCAAGGTGACACATGGCCCACCTTGTTACTAAACACCACACACACATTTATTATAAAATCTCTCAATAATATTCAATATACACACACATCTACATTCTGTTCAAGAAAAGAAGAGAGAGAGAGCTGAGAAGAGGTGATCGGAGACCTCCTCCACCTCCGGCAGGTGCTCCGGCAGCCGATCCCAACAACCATACCTCATCACTACCACCATACCACTTTACCAATTATTATTCAAGAGAGAGAACTCGATATAGAGAGAGAGAAAGAGAAACGCAGAGTATGAGAGAAGAGAGAGGAAAAAGTCGTAGAAGAAAGAGAGGCAGACGAAGAGGAAGAAGGAAGCGGCCACGACAGTGGCGTTCTGGTCACCGAGTCAGTGGCAGAGCCAGATGGTAGTGGGGTTGAGTTTCAGTCCGGTCAGGAATTCGGGTCTGGGAGTCCAACGATGACAAACGGCGACAGACGGCGACGAGGGTGGCTGGGTCAAGAGAGTTAGCCGGTTGACGACGTGGTTCAGTTGGGTGAAAGAGCAGTTGGTTATGGTGACCGATTGATGATGATGGTTATTATGATGTTGAGTTTGAAGGATGTACTGGTTATGGGTATTAGGAACAAAGAGGCTAATGTGAGTACTTAGATTGTTAGTCAACACAGTCAACCCTTGGTCAACTGTGCATTCAAAGGAAGCCAACTGAATGGTCAACTTTAGTCAAACATAAGCCGGTACACGAACATGAACGTAAGGTATAACGCAACTCAACAACTTTAGATATTAACATTAATACTAGATAACCTTGTGTGTGGGAACTTGACGAGCTCGGCTATCGAATCGACCATAAATATACACATAGGTGAATTAGTTAGAATTGCATATATTACAAGCGTAGATCAAGACTAAGGTGTGTACTTGATAATCGGACATTACTTAGACAATGTGGACATGAGACATGGACTCGGACACTTAGATTGGTCGTATAAACTTGAACGTTAAGATTAAGACTCGGATATAGCAGAATCTATACATATAAGTATATATATATATATATATATATATAAATTGGAATGGTAGTAGTGACGTTTGAGACTCGAGACTTGAACACTTGATTTTAACATAATAAAAGGACATAAGGTTCGGACCAAGACCTACGCGACGTGTACTGGATGTAGACTTATATACATAGAAATAAATATTGAAACCATAGACTTGGAATAATAATAATAAATGGATCAAGAACTTGGACTTGACTAGACTACATCCTCGACAAAGTAGAAGACACAAACATCATATGTATTAAATTAGATCATAGTGGCAATATTGGATTTAGGACTCGAGCATAAGACAATGACACCTCGGACGTAGTTAGAACCAATCGTTTGTTTGTACGATTGTAGTATATAAGCACTACTAAGACGAATACTAAATTACAATACCTTAAACTTAGGATTAAGAAACGAACTTGATGTTAAGGACTTGGAATAAGGACACAATATATATGATGACTAAACGCCACCTCCAAACTGTAACCATTACCTAGTAAATACGAACAACCATTAGGAAGTACGAACATACGATAAGATAAGCATAAGAGTATACACATGCCAAAGTCTGAAACAACAGAAAAACATGGAGTTGCATTAAATAGAAACCATATGCCCAAGCTCGTCCCCACGCATAACCCTTGTGATTAAAACCAAATACTAATAACGTTTGTTGACTTAGGATTTGACCAGGAGAGTACCAATACCGGACGTCAGACGCCTTGTTATTTTAAACTATCCATGCGCACTTCTTCCAGGTGAGTCTCGTGAACCATCCCCTCTTTTATTATTTAAACTATTTTGGGGTGAACACATGTTTCCAGTAGTTAACCAGTACGATATGATGAACCAGTATGATGTGACAAGGTGTGCTCCCGAATACCAAACCTTCACACTCATTAACCCAACGGGAGATTGGGCCACTTAATATGTGGGTAGCGCTACTTGGGGAAACCCCCGCACACAGTGGACCCGGAAGCCCGGGAAACCCTCCACTGCAGTCTGTGTCATGTATTTTGCCATGGGAATCCACAATGGGAGTAGGTGGATTCAGTGTTAGGTTTGAAGTGTGGCTTGTACATCACTAGTGCTAAACCGTATGTTGAACTGTATTAGCTTATAAACTTATTTTGGAATTATAAACTATTTTGTGGGTAACCATGTAAACTTATAAACTGGCTATTGAACGATAAACTATTTTAAAGATGATAAACTTATTTTGGAAAACCATTTAAACACACGCACGGACTCACCAACATTATTGTTGACCCAAACCCATTTTAAGCATGTGTTCAGGTACCTGTTTGAGTTAGAAGGAAGGAGTAGCTGCAACTCGGAGTCACCCCGACGGACGAACCTGAAGACGATCAAGAAACCATAGAGACCATTCGACTAGTGTATGTTTGGGACTTAGACTGAAATATCGATAGATGAGATATTATGTAAAGTAAACAAATATTTTTATAAAAGATTAAGTATTTATAACGTTTCGCTGTTTGCTCATATTATGTGTTGTTTGACACCAATCTGGAATTTCGACCAGGCCCACCTTGGTCGGGTTGTGACAGTAGATCTATTATTGAGTATCGCCGACTTGGCCATAGCTAATGATTATGTAATGTTGAAACTCGTTGAAACTGTTGTTGTTGTCTAATTCATGAGGCATTAAAGTTTACAACTAGACATGCATGTAGAATTGCTTAAGTAAAATGTTGCAAGTATGAAGAATTGCATAAACATGGTTACGTAAACTTACCTTAGCAAAGTATTAAATCTCAAGAAACAGAATATGTGTAGCCCCAAAGTGGCCAATTACAAGAGCTTATAATCAAAGTTTCAATTGTAGAAGTAATAGACTATAGGAGAAAGGTATGAGGGAAAGTTTAATCGGATTGAAACAATCGATTTAGAGGTGCAAAGTATAATGGGTCATAGGTGGGTTTTTATACTAGTTTTGGATTCAATTAGCCATTAAAATTGGTCAACACCATAAAGTAAGGTTTTATGATGAATTGACTATTTGACTAAGACTTTGACTGTTTGACTAAGACTTTGACTAATCAATTTAAGGAATGTGTTAAGTTTATTTTCTTCTGAAATACTACACAAGATGATAGTTGGCTCAGTTGGTTGTCACTGTGTGTTGGTTAGCTGTGGACGCGGGTTCGAGTCCCGGTCCACACAAATCTTTTTTTGGCAATTATTTCCCTAAAACTATATTATTCTAAATTCATAATATGATTATATAAGCCCGAAGTGACTCGAAATATTTTTATAACGTACAAAAGTGTCGAGATACAAATAATTATTAGTTTAACATATATTGTTTAAAACAATACATTCTTTTTATCAAAAAAAAAAATTAGGGGAAATTCGCGATGTTACAGGTTGAGAGTGGTGGTAAGGCTGCAGGTTCGACAAAAGATACAACTGTCGTCGATGTTGCTGAGGGGGTTATGGAGGAGAATGTGACACCACAGGTTGAGCCCACCCCAGATGATTTGGTGATTGATGCTGATAAGGATGCGGGAAAGAAGGTGGATGAGTCCGCAACCCCAAATTTGAATGTTGATCATCCTGACCTTTCACTGAAACAGGTTCAAGAACCGAGTTCTTCGCAGGGATCCAAAGTTGTTCTTGAGAAGGGGAAAGGTGATGAGGTTGTTGGTGAAAACCCTTCAAACTTTATGCGCACAGTGGTAGACTCTACTGTGGTTTATAAGGAGGCCTCTGCAGGTGGTGGTGATAATTCCGGTCAGACTGGTCATCGGCGAAGAATGTATTCTTCGCATGAAGCGGACTCGCCAAGGCCATATCAGCCGCGTTGGGACATTCTTGATACTACCCGATTCACAAATGCGCTTGATGCGCAGGAGTTTTTCATGTTGTTTGTTCCTCCTGCCGAGCGCGATTATCAAGATAGTGTGGATCGGCGATCTTTGTTCATTGATATGGCTATGAACCTTTCATTGGGTATGAGCGGCCTTGGTTCTCTTATCAGGCGTGAAAACGAATTCCAGCGAGATTATCAAAATCTGAAAGATTCAGAAGCCAGTTTGCTGAGGCGTGAAGAAGAATTCCAACGCGCTCGTTATGAGATTCAGTCGGAAATTGAGCATCACAAGAAGGTTGCCCATGATGCTGTTGAAGAGATGAACAAAGTAAAGAAGGATAAGGCTGAAGCTTCCAAGGCCTGGTCCGCTGCTTGTAAGAGAACGAATCAAGAAACTGAGCTTTTGCGTTCCACTATTGAGAGTTTGAAGCTTGAGAATGCTCGTCTGAAGAAGGAAATGGAACAAAGCCAGAAATCTTATGAAGAAAAACAGGCAGAACTTGCCGATACTATCCAGAATTACAATGTTCAGCATGATGATCTCCTCAAGGCGACCACCTCATTATCTGATGCGGAGACCAAGATAAAGGATCTGGTGTTAGAGAATTCCAAGCATCAGGAAGAAAAGACTTTGGCAGAGTCTTCTTGTTCTCAGACAAAGTTGGAGTTGGACAAGGTGCAAGCTTTGTCTGGACAAGCCACTGACATGGTTGTTGCTGCTAATGAGAGGATTGCTTGGTTGATGAGCGATGGTGTCGCAGGAGTAAGCTAGAAATCCCTTTTACATAACTAATTACTAATTGTTTCATTTTTTTATGTAATACTTTGGCCTTGCAGATATTTAAGCGTGTCTGGAATGATCCCACGCTGACAGAGGTAATTGCCCGCATTTCCAGTACCTCCGTGAAGCAGGGGTTGAAGCTGGGTTTCTGCGAAGGCTTTTGCCATCATGCGGATGGAAAGGAGAAGGAAGTCGGTCCGTACAAGAACGAGTCGTATGATGATGATTTGATGAAGGCCTATGACGATTATGAGCATTTAAAATTTGAAGTGTTTGAGCTGCTAGAGGCTTGTATGAAGACTGATGACCCCGCAGGTGAATTGCGCAATTATTTTATAAAATCAGATCGCCTTGGTGCGGAACTTACGGAAAAGGTGCAAAGAGAGGAAAAGGCCAAAACAGTTGTTACTGATGGTGGGGCCGGGACATCGTCCGCGGCCAGCGACAAGCGTGAAGAAGGTTCTAATGCTGATGATGTATCTCAGTATTTGAATCTTGGTTGAATAATTTATTCCTTTCCTTGTCTTGGCTTGTAACTTTTTGATGAAGAATTTATGTTGCTTTTCTCATTGTAGAACTAATGTAATGTATCCTTTGTTTTACACGTGTGTGCTAATCATTTGATGATGTCATCTTCGTTCCCTGACACAAGTGTCTGTCAGATTGCTTCATGATTGGTGTGACGGTTGTGACGACGGTTGTCAGGGCGACTGTCACACTTCCCTAGGGTAATCAAGTGGTTACCATTAATAGTAATTAATGGCCATAACCTCTCTCCTCTATATATAGTAAGTGTATCTTTACATCTTTTCCATTATTTACCTTTTAAAAAATTAACCCATTCTTTCTGGGAAAATGGCGGCTAGCTCTTCCAACAACAATCTTGATGTCATGGAGAGATTAGCATTACAAGGGATGATGAAGTTATCTCAGCATCCTAGTCGTGATCAGTCTTCAACTAATGCTCTTGATCGTCTAGCCGAATATTGTGAACATTTGATGTCCCAAGAAGACATGCGGCCTGATAATCTGGATGATCAAGGGACCTCTGATGGGCAGCCGTTGAAGATGAAGAAGTTATCAGAGTTAGGAGATGTAACCAAGGCTAAACCCAGGAAGGTTAGAGGTTAATGTGTGTTTCCAGTATGTTGGAGCCCTTATGTGTAAATTATAAGTAAAGTCTTTTGAAATTGCTGTTGAACATCATGTATGTGTAGCAACAATC
Organism: Ambrosia trifida; assembly: GCA_028751855.1. Taxonomy (NCBI): domain Eukaryota; kingdom Viridiplantae; phylum Streptophyta; class Magnoliopsida; order Asterales; family Asteraceae; genus Ambrosia; species Ambrosia trifida. Next base: position 119,909,346 of record CM054127.1, read on the forward strand.
TATGTATTGGGTTTGTAGGTTGTACTGTCGAACAATAGCTTGTATGATAAATGCTTTTAGTAATATAAATGACGTTGAACATAAAGTCCTTATTACAAAATTAGGAAATAGCAGATTACATGTAGCATATGCGCAGTTGCGCTGCATTCCAAGTACGTGGTATTGGCGAACCATCTAGGCGTTCTAGAGCGTATGCTCCTTTTCCCAGTACCTCTTGGATTTTGTAAGGTCCTTCCCAAGTTGGAGCAAGCTTTCCTAGTTTTTCCGCACACTTAGACCAAAAAAAAATAACTCGAACACAGGCCGAATCTCGGCGCTCGTCTAGTAAGTCTAGGTTCATCCTCAGTTCTTTATCATTCTCAGTTTTTTGCGCGAGAAGAACTCTTGGGGAAGGATGTGTGACCTCTGTTGGGATTACCGCTTCAGTTCCATTTGTTAGGCTGAATGGTGTTTCCCCAGTACTTGTCTTGGAAAGCGTGCGGTGAGCCCAAAGGACATGAGGTAATTCATCTACCCAGCCGCTACGTCTTGTTCCCAGGCGTGTTTTAATGCCTTCGACGATACTTTTGTTTGCGCGTTCAACCTGGCCATTGCCTTGAGGATGCGCTACTGAAGTAAATATCTGTTTGATTTTCATTGAAGAGAGCCATTCTTGAAAGTGTTGGTCCGCAAACTGCGTTCCATTGTCGCTTACAATTTCCAGTGGCAGGCCAAATCTGCAGATGATAAATTCCCATATAAATTTCTTGATGTGGTGCCCATCAATTGTGGCTAACGTCTTGGCTTCCACCCATTTAGTGAAGTAATCAATGGCGACCACTAAGTATTTGACGTTGCCTGGCGCCGTAGGGAAAGGTCCCACCAGATCAATGGCCCATTTTTGGAATGGCCATGCCGCGGTGACTGGTATCAAGTTATTTTTTGGTCTAAGTGTGCCAGGCGCATGCCGTTGGCAGGCGTCGCATTTGCGCAGCTCTTTTAATGCAGCGAGGTGCATTCCCGGCCAATAGTATCCGGCGTTCATGAGTTTGGCGACGACCATTCGAGGTCCTGCGTGCAATCCGCACGTGCTTTCGTGGATGTCTTTTATTAAGTACGTGGCCTCTGCGGAATCTACACATCTGAGCAATGGTCCAAGATAAGACCGTCAGTATATGATACCATCGTCGACCTCATAATGTAAGGCCTTGTGTTAAAGCTTCCTTGCTTCCACTTTGTTTAATGGGAGGATGCCTTTAGTCAGGAAGGCCATTATGGGGGTGATCCAAGATTCCTTTCCTGTCTGAACCACGTTTACTTGCTTTTGTGGCAAGGACGACTTGGTCAGCACCTCGACTCGCACGTCTTTCGCCATATGATCAAATGCGGTTGACGCCATTTTGCTTAAAGCATCTGTTGGCTTGTTCTGGCTTCTGCGCACATGGATTACTTTGCAGTGGAGGAAACTATTCATCAGCTCCTTGGTGTGTTGTAAGAATAAAATCATGGATGGCTCTCTGGCTTCATACGAGCCATCGATGTGATTAGCGACTAACATTGAATCAACATGGGCTTCGATGTATTGAGCACCCATCTTTTTGGCAATGCGTAAGCCTGCGATCAGTGCTTCGTATTCTGCCTCGTTGTTAGTTGTTTGGAAGTCGAGCCGTATTACATAGGTGTACTCTTTTCCTTCCAGAGTTATCAGACGTAAACCTGCGCCGACTCCTTCATCATTGCAAGCGCCATCAGTGAATAGTTTCCACATTTGAGTCTCATCAGGCGGAGTTGATTTTGATGATGTCTCTTTTGTACATTCTTCAACTTTGTCTGTTGGGACTTCCGCGATGAAATCTGCAAGGATTTTCCCCTTGAAGGAAGATCTTGCTTTGTATGAAATTGAGTGTTCACCCAATTCTATTGCCCAGTTGGCCAATCGTCCAGAAAGTTCTGGTGTAACATCGCGAAATTTTCCCCCGGATTTTTTATAAACGCCCTTATTTTTGTTACAAATGTGGCAAAGTCTTTATTTTTCCTCATTCACAACTTATATATATATATATATATATATATGTGTGTGTGTACAATAATAATAATAATAATAATAATAATAATAATAAAGTTGGACTTTTACAAGACAAAACAAACCATGTTAACCCAACCCAACACCCTTGTAAATAGCCCCATGTCTGGAAGCCCAGTCTTAGAACGGCCCAAGCCATCAGGCCCACCAGCCCAACACACTCATTCCCTTCACTGTTAAAAAAAAAAAAGAAATAAAGTGCTCCCGCCGGGTATCGAACCGGAGCCGTGCCTGATGCACCACACCCACACAACCAGCTAAGCCATGTCTATCTATTGTTATAAGCCCAACCCATATTATATATAAAGCCACCCACCCACCTTCTCCTTTGGCTGCTTCTACGTGCAGCAGCAGAAAGAAGGGAGGACCAAGAAAATTCCATTTTTTTGGCTTAATTCACGCGAGTTTTTATCTATTTTAGTATGAATACGAAATCCCCGGTCCATTACGCGTGGAACCTTTGTCAAATAACAATCAATTAGCACCAATTGATCGACAAACGCGTCCCACATTCAATTGTGGTCAATACTTGCCAAATCGAACACCTAGGCTTAAACACTATAAATTGAACCTCTGTGAACCTTCTCAACTCGCCAATCCTCTCTCCTACATCTTTAATTTCCCTCAAAAACCTCTGTTCTTGGATTGACGCTCGAAGCTTTGACTTCCACGTTGACTTACCATTCGTATACGATTAAGCATTGTAAGCACGATTACTGTTATGGGTTCTTTTAATCGGCATCTACACAGTGTTTGCCCTCTGATTAATTAGATTAACATTGTGTATTTTGCTCGATTTCAATTCTAGGGCACGAATGGGGAAGAACATGATTTGCGTTAATATATTTATTTTTAATAAACTAGAACTAAACACAACCACTGGTCTGGACCAAGTGGTTGTGTCTGGTGCATTCCACCCAAGCCACGCGGGTTCGAGTCCCAGCTGTGGCGGTTTTCTTCCTTTTTGTGTTTTATTTTAAAACAAACAAAATAAACATATATTATACATATAATCTTATAAATTCATTTTTAATTATTAAAACTCTTTTATAAATTCTAAAAAAATTACTTTTAGTTAATCTGATATAAATGTTCCACCTACAATTTTTAGTTTTCAAATATTTATTTATTTAATATATATAATAAATAAATCAAGTTTATTCTATTTTATTTATAAAAATCTATAAAAATATCAAAACGATCTTATTAATTTCCACAAAAATTATCCTGAGTTTTATAACATTAAGCTTTTCAGAAATGATTTTTATTTCTGAAAAATCATTTATTTAATATTTTTAATCAATTTTTGTTAGTTTTAATCATAATTAAATCATAATAAATCCAATTTTTAACATTTTTGCACCAAAATTTTATAAAAATTATTTCTGATCATTTAGAACAGAAATATAAATTTTAAACTAATAATTCTTTAATTTTAGTATTTTTAAATTATTAAAGTTAAAGTTTGACAATTTGTAATAAATAGATTTAATAATCTATTCTAAAGAAAATAATTTTATAAAAATTATTTTTATACTTTAAACACATTCTTGTGACCATCTTAGATGTAAAATTCATAAAAAGATTTTTGATTATTTATTTACTAATATTCTCTCAATTATCAAACATTTTTAATATTAATCAAACGAACAATTATCCCCAATTCGAAGCCCTAGAAACTTATACATTTGTAGACTCGATAGACTTAGACATATTTATTACCTCATTATAGGGTGATACTTGATACATTTGGGCAACACACTATTTTCAACAGATATAACATTTTACCAAGGTGAGTTTTACATAGCCCCTTTTCTATTTATCACCATTTTTGGGGTGAAACATGTTACAACATTATTTATGCAATTCAATCATCAATGTGTCTATGTGTATTTCTATGTTGCATTATGTCTTGAACATGACTAGGGTAAGCACAATTCTAGCATAAACATTCATCAGCCAAACGGTATACATTGATAGATCTATTGGACTGACAATCCCACCCGCATACGTGCCTCCTACAAAGGTTACGTGGGTGTTTGTTACTGCAATTTAAACGAGTGAACCATGAGCGTATGGGATGTACCACAATTACAACAGTCAACAAGGTTGATTATGCACTCGATTTACTTCTAGTATGTTTTTCGCATATGGACTAGATTGCCATGACACATGAATTGCACAACAATTTTATTCTATTATCAAAACCTATGTAATTCTCACCAACTTTTGTTGACCCAAAATATTTTCAACTTAACATGTTTCAGGTTTTACTTGCTTGAAGATTTGAATTGATGCTTGAAGATACGTGTATAGTTTTATTCAATTTGATGTACAAATTCTAGAACAATTGTATGTAATTCATTTAAATCATTTAATGAAATTTATTATTCACCATGAGCTACTGAACAATCATCAATACGTGACATCCCGATGTTTCCGCCATCGGTTGGGGTGTTACAGATTGGTATCAGAGCCATGGTTATAGGGAATTAGGTTATTAGAAAAATAATCTAGTCTATAACCATAGGATTTAACCAGTACTTGCTTCTCTTACTTGCTATACTCTATCTCTCTCCTACTTCATATCCCTACTTTCATCCTTACAAGAAGGTTGCTCACCATCACTGGATCTACTCTTAGACTAATAGGACAAAAATCCTCAGGTTTAACCTGAACCCCCTTGAGATCTCGTCGAAGTTCTAGATTTTAATAACGAACACGTGCAATCTGGAAGGGTGAACGCCTGTATTCTGAGTCTTCTGTCTAGGCTGGCATTGCGCATATATCCCAATCAGACGAGGGACCCGGATGCCTACCTGGGAATTCTCGGGATGAGTGTTCACTTATAGGCTAAAGCATGTCTTCATATGTTATTAGAATCTGGAATCTTTGATAAGTCAACGTTTTCGTTTATTCGTTTTAATTAATGAATAAATGATTACATTCCTTATATTACCTCATTCATTTCATGCCTCATTGAGACTTCATTGTATCCCTTACAGATCATGTCTCCATGCCACAGCACTCGCATTAACAGTGGTGACAATCATGAAGAAGAGAGCAGCAACCACAAACACGACCACAACACTAACCACAACAATGGAGGTGACGCCCAACTAGCTACAATTATCTCTCAACAATTGGCACAACAAATCACAACTCTGGTTTCTAACTTGTTGGCTCAAGTCATCCCAATGAATGGGAACGACAATGGAAATGGAAATGGCGATGGAAATCACATAAAGAACAGAACCTTAGTTCGGAAAAGCGAGAAAACAAGTATTGTGGCCGCGGTAACTACCAAGAACCAGAAGCATAAGACCAGGAATCCTAATGTAAACCTCACTACACAAGCCTCTAACAAGAAGCCTTATACAAGAAACTTTCCATTGTGTAACATATGCAATCGACATCATCCCACTGTTTCAGCATGTCGCGTGTGCACCAATTGTGGTAGGTATGGCCATCTGGTCAACACATGTCGCGAGACCCCAAACCCTAATGCCAATCAACCCACCAACCCTGCTCAGGCTGATAATCCTAATCGATACAACTATGGTCAATGCTATGAATGTGGGGACCCAAATCACTACCGTAACCGATGCCTTAAACTAAACCGAGATCAAGACCCTCCAGCTACTTAACAGCAAGTCCCACCATTTAAGTGTTCTTTGCTTTTAATTCTATGTATTGACACTTTTTGGATTCAAGTAATAAATTCACGTATTATTATGACATCTGTGTGCATGCTTGCTTTAATATGAACTAATTGCTATATCTATGATCATACGTGCTTACTTGTACAACAATTAGTTGACTACCAAACAACCTACTTAACGATTGGTAGAGGTCATCATGTCTTTCCAACAGTCGGGAGAGGCCCTACAACCTGCTCAACGACTGGTGGAGACTATCAAACCTGCTCAACAATCGGTAGAGTCATAGAAGGACACAAAACCATAATGTAAGGTAAATTGGTGATTGCAGTCCGGAACGTAATCATGAATTTACAGGTACGTTAAGGTAGTGTGAAATTCTATCAAGGAGTTCGGTAATTAACCAATTATGAACTCTAGGTATCTAGTAGCTCATTTAGTAAATCAACCCACACGTAACACGCCACTTACCCACGCTATTCGAGACAAGTTACCCCATTCATTGTCGTGCCCTAACATAAATATTATTCTTTTTAGGTCACGCTTGTCCTAATTTCTACCCAACCCCCTTCAACCCTGTGTTTTCAATAAACTTCGGGACGAAGTTTCCAAAAGTAATGGAGACTGTAACATCGCGAAATTTTCCCCCGGATTTTTTATAAACGCCCTTATTTTTGTTACAAATGTGGCAAAGTCTTTATTTTTCCTCATTCGCAACATATATATATATATATGTGTACAATAATAATAATAATAATAATAATAATAATAATAATAATAATAATAATAATAATAATAATAAAGTTGGACTTTTACAAGACAAAACAAACCATGTTAACCCAACCCAACACCCTTGTAAATAGCCCCATGTCTGGAAGCCCAGTCTTAGAACGGCCCAAGCCATCAGGCCCACCAGCCCAACACACTCATTCCCTTCACTGTTAAAAAAAAAAAGAAATAAAGTGCTCCCGCCGGGTATCGAACCGGAGCCGTGCCTGATGCACCACACCCACACAACCAGCTAAGCCATGTCTATCTATTGTTATAAGCCCAACCCATATTATATATAAAGCCACCCACCCACCTTCTCCTTTGGCTGCTTCTACGTGCAGCAGCAGAAAGAAGGGAGGACCAAGAAAATTCCATTTTTTTGGCTTAATTCACGCGAGTTTTTATCTATTTTAGTATGAATACGAAATCCCCGGTCCATTACGCGTGGAACCTTTGTCAAATAACAATCAATTAGCACCAATTGATCGACAAACGCGTCCCACATTCAATTGTGGTCAATACTTGCCAAATCGAACACCTAGGCTTAAACACTATAAATTGAACCTCTGTGAACCTTCTCAACTCGCCAATCCTCTCTCCTACATCTTTAATTTCCCTCAAAAACCTCTGTTCTTGGATTGACGCTCGAAGCTTTGACTTCCACGTTGACTTACCATTCGTATACGATTAAGCATTGTAAGCACGATTACTGTTATGGGTTCTTTTAATCGGCATCTACACAGTGTTTGCCCTATGATTAATTAGATTAACATTGTGTATTTTGCTCGATTTCAATTCTAGGGCACGAATGGGGAAGAACATGATTTGCGTTAATATATTTATTTTTAATAAACTAGAACTAAACACAACCACTGGTCTGGACCAAGTGGTTGTGTCTGGTGCATTCCACCCAAGCCACGCGGGTTCGAGTCCCAGCTGTGGCGGTTTTCTTCCCTTTTGTGTTTTATTTTAAAACAAACAAAATAAACATATATTATATATATAATCTTATAAATTCATTTTTAATTATTAAAACTCTTTTATAAATTCTAAAAAAATTACTTTTAGTTAATCTGATATAAATGTTCCACCTACAATTTTTAGTTTTCAAATATTTATTTATTTAATATATATAATAAATAAATCAAGTTTATTCTATTTTATTTATAAAAATCTATAAAAATATCAAAACGATCTTATTAATTTCCACAAAAATTATCCTGAGTTTTATAACATTAAGCTTTTCAGAAATGATTTTTATTTCTGAAAAATCATTTATTTAATATTTTTAATCAATTTTTGTTAGTTTTAATCATAATTAAATCATAATAAATCCAATTTTTAACATTTTTGCACCAAAATTTTATAGAAATTATTTCTGATAATTTAGAATAGAAATATAAATTTTAAACTAATAATTCTTTAATTTTAGTATTTTTAAATTATTAAAGTTAAAGTTTGACAATTTGTAATAAATAGATTTAATAATCTATTCTAAAGAAAATAATTTTATAAAAATTATTTTTATACTTTAAACACATTCTTGTGACCATCTTAGATGTAAAATTCATAAAAAGATTTTTGATTATTTATTTACTAATATTCTCTCAATTATCAAACATTTTTAATATTAATCAAACGAACAATTATCCCCAATTCGAAGCCCTAGAAACTTATACATTTGTAGACTCGATAGACTTAGACATATTTATTACCTCATTATAGGGTGATACTTGATACATTTGGGCAACACACTATTTTCAACAGATATAACATTTTACCAAGGTGAGTTTTACATAGCCCCTTTTCTATTTATCACCATTTTTGGGGTGAAACATGTTACAACATTATTTATGCAATTCAATCATCAATGTGTCTATGTGTATTTCTATGTTGCATTATGTCTTGAACATGACTAGGGTAAGCACAATTCTAGCATAAACATTCATCAGCCAAACGGTATACATTGATAGATCTATTGGACTGACAATCCCACCCGCATACGTGCCTCCTACAAAGGTTACGTGGGTGTTTGTTACTGCAATTTAAACGAGTGAACCATGAGCGTATGGGATGTACCACAATTACAACAGTCAACAAGGTTGATTATGCACTCGATTTACTTCTAGTATGTTTTTCGCATATGGACTAGATTGCCATGACACATGAATTGCACAACAATTTTATTCTATTATCAAAACCTATGTAATTCTCACCAACTTTTGTTGACCCAAAATATTTTCAACTTAACATGTTTCAGGTTTTACTTGCTTGAAGATTTGAATTGATGCTTGAAGATACGTGTATAGTTTTATTCAATTTGATGTACAAATTCTAGAACAATTGTATGTAATTCATTTAAATCATTTAATGAAATTTATTATTCACCATGAGCTACTGAACAATCATCAATACGTGACATCCCGATGTTTCCGCCATCGGTTGGGGTGTTACATCTGGCTTGCGTAAGATGTCGTTGATGCGGAAGTCTGTGAGGACATTGATGGGATGCCCTTGAAAGTATCTGCGCAGTCTTCTCGAAGCGTGGACTAGCGCGAGAACCAACTTTTCCATTGTTGAGTAGCGGGTTTCTGTGTCGAGCAACATACGGCTGACATAGTATATCGGGGTTTGTACCCCCTTTCTATCGACCATAAGCACCGCGCGCTACTTCCTTATCAGTGACAGACAGGTATAGGGTAAGTGGTTCTTTTGGTAGCGGAGTAGTGAGTGTCGGCAGATTGCTCAAACACTTCTTCATTTCTTGAAACGCTGCTTCTGCTTCTGCCATCCAGTTGAAGTTTGATTTCTTCAAGCAATTCTTGAGTGTGTCCACGAAGGGGAAAGATTTAGACGCGTAGTTTGACAGAAATCTATTCAAAGCTACAAGTCGCCCCATCAAAGTTTGTACTTCTTTGACTGAAGATGGGGATGGCATTCGCTCGATTGCTTGCACCTTATCCGGGTTTGGCCGGAAGCCATCTTTTGTTAAAACGACTCCGAGGAATTTTCCCTCTTCCATCCCGAAGGAACATTTTCCCGGGTTAAGTTTCATCCGCACACTGCGCAATTGATCAAAGGTTTTTTGAATGTCAATTAGCATCTGATCTTCTTCTCTGCTTTTTATTACCGGATCGTCAACGTACAACTCCAAATTTACACCTATTTGTTTTACGAACGCGGTGTCCATTAAACGTTGATATGTTGCCCCTGCGTTTTTTAACCCGAACGGCATCTTGGTGTAGCAGAAGGTGCCCATGTCTGTGCGGAATGCTATCTATTTACGTTGTTCGTTGGATTCTTAGGAATTCCTTTCAATCAAGATGTGGATATATTATCCAAATGGTTAACTCCGTCTATAAATCTTTTACATCAAAATTCAAACAATTCAATAGATTGGTATGAATTTTGTGAAGATGCAGTTTTTTCAGTTAGTATAGCCTCTTTCGGAATATATATAGCATTTTTTTTTATATAAACCTGTTTATTCATCTTTTCAAAATTTGGACTTAATTAATTCATTTGTTAAAATGGGTCCTAAAAGAATTTTTTCTGACAGATTTTATTCGCGAGGAGCTGGATGAGAACAAACTCTCACGTCTAGTTCTGTAGTAGAGATGGAATTCAAAACAAACCATCAACTATAACCCCAAAAGAACCAGATTCCGTAAACAACATAGAGGAAGAATGAAGGGAATATCTTATCGAGGACGCATACGGTTCAAAAAAAAAAGAATCAATGTGTAGATTCCAATACTTTTTCTTTTTTCATAGCAAGTTCCTTCTAACTTATAATAAACTTATAATAAAAGGATTTTCTTTTATTTTTCACTAAACTAAATACGAGTTTGTCTTCCTTTCCTTATCCCTTCCTTATAACGTATAATATCAAAAAAGAACTAATTAAACTTATCCAATTCACTTCTCATTGATGGATTGTTTCATCGAGATCCAATCCAAATCACGATGTCATTTTCTTTACTATGATTCCATATCAGAAGAATGATCAAATTGCTTTATAGGCCCGTTTTAGAGTTATCAACAAAAATCCTTATCCTATCTATATTCTATTAAAAATAGAAATTGAGAAACAATTTTTTTAGTTGATTGATAAATGAATAAAAAGATTGACACATAAGAAAAATAAAAGAACAAATAAGAAGAAATACGTCCACCCCCTACCGATTTAATAACCTCTACTACAAAGAAACTCATAAAACCAACTCCATTTGGAATTCCATCAATTATTCGTCTACCAAAAAAATGGATTGATAATCATGTAAAGCAAAAGATATTTTAGCCATTTGCATCAAGCTCAAACTTCCTTCTTGCATGCGTGCCCCTCCGGAAGCACATACTATAATAAGAGGTAGAAATTCTTTAGTAGTGTATTCAATCAAACGGGTAATTTTCTCCCCGACTACGGATCCCATACTACCCCCCATAAAACTGAAAATCCATAACCGCAATTGTTACGTTAATACCGTCTAGTCTCTTTGGCCATCTGAATTTGATGATAACCCTTGTAAGCGTCCATGAAGCATTTAAACCTGTAGGGTGCCAAAGAATCGACCTTCAGGTCAATTTCGGGTAGCGGGTAACAATCTTTTGGGCAAGCTTTATTCGGGTCCTTGTAATCGATACACATGCGCCAGGTGCCATTGGATTTTCCCACCATGACTGGGTTTGCCACCCAAGTTTGGTATTTGCTTTTGCGGAGGATACCGGCCTTCAAGAGTTCCATCACTTGTTCATTCATCGCCTTTGTTTTCTCTGGCCTCATGTTGCGCTTCTTCTGGGCAATTGGTTCAGCGTTTTTGTAGACGTTGAGCTTGTGTTCCGCGATGTGACGCGGGACGCCAACCATGTCTGCTGGCTTAAAGGCAAAGATATCCATGTTCTTTGTTAGCAGTTGCTTCAGATGAGTGCGAATGGCGTCAGAGATTACATGGCCGATGATAACTGTCTGTTCCGAGAATGCAGGGTTAATAACCCATTTTTCCGGTTTGGTTCTGACAGTTGGTTTTGTTTGTTTTGCGGGCCTCGGTGCTTCGGTTGTGTGACATGTTTTGTTTCCGCGAATAAATGCGACTCCTGTTCGCGTAGGGAAACCTGCCATCTGATGTGGCGTGGATGCGTTGCAGTTGAACTTTGCCAATCCTTCTCGCCCCAGTAGGATGTCATGCGAGGAATTAACGGGAAGAACTATAAAGTCGCACGTTTCAGTGCGCGAGTGCTTTCCGTCTGAGAGTGCTACTGGGAAAGTGAGCATACCCAGCGGGTAGATTGTTTCATGAATAAAGCCTGAAGTTGGCTCTGTTACTGGTATAATTCTTCTTTTGTCGTCATCGTCCAGCTGGTCGAAACATTGTTGGTACATAATGTCGGTGCTGCTGCCGTTGTCCAAGAACGTATATGTTGTTCGATAATGGCCAACCACGCCTGTGATAATCAGTGGAGCTGTAGACGAAGCCCCTCCCTTTACTCTTGGCATAATCACTTGTTCTTTTTTCCATGAATCATCTCTTGTCTCCTCAAAGGTGCGTTTGTGACTTGCGTTTCTATGAATCATGTTGCATGTATTGCGCGATGTGCGTTTGTGACTTGTGTTTCTATGATGCGCATTGAGATTGCGTATCCTTTTCTGAGAGGGTTCGCCTCCCTCCGTGTTGTCCCTCGGCTTTCTCCGCATGTTCTTCACGAGGTGCGTTAACTGCCCTGATTTTATGGCGTTTTCGATTTCAATCTTCAGACTATAACAGTTGTCTGTCATATGTCCGTGGTCTTTATGATACTCACAGGTATTGGACTTATCCATGTTCCGTCTGTCACCTCGGAGCTCTTGCGATTTTGGGAATTGAATTTGTTCAGTTTTTAGCACCTCAGATGGTGTTTTGGACAGTGATGTCCACTCGTAATTCTTCTTTGAGTGTCCTTTGTGATCACGGGGACCTCTTGAGCTAAGCATGTTTCGTGCATCTTGCGCGGAGGAGTATTTTCCTTCCTCCGCTGTGCCTGAAATTCTAGACCAGACAGACTGTTTGCCCTTCCCTCTGTTGTTCGAGGATGGATGGTGGCTGCTACTTTGGTGCGTGTTTTTGTTTCGGTGAAAGGATCGTTCGGAAGATGCGTACACTTTGGAAGCTTCAATCACTTCATCCCAAGCTTGCGGCACGCCATCTTTTCCCGTTAGGCACTTCATCAAGTTGTCATTTCTTACCCCATGTATGAATGCTGCACGAGTAAGTTATTCTCCGCAACCTAGCTGGAGGGCTTCCTTGTTATATCTGACGATGTAATTTTCCAGAGATTCGTTCTCGTGGCGTGTACACAGGAGAATGTGAGCTTTATCCTTCTTGTGTTTGCGCAGATGAGAGATGTGATTTTTAAATTTTCTTATGAGATCATCGAAGTCCACCAGACTTCCTACAGGCAAACTTTCATACCAGACTCTGGCTGCCCCTGTTAACATTTGCACGAACAGATGGCACCAGGCTTGCACCGGCCACAGCTTGGAGCTGCCTGCGCAATCAAAAGCATGTAAGTGATCGCCTGGATCACGCAAACCGTCGTATTTCCCAATAGTGCTTGGTAGCTTGCACTCTTGGGGCATTGGTGCTAGCGCGATACGCGCACAGAACTTTGATCTCTCGGCAAAAGTCTTTGGCCTGTATGGCTTATAGAGGTCATCATCTTTGGGTGCCAGGCTGCTGGCAACAGATTTAGAATGCTGCTTTTTATTAGAATCATGATGCACCTCATTTTCTGATTCATAGCCGTCTGGTTCCTCATGCAGGTTGGCGGGGTCCTGACCGTGAGTATTTCTACCACGGTATCCACCACGCACCGCCTGACGAGGTCCCTTAGTGCGACGACCATTGTTGTTTTCACGAGGCGATTCTGAATCTTCCTCTCTTGTGTCGAAACTTAACGTCTTTTGGACGTTAAGTTTAGCTTGATTCATTACCATCTTCTGGTATTCAGCAATTGTCTTTGAATTTTGTCGAGCCAACCATTCGTCTGGGTCAACCAGAGATAGGTTGTCTTGTTTCTTTTTTCCTCCAGAAGATCCTCCCTTGATTGGGTGGAACTGGAATGTCGAAGCCGGTTGTTTCTGAGCCACATTCTTCGTGATAGTGTTTGGTGTAACATCCTGGATTTCGTCGTTGATTGTGGCATCTACTTCAGCAGTGTTATTATTGTTTGCATCCTTTGAGAAAGCCATGTTGCTAGTTTGAAAGATTGTTAAAACCGTAAGGGATGGCGCCAATGAAGAAACAAATAGTCTTACCACCGGTTAGGGATGATAAGATTATGAGTCACTACAAGGTTGATCCTTCACTAGCAGCTACGGATGAAAGAACCTGCAAACAAGGGTTGATGTGGGTGTGGAGACGACTACACGAGGTAGCAGTTTATAACAAAAACGGGGTGAATAGGGATACTATCAAGTGTGATAGCTCTCCGGGTTAGCAGAAAGTGTCCTCTCCTATTGGGGATGTGATCCCTTTTATAGGAGAGTCCGTATGCCACCACTACCCAAGTCCTAACCGTGGTTAGGTTGTCTCCATCGCCCTTAATTATGTTAGTGAGGTGATATATGGAAAGCATAATTAATGGGAACAGTGGAACATAATATCGCCTTTAATGCTAAGTCAACGTGCTTGAAGGATTAATTCATGCATGGCGTTTGACCATGCATGACTTCCGTTTTGACCAAGGTATGACCATTGACTGGTCATTAATGTACTTTGACTGTTCACTGCGCATGAGCTCTTTCCGCATGGCAATGTTATTTCGGGTTTGGGTATGCGGAATAGTGTATTCGGTACCCAATCCCATCACTAGGTGGATGTGAAATGTTTTAATTAAAGGTGATTGGGGTATTGTGCGAAATAGATACGCAGAACTTGTCCTGAAAAATACATAGGAGAGCCTAAGGGTAGGGCTTTTGAGTAGGAATTTGAAGCGAAGCGAGAATGCTACTCTAGGCCCGAAAAGTGGGTGTCCATAGATGGGAGATATGAAGAGAGAGAAGAGAGGGTTATGGTGGCCAAAAGAGAAGGTTGAAGGGAATGGAGGAGGTCAACGACATCGAGGGGTCGATGGCTAGGTATAAAGAACATGGTCTCTTGATACCATGAAAGATATTATGATAAGGGATCAATTTGATTGCCTTCACTGTATATTCATTATCATTATATATAAGGATTTACAATCATAATTATTGAAGTGATTACAATCAATTGGGATAAATCTATTGGAAAAAATATCTCCTTCCTAATATACGCTATTATAGTAAGAGGCTTGACGTGGTTCAACTTGATTAGTTGGTGGTGGTTAAGGAGGTAGTGTGTGAGTGGTCAACTTAGGGTTATGAACACATGTGAATGGATAAAGGGGTAAAATTTTCATTTAAAATCATTTTGTAACTTAATGCTTCAGATGCTGATTGATTCAAATGCGTCATGTCAATTGATCGATGTCGTTGGGTCGGTCAAAAACAACAAAAATAAGTAGTAAAGTAGAAGTGAGTCGTCTTCACAGGGAATTGATGGACAGTCGTATAGTTTTGTAAATTAACTAATAAAATTAAATCTAATTGAATTGTAAGTTGTTTTGAGTTTTAAGAAAGCGGATTTTATAAGTTGTAAACAATAATATTAAATAAGTAACCCCCTCCAGGTTTCCGGTTTAATGATTCACCCTACCCTTGGTTAGATGATTGGATACCACATAGACATAGTTTTGTTGAACGGTTTAAGTTAAGTGGTAATCAAACACAAGTTTTTAATAATAACTTGTACAATTTAATTACCAATCCACGAATAACAACTACCCTCCTGTTAATCAAACTGCTCACGATGAAAGAAAACCGAATGCGAATGACTAAACGATAGGCAATTGTACAAACGTGACTTGTTTAAATAACTCAAACCACAAATATCTTTCAAATGATTAAAAGACAATCCATAAACCAAATCAAACAAGAGTAAGAGTTTCATAAATAAACCGTGCACCCGGAAGTGGTTACAAAGATGTTTAGCCGCTCATGGTTACAATAAACATAGCAAAAAAGTTCAATACCAAACCCGAACATGTTGATAATAATCGATGGTATGGATGAACAATGATGATTGTTAATGTTTTTAGCTCCAAAATGCTACAGAAAAATCATTATTTTCATCCTTGGTGGCTGCTTCCTTGAATAGGGTTCTTAAAAAATCCTTTTATAATTAAAAACATACTTTCCTAAAAATCCGCTAAGACCCGCCGTAGCTTACGAGACCCGCTGTAGCTTACAGCACTGAGCCGTAAGCTACGGCTCAGTCAATCGCCCAACATGCTTCTTAAGCTGTAAGCTATGGTCTGATCCCGTAGCTTACGGTACAAACTCATGGCATTTTCTTCTTTGGATTCATTAAACCAACCGTAGTTTACGGTAATGAACCGTAGGCTACGTCGACATTCTCACCAAAATTTCCAAGACATTTTCTTTCAACTTCTTGTATCTAAACACCCTCTAATCCTATTTCTCCATATCCAAACACCATCTATTCTCATTTTTCTTCATCCAAACATCCTTCAAACATCTAAACATCCTTCAATCATCTGATTCTCTATCCTTGAACTCCCGAACACTCTCAATTCTTCAAGTCTTGGACACTACACTTCACGTTTTTGACTACTTTCTTCCCATTTTTCACCATTTGCCTGAAATAATCCAAACTTCGCAAGTTTGGATTATTTCAGGTAAATGGTGAAAAAATGGGAAGAAAGTAGTCGAAAACGTGAAGCATAGTGTCCAAGACTTGAAGAATTATAATCAATACAAACACATCAAAAACACATAAATGGGCCTATTATTAACCATTCATTAACCCTATCATCATAAATGAAAACACTTAATGGAATCATTAAGAGGCTACCAAACAACCCCTAAATGTAGATTAAACAAACATCTTGTAACGGTATATTAAGAATTTTACAAAACTTTATATTTTGAAAGAAACAAAATATATACATTACAATATTGATCGAAAACCATAAAACAAATACTGGTATATGTTCCAATAACACCGACAAGGATATTGTTGTTGCTCAGTTGATATCGATCCGGTTCATCATGGTACTAGCACTCGCTATAGCTTATGACACCAAAAGAAATCTATTTTGAACCCAACTTTGTGTTCTGCAAAATCTATGCGGGAACGTCAAGAAAAAAGAAACAATTACGCATTTGTTTAATTTTTTAATTTAACAAACTCTAGTTACTAAGGAGAATTCAAATCAATAGGAACTTAAATAGGTAAAAAGCGTATATTATATATAGTATAATGGGTGAAATCCAAAAATTCTGAAATAATAATAGCATAATAAGAAATTTTAAAAATGTGAAGTTTACTTTTCATGGAATTACGAAATACATATGTAATATGTATAATCGGTTTGTTATATAACCGGTACGATACTAACACTCAGTTAATCAACTGAAAAAGTTGCGTCTAAGAGGATAGCAACACGTGTTTACATTGATCGAAACCACAAAAACTTGTACCTATGTTACTCGACCAGAACCAATTTCGTTCGTCACACCATATGTAGGAATGCCAATAAAAACCATAAAAATGAATACTGGTGCCAAAACCGTTGTTGTTCGGACGATATCGGTATGGTTCGGTTCGTCACGATAAACACAAAAAAATCATTTAAATTTGACTCATTCAATTTTAATACAACTTTTATCGTCAACGAAGATAAAAATAACTATCGATGTATTTCAAATTTCATAAGCATTATATTATGTTCTTTTAATAACAAAAAAATAAGTAAATAAGTAAAATAACGTAAATTACACTAAATTGTAAGGTAGCTTTAATAATATGTATGATTGTGCTTTGGTTATTTGTACATTACTATTTAAAAGTCGGTTCTGAATAAAAATATATTATACCATGATAATGCGATATTAAATATATAAAGTTTCTAACTAAATACGGGATTATGTAAATACAACTACTATACGAGAGATAGTATAACTTAAGATATATTTTTTTATACAAGAAACTAGAAGAAAGAAAATTAGACAAACATATTTATATATACACCACATAAAAATGTTATGAAATACTTGCTTAGGGTTAATTTTTTTATCGACAAGGAACGACATGCCAACTACTGTGACACCTGACGTTGTGACCAGGTTGACTACCTGACCGCTATCAACCCCTTGGCTCTCCCAAATGCGCGAAAACTTGACCTTCACCCGCCTGAAGGCACAGCAATGGAATAGTCGGTAAAACTCCTTCTCCCATCCGAGTCGAATCGGCGGCACTCGTATTCACTCTTCACCTGGATGCCTCTTAATTAGATGTATCATAATTGATGATACGCTTGATATAACAGTATCCTAAGTAGTATAATCTATCAATCAATCAATCAATCAAGCCCAGTAAAATCCCACAAATAGCAAAGCTATTAGTAGGGTCTGGGGAGGGTGGATGTAGGCAAGCCTTACCTCTACCCCTAGGGATAGAGAGACCGCTTCAAGAGAGACCCTCTGCTCAAAAACACAACGAAAAAAAAAGGTATACACACACACAACTTGTAACATCGCAAAATTTTTCCCAAATTCTAGTACGTACTTTATATCTTTCATTTTATAACATGCCTAAGTTTTTATTCTCCTACCACACAACTTATATATATATATATAAAGGTTTATAATAATAATAATAATAATAATAATAATATTAATATCTCATATTTGATGGTAAAATATATATAATTATACTTGGACACATCATTTGAGCCCAAATCAAACCCCACAAACTCTTGTGTGTGGAGCTGAGCCCACAGCATGGCCCAAGGCCCATCAGGCCCGGCCCAACTCCCTTCTCCTCCTCCCCCTCGTACCTGTTCAAAAAGAAAGAAAAAATCCGCTGCGGGCTGGACTCGAACCCGATTCAGTCCTGAACACACACACGCGCCACACCATTGAACCACTTATCAAGTTTGTGATTTAAACTAGACATCATTTCTTTTATAAACTTTTAAGCCAAAACTAAACCTTTCCCCCCTCTGCTGCTGTTCGACGCGCACACAGCCAAGGCAAATGTGTTGGTTAACCAAATCTTCCAAGGCTAATCATATAATTAAACCAAAGATTTTTGGAAACCATTTAATCTCGCATCAAGACTGATGCAATCTTTCCACAATTAACCAACAATTAATCACGATTTAAGCATAATCACGCATTTGACCATGTAATTGGTCAAAGAATTTAAACCTTCCATCTACGCAATATCAGTATAAATTGAGACGTCCCGAACCATCTCTTTGTGCCGATAACATTCTCTCAACAATCAATTTCTGTTTTATTTCGTCTTTCGAAGCATACTAGTTCGGGTTGACTTTTCTGTTGACCAAGCAAATTCACACGATTCGTGTTTGTAAATCCAATCTTTTTGATGGGTTTTGTTATTCGGCATTCACACAACAATAACCCTCTGATTAATTGGGTTATTGTTGTGTGAATCATTCAATTGAAAAGCTAGGGTTCGATTCATTTATAATTGGGGAAGAACACTTCAGTACATGATGTTATAATTTAAACAAACAGAAACTAAACACAACCACTGATCTAGATCAAGTGGTTGTGTCTGGTGCCTTTGAATCAGCCCACGCGAATTCAAACCCCAGCATCAACAATATATTTTTTTTTTGAAAACAATCAAGTCTTATATATATATATATATATATATATATATATATATATATATATAGGGTGTGGATAATGTGGAAACCCATTGTTAGATGGTAAACCTTGGAAACCCTATCCTAGCCATCCATTGTATTTGATCAAGGGTTAGGATTAAATATGGAGACTTTTTGTGTAAGAAAATAATATTATAATGGGGCAAGTACAAATAAGGGTAGTTTAGTAAAGTTACTTTAGGGTCATGTCACAACCTCTCTCCTACTTTTTCAAAGTCATGTCACACCCTCTCTCCTACCTTTTTAAAGTCAACATCACCATCTCTCTTCTCTCTCCTACTTTTTGTTTAAGAAAATATTATTATAATGAGTCATGTCACACCATCTCTCTCCTCTCTCCTACTTTTTGTTTAAAAAATATTATTATAATGGGTCATGTCACACCCTCTCTCCTACTTTTTGTTTAAGAAAATAGTAATATAATGGGGCAAGTACAAATAATGTGTTAATGTTGCATACGAGGGTAACATGTGTTAGTTGGTCATAAAGGGCTAACATGTGTTATCTAATATTATAAAGTTAAACCTGTTGCCCCCATATACCCATCAGAAGATCTAACATTTGTTAGTATGAGTGGTGTGGTAACATATGTTAAACCTGTATCATTTGTCAACCGTTTTGTCTTTTTTACCACTCCTGTTTTCAATTCATAAGTTTACAAAAGAAATAAGTAAACATAGCATACAAACTATTAACACACATTATTAAGACTTGTCATAATAGGTTAACACATGTTATTTGGTAACACGTGTTATTACAAAGTATCATTACAAACTATTGAACAAGAGATAAACCTACCCAAGACATTCATATGAACTGCATGTAAAGGGTAACATGTGTTAATGTTGCATGAGAGGTTAACATGTGTTATTTGGTAACATTTATTAAACTTGTATTTTATGTCAGCCCTTTTTTTTTGTCTTGGTTACCACTATAGTTTTTACTTCATAAGTTTACTGAGAAATAAAATATACAAACTATTAATACACGTTATTACAAAGTATCATTACAAACTATTGAACCACACAAAAACCTACCCATGACATTCAAATGAACTGCATGGAAGGTTAACATGTGTGAATGTTGCATAAGAGGTTAACATGTGTTAACACTTGTTAATTCGAAAATCTAGTGGTATCAACTGTTACTCAAATCATCATCTGTGATACTAAAAGATAACCATACAGGAAAGTTAACACATGTTAATTCGAAAAACACAATAATATCATGTAGTAGCTGCAAGTAATAAAACACACCCCAAAAGAATTTACTGAAGCATATGCTTGTTGTTTACTAGGGTGTAAGAAACAAAATTCTAATAAAACATACTAGATTTAGACGTTTATGGTCCATATAAGTCAAACAAAAACATCCCCCAAACAAACTCTTTAATGTAAAAAAAATTCAATTACAAGAACTTAAAAGATGCGTGTCAAACAAAAAACACTACTCAAACGTAAAGAATACAAAAAAAAAAACTTAACTTCTAACATACTAACAGAAGTAACACATGTTAACCCAGTCAGGCATTTCATCAAACACTTGGAGTGCATATATACAATACACAAAAGACATTATAATTACCTTTTAACAGAAGTAACACATGTTAACCCAGTCAGGCATTTCATCAAACACTTGGAGTGCATATATATAATACACAAAAGACATTATATGGTACAACATTCTATATTATTTCTATATCTAAAAACACAAAAACAACAAAATAAACAAGAAAAATTATTGAGCTCACCATGACAAACGACATTACATGACACATTGTTTCTTCTTTTCTATTTACATTTTATTTGGACTTGAAATAAACATAATATTATTTTATCAAGATAATAAGATAAAGAAAAGTAAATTTCTTTAAAAATCCCTAAGAATGCTTGTTTGTGAGAGATAATATTATACAAACCGGTGGCTAAGCATTGACTATACAAAGTGAAGGTGGAGTTGAATTCCAGTTAAGCAACTCTTCAAATCATTTGCATTATTGCTTTATTTACTTCATCTATTTCTTGATCACCTGAACCACCGGCCACCACTGTGGTAACCGTCTCCTCCACCACTACCTCTTTCCTCTTGCCACCAAGCTCCACCTTCATCACCCGACCCGACCCTGACCCTTTTCCGGGTCGAACCTGCTACACTCCAAAGTGAGAGTTATCACCGGCTTGAACCCGGATCTGTTCAGATCTGTGATGATGCTCCCCCTGTTGAACCACCAGCTTGAACCCGGATCTGTTTTCAGATCTATAGGTGTTTGAAGTTTCGTGTGGTTTTAAAGTTTTTCAGAAGTTTTGTAGAGAGAAAGAGAGAGAGAGAGAGAGAGAGAGAGAGAGAGAGAGAGAAAAAGAAAAGTGGGTTTGTAGAAGGTGTAGAGAGAGAGTTAGTGATATCTTGAATATGGAGGTGTACAAACCTTCTCTTGTACTTAATGGAGATATCCTAGAGATTGTCAAAAGATGCTAGAGGTAAAATTACTTCACTACCCTTATGTTATTATTAAATTGGTTGTGGATTGTGATGATGTGGCTTGATTCTAGCCACACCTTGGGTTTTCATGGTTTACTACATAACTATGGTTTCCTATAGATACTAACACTATATATATATATATATATATATATATATATATAATTACTTATATTTTAAAATTCGTTTTTAAATACTAAAACTCTTTTATAAATTCTACAAAAATCATTTTATGTTAATCTAGTGAAAAAGTTTAACATACAATTTTTAGTTTTCAAAAATTTATTTATTTAATATATTTAATAAATAATTCAAGTTTATTCCATTTTATTTATAAAATTCTATAAAAATATCAAAACAATTTTATAAATTTCCACAAAAATTATTCTGAGTTTTTATAACATTAAACTTGATTTTTATTTCTGAAAAATCATTTATTTAATATTTTTAATCAATTTTTGTTAGTTTTAATCATAAATAAATCATAATAAATTCATTTTTCAATATTTTTGCACCAAAATTTTATATAAATTATTTCTATTTATTTGGAACAGAAATACAATTTTTAAAGTAATAATTCTCTAATTTTAATATTTTTAAATATTAAAGTTATATTTTGACAATTTGTAATAAATAGATTTAATATCCTATTTTTAAGAAAATAATTTTATAAAAATTATTTTCATACTTAAAACTTTATTTTGTGACCATCTTTAATTTGAAATTTACAAAAAGACTTTTGTTTATTTATTTATCAAATTTCTCTTATTTATTTAAACATATTATTTATTAATCAAACGAACATTTATCCCCAATTCGAAACCCTAGAATATATTTGTAGACTAGAAAGACTTAGACATATTTATTACCTTAATTATAGGGTAATACTTGGCATTGTTGGGCAACATATATTCTATTTCACGAGACTTAACATTTTGCTAAGGTGAGTTTACATAGCCCCTTTACTCTATTTTCACTATTTTTGGGGTGAAACATGTTTAAACATTTTATACTATCATTTACTTGTGATTCAATTACAACATCATTCTATCATTTGACTGTAACAAAAAGACACAGTACAATCATTAACAATGATCAAGCCGCCTGTTTAGATTATAGCGCTATAGGTCTGACAAACCCATCCCCCCGCATAAATTCAGGGATGATCGATAACAGTAACAACATTTAACTAACTTGCGAGTTAGTCATCAGTCGATACAAGGTTTGGTTGTACAAAGACGCATTGTTACATGTCAGAATCATTCTCTATCATCATACAACTGTGAATGTTGTACAAACTATTGTTATCAATTATATTCAAAAACCTATGTATCCTCACCAACTTTTGTTGACCCAAAATATTTTCAAACTTAACATGTTTCAGGTTCTACTTGCTTGAAGATTTGAGTTAATGCTTGAAGATGTGTGCATAGTATTATTCATTTTGATGTACGAATTCTTGTAGAACAATTGTATGTAATTTATTTAAATCATTTAGTAAAATTTATTATTCACTATGAGCTACTGAACAATCATCAATACGTGACATCCCGATGTTTCCGCCATCGGTTGGGGTGTTACACAACTACTGGTAACATCATAAACATTGAGAACAATGCATCGAAAGAATAGATACTATACCACCATAAAACAATCTATGCACATACATATAAAATCCATATAACGTGAAAACAAAAAATAAAACCCTATGAAACACCTAAAATACATTTTCCCATATCCTGGTAGTCCTTAACCTTTATCCTTCGCCTCCATAAACCCCTATCATGGACCATGTCCTCAGAGAGGTGCAACCCCAGTAAATCTTGTCTAACCCGCTCATCCCACGTCAATTTCGGTCTGCCTCTACTCCTCTTCCCTTCCACAGTGAGACCTTCTACCACTCTAACTGGCGCAGTCGTCTGTCTCCTCTTCACATGCCCAAACCATCTCAATCTCCCCTCTTTTATCTTATTCGAGATACTAGCAACCCCCAATCTATCCCTTAAAACCTCATTTCTTATCCTGTCTAACCGTGTGTGTCCGCACATCCACCTTAACATCCTCATCTCATCTACCTCCATCTTCTGTACTTGCAGTTTCTTGGATGCCCAACAGTCAGAGCCATATAACATAGCCGGTCTAATAGCTACCCTATAAAACTTCCCCTTTAAGTTAGTTGGAAATCTTCTGTCGCACAAAACCCCAGTAGCTGCTCTCCACTTACACCATCCAACCTGGATGCGGTGGGCTACGTCACTATATATCTCTCCATCCCTTTGTACAAATGATCCTAAATACTTAAACTTAGTTACCTGTGGCACCACCTGTCCCTCAATGGTAATCTGAGTGTCCTCGTCATTGCCCACGCCACTAAAGTCACAGTGCAGGTACTCCGTCTTGGATCGACTAATCCTTAAACCTTTACTTTCTAGTGCTACACGCCACTCCTCTAGCCTCGCATTCAAACCTTGTTTACTCTCGGAGACTAACACAATATCATCTGCAAAAAGCAAGCACCACGGGACCGTCTCCTGGATCAACTTTGATAACTCATCTAGGACAATCGCAAACAGGAAAGGGCTCAAGGCAGACCCTTGATGGAGTCCTATTTCTACAGGGAAAGATTCAGTTTCTCCTACAGGCGACCGAACGCTAGTCTCTGTCCTAACATACATATCTCTAATTAGGTCTATATACTTCCCAGAAACCCCTCTACTCTCTAAACTGTCCCAAATCAGTGTACGAGGCACGCTGTCATATGCCTTTTCAAGATCAATGAACGCCATATGCAAATCTCTCTTCTTCTCCCTATATTTTTCCATCAATCTCCTAAGGATATGTATAGCTTCTGTAGTAGACCGCCCTTGCATGAAACCAAATTAGTTAACCGTAACTTGAGTTTCTCTTCTAAGTCTAGACTCGATTACTCTCTCCCATAATTTCATAGTATGTCCTAGCAGGTTAATCCCTCTATAATTCCCACAACATTGGGCGTCTCCTTTTTTCTTATACAAAGGTACTACTACACTAGTCCTCCATTGATCTGGCATCCTTCCAGATTTGAAAATAAGATTAAATAACGTTGTTAGCAAATGAACTCCGACTTCTCCCATACACTTCCACGCCTCAATCGGAATGTTATCCGTCCCAACCGCTTTAGCCCTTCCCATCTTACTAAGTGCTGCTCTTACCTCTCCCTATGTGATACGTCGACAATAACAATTATTCCTTTGGAGCCTTTGAGTAGACGAGTTGTCATTTTGTTGTTGGAAATACCTCCCATTGTTGAAGAGATTTTGGAAGTATGTTTGCCACCGGAACTTAATGTCATGTTCCTTGACTAAAACGCGTCCATTCTCTCCCTTTATAAACTTCACCACCCCTAAGTCATGCCTCCTACGCTCCCTAGCTTTTGCGATCTTGAACATATCATGCGCCCCCTCTTTTGTTTCCAGGCGTTCATACATCCTTTTGTAAGCTGCATTCCTCGCTTCTGTCACTGCCTTCTTCGCCTCCCTTTTGGACTGTTTGTATCTCTCCCTCAAAATCACTCGCTCCTCCTCCTCTGTGCACCCCAAAAGATCTCTAAGTAGTATAATCTATACATATAATAAACAAAAGCAATTGTGGACACATGACACTCCCACATTGCACCCTCAATCTTCTCTCCTCCCACATTGTGTCACATGGAAAAAGGTGAGAATTTATAAAATTTTCTTTTTTTTTTAAATCAAAAATCATTCTTAATTAATGCTGGTCAAGAATCATTTAGTAATATTAACTTTCCTAAACCATTCTCAATCATACACAACAACCAATTATTATCATCTCTTTCAAACACTAAACCAATCAAACCATCAAAGCCATCTCCTTCGTCTCATCTCCTTCAAGGTATCGTCTCTTCCATTCTTCTGTAACATTATCGTTCTTCGTCTATCACGTTCCTCTGTTTTTGTTTTCATTTTTTTTTCTGTAACATTATCGTGGCCGATTAATATTTTTCTATTTTTGTTTTAACTGAGTTTAATGATTTAGGTTTCATATCTTGATTTATTGTGTATTATTGTTTAGGTTTAATAATTTTTCAGTTTTAGGGTTCATGTTTTTCTTTCTTTTTCATACTGATTTGAATAATTTAGGTTTCAATCTTGATGTATTGTGTATTATTCTTTATGTTTAATAAGTTTTCAGTTTTAGGGTTCAATGATTTCATACATAATTCTCCATCGTCTCATCTCCTTCTTCTTCAAGGTATCATCTTTCCATTCTCCTATAACACAAGCTCTGATGTCGAATTTCTCAACAATGATATGCTATTAATATGTGTAGGTGTTCATAAAGAGGAGCGTTTGGAGAAGCTTGTGAATAAGTATGAAAATGTTAATTGAACGAATTGATTGGTTGGACCGACTTGCTTTTAATGGTATGATCTTGATATCAGTAAAAATAGGAGGTTTCATATGTATGTGTTTGTTGATTTGTACATTGTTTTGTTTTGAATTTTATTTTTGTTTTAAAATGTTATTTCTAGGGTGGGTTTGCTAATGGGAGTTATTGTATGGGATCAATAAGGTTATTGTACGTGTTCAAGAATGTTCATGTTGGTGTTCTTTCATATGTTCTTGAGGATCATCTTTTTTTGGATTTTCATCAACAGGAATGAATGTTTTTATTGTTTGATTCTAGAAAAAATGAATAATAGGTTAGTATATTCGGATATGGGGCTCCAGTTTGGATCATTCATTCGAAATTCAAAATCCATAAATTGATTGAAAATTTAAATGAGTTTCCTATATTGGAGGTTAATAATATGGAATGATTATCGTGGGTTTAAAGAAGGGGGAGATTAAAATATAGTATAAATATTTTTAAGTGGATATTTCTATAAGATATTCTAAATGGAAAAAAAAATCCTTTTTTTAGTGGATCTTTCACTTGTAATCTATACATATAATAAACCAAAGCCATTTTAATTACATGGCACTCAAAGAGGCATTCTCTTCTTTGAGTAAGCCATGTGTCATCTCATGTGGCATTGAGATATTTTAGGAAAAAAATAATTTAAAAACAAAATTGAATTTTTAACCCTCATGTTTCCTCCCATAATTTTTAAACGTTAATATCTTTAATATACGAGATTTTTTAAAGAAAAAAAATTACACCAAATTAACGAGCGTTTTATTATCTTTCCAACGAGTACCATAATGCTATATAGAAACGGATAAATTTTTTGTGGGGTTTTGTTATACAGGAAAAAAAGCACAAAGTGTTCAGGTAAATCATTAATCATCTATAGGCAAGTCACTAATTATGTTCAAATCAGTAAATATTAAAAAAAAAATCAACCAGAGCCGAATAGGTTAATAGAGTTATGCGTTGTTTTAAGTTAGGTATCAATATTAGTATGTTAGAGTTGTACATTTGTTTAGTCTTTAAGATATGTGTTAATATTAGAGTTACATTAAAGTTCTACATTCTTTTAAGTTAGGTGTTAGCATTGGAGTTGTACATTGTTAATTTGTTTTAGGTTAGATATTAATATTAGAGTTATACATCAGTCTATTTCATATGTAAAATTGATGTATCATATTAAATTTCTCAACCCGGGACGCTCCCGGGGTATAATCTAGTTTCTAATATTTAAATATCTAAGTAACTTACTGACGAAGAATATTATTTTCATAATAGAAATAACGCAGGCAAATTTTCTCAGAAGTTGGAGTTCTCAGAAGACAAATTTGAGATGACTTTTGCTACAAATTACTTAGCTAATCTCTTTATTCCTTATATTTATCTATTTACATTTTTTAGAATATCTAATAGAAATATCCACGTTTTAGTCTTTTTACCTTTTTTTAACAAAAAACAATAAATAAGAATGAAAAAGGAAACTGACGTAAATTAGAAACACGTTAAATTTCTTTATTACATTTAAATTACTCACTGTCTAAATTTAGTGTAATTTATGTTGGTAATAAGTTAAATTTCGATTTTCGAGTTTTTAATTTCAAAATTCAAATGAAAATTCAAAATATAGAAAATTTCAAATTTTGAGTTTTGGTTAATAATGGTAAGAAATTACACATACTAATTATCCTTTTAATTACACATTTAATAAGATTCAAAGTCTCTACATAAGTAGTGTCAACTCTCCAATTAATACATTAATTGATCCTATTAATTGTGTTATATTATTCTATTATTAGTTTAGCTTATATTGGTAATCAATTAAATATCGAATTTGGAATTTCAAATTTCAAATTATAGTTCAAAATGTTTAAATTCGAATTTGACAAAATATAAAATTTTGTCAAATTTTGGTTAATAATTATAAGAAAGTACATATACTAATTATCCTTTTATTTACAGTTTACACAGTTGATATGATTCAAAGTCCCTATATAAGTTGTGTCAACTCTTATTAATTGCCCTATATTATCCTAATATTAGTTTAGCTTATATTGGTAATCAATTAAATAACGAATTATCAATTTCAAATTAAGATTCGAAATATTTAAATTCGAATTAGACAAAATTTCAAATTTCAAATTTTGTTTAATAATGGTAAGAAATTATACATACTAATTATCCTTTTAATTAAACATTTTAATGACTTAATCTTTAAAAAAAATTTGAATTAAAGTTAATAATGGTAACCATTACACCTATTTATTATCTTTAAATTATGAATTCATAATATATTTAAAATATAACAATTAATAATTTTGGTTGTAATTTTCTCAAATTAATTACAAGTAAAAATTAAAATTTTAAATACTAGACTTTGAAATTATAGATTTATGTTAAACTTTAAAAATACTTGAATACTAAGTGTTTTATTTAAATATTTAATCTCAAAAATTTGAATTTAAGATTTCTGGTAACTAGGGCTGCAAACGAACTGAACTTTCAGCGAACAATTCATGAACCGTTTGGCGGGAAGTTCGTTTGTGTTCGTTCGTTTAATAAATGAATGAACACGAACAAAAAATTTTGTTCGTTTAGTTAAACGAACGAACATGAACAGAGGTCATGTTCGTTAGTTTATGTTCGTGAACGTTCAGTAACGTGTTCGTTTATATTCGTTTGTGTTCGTTAGTTTATTAAGGTTTTTAATTTTTATACTTTTTTATATTCTTTTATTTTTATTTATTTTACCCAATAAATAATATATATGAGGTAAATATATAAATAATATATATGAGGTAAATATATGACTATATGAGATTAATAAACCTATTTTTTGTATCCAAGCTCATTATATGTTTCCACGTTCCAACGTTGATGCCCTCCACCTCCAACGCGTTTCTCTATGACTTAGTTGTTCGGACAATTAGGTTATTATATTTTGGGAGGATCTAGCTAATGTCTTAATGTATGTGAATTCGATGTTATTCCAAAGTTACTATATGTCCGTTTGTGTTTGTATCCGTTCATGAACACTTCTTTGGGTTCATTTGTGTTCATGAACACTTGTTTGTGTTCATTAATGTCCATTTGTGTTTAGGTGCGTTCATGAACAAAATTAACAAACGAACACGAACATGAGTGTTTTCTTAACAAACGAACAAAAACAGAAATTCTCGTTCGGTAAGTGTTCATGAACTGTTCGTGAACACATAATTTTCTTAACAAACGAACACGAATAAGGCCTTGTTCGTGTTCGTTCCGTTTGTTTGCAGCCCTACTGGTAACATTTAGATTTAGATTTACTTAACACATTTAAAATATTTAATTCAAATTTTTGAATGATTTGAATCTTTCAAATTTTGATTACTAGAATTTGAATTGATAGATTTAAATTAAACTTTATAAATACTCAAATATTAAATGTTCTATTTAAGTATATAATTTCATATTTCGATATCTATAATTTTATTTTTTAAATTTTTTTAACATTATAAAAATTCTAAATTTTGGATAATAATAGTAACAATAAGACTTAATTATAACATTTAATTCAAATTTTGAATTATCTGAATATTTAAAAAAATCAAACTTTGAATTTAAATTAATAATTGTAACAATTAATTCTACTATGACCATTAAAATAGAGATATTATAATTAGAGATTTCCTAATATATTTAAAATTTAACAAATCATAGTTTTGATTATAAATTTCTCCAATTAGTTTTAACTTAAAATTCAAATTTTGCTTACTAGAATCTGAATTGATAGATTTCAGTTAAAATTTATAGCTATTCAAATATTAAATGTTCTATTTAAGTATATAATTTCATATTTCAATATTTATAATATAAATTTTAAAATTTTGTTAACATTATTAAAATTATACATTTTGAATTCTAGATAATAATGGTAATACTTAGACTTAATTATAGCATTTAATTCGAATTTTGAATTATTTGAATATTTTAAAAAATTTCAAACTTTTGAAGTTAAGTTAATAATTGTAGCAAACAATCCTAATAACAGTTTTAGTTATAAATTTCTCAAATTAGTTACAATTTAAAATTCAAATTTTGAATACAAGAATTTCAATTGATAGATTTCAGTTAAAATTTATAAATATTCAAATATTAAATGTTCTATTTAAGTATATAATTTCACATTTTAATATCTATAATGGTAACAATTAGACTTAATTATAACATTTAATTCGAATTTTGAATGATCTAACTCAAACAGTGTCTTACTTTTAACATTTTATCAGAAATATTTTTCACTACTATTTATTTTTTACTAGATAATACTCCTCAAATACCATCTGATAACAAGATTCCAGTAAAGTTCCAAAGGCGTCAATTCCCAATAAACGTATGTTTCGCAATGACCATCAATAAAAACCAAGGACAGTCTTTATCGAAGGTTGGATTGTATTTAAAAGACCCCGTATTCTCACATGGCCAACTTTATGTCGCATTGTCAAGAGTTAAAAGCAGGGCAGTGGTGAAATTACTTATGCTAGATAGAGGTTTACAAAAAAACCGGTTTGTCAAACCGGCCCGATCCAAAAACCGGTTCTGCAAAAACCGGTTTTTTTTTCAAACCGATGGGAAACCGACCCGATTCACCGGTTTGGGTTCGATTGGCCAATTCGTGGACCGGTTATGGTTGAAAACCGGTTTAAGAGGAAAACCGGTTTGAAAAAAACGGTTTTTGAGGAAAAACCCGATTTTGACAGTGTATTTGGATTCACTTTGACCGGTTTGGCAAAAAAACTGGTTTTAAAACCGACCCAAATCGGTTCCAATAGATGGTGATCTTCGGTGCTAAAAACCGGTTTGGAAACCGGACCGGTTTGAGGAAAAACCGGTTTTTGAACTAAAAAAAAACGAAACCGGTTTTAAAACCGGTTCGGTTTGACAAAAAAAACCGCTTTGTACATCACTAATACTAGATGGTGATGGGAATCTCAAGACTAAAACAAAAAAATGTGGTGTATAATGAAATATTTAGTGATATTTGAATAAAATGTGTATTCCTTGCTTTTAAATTTTAATAAAATATTTCTACTATATTTTGTTTATAGGTTAAAACGCTTCAAATAATTGTTAGTTGTTGAACCGCGTACCACGCGGGCAATAGTCTATGTATTATTATTTTTGAACTAATTGGGAGGCTGTCTTTTCATTAGATGTATTCAAATTGGCCTCTTAAACTTAGAGAAACAAATATTTGAACACGAAAATTAAAAGTAAAACACGTTTTAGTTGTATTTTAATGACTTTTATTATTATACTCCAAGGTTGACCACTGGCCAGTAGTATTTGACAACCCTCTTTGAATTTTAAATCTTGATCTTTTTGTAAGCCACTTTTGTAGTGTTTTTGACTCATCTAGAGGCTCACTCATGAAACATATCGAATGTCATTAATTTAAATCTCAGAAGAATACATACTCTTTGAAAAGAATACGTTTTGATTCTTAACGGCCTGGTATTGTGGATCATTTAACTAAAAAAAAAAAAATCGGTATGTCTAGAATTTTCAATCATTCACTAGTCACTAAAGAAAATCTGATAATATTGTGTTTCATTGTAGTTAAAATTATCATTTTAGTAATTTCTGTAATTTGTTATGACTTCCTTTTTAATAGCAACTAGTGTTTTTCCCCGCCACACACGTTGCGGCGGCGACGTCGTATGATAGAGGCTACAATCAAGCTAAATTTATGTGAAATTCATACCGTCAAATTGAAGCGTATTACATTTGATCCGACATATAAGAAATTCATTTGCATTTTTTCAAACCAAAAAAGAACATTCTTTTGAGCCATGCATTCCATGCCATTTTCATCCAAATCTATACACTTGAACTTGAAAAGAATATGCAAGTAATAATTTTCTCTATGTTAGGCTCATTTTGCAAATATAAAATACTATTATATGCCTGCCATCCAGAAGTTTGTTGCAGTTTATGATCCTACCTTCTTTTCTGTCACTGCTTATAGTAGCTGTAACATTTAGCAATTCAAGATTCAGATGACCAGCTTGGTTTACTGGCTAATCAATAGATTGCATAGTTGGATACACGTCTATGTGATTCTTGTGTGTCTAATAGTAAACATTGATGAGTGGCATGAGGCTGCAAAAAAATTCCAAATTAACCTCTTTGTATGAAACTTTATGCGTGTGTGTAACATGGAACACATCTAGGCGTAGCGAAATTTATAAATTCAATATGGGGTATTAGGATTGAGCACATAGTTGAACATTTATCTATCCATAAAAATAAAACGATCTTGAAAAGAAGTTTAAATAACTTACTTGTCATGGGCAGTATAACAAGAGCGCATACTGCAAGAAATAAAAGGTAAAATATGTAAGAAACCTTTAGGATAATGTTAATTAAAACAGGAAAAACATCTTACTGTCCCTTTCTTGTGTTTGTGACTGATTCAAGGTGCCAAATCGTTAGGTACGACGCCCAGTCCGCATCCTGGAGCGCACAATAGAAGTTCGATACGCAGGCTGACGATGTGAGGTTACTAACGAAGGAAAAATGCGGTTAGACGAAGAAGCTACATCAGCGTCCGACACATCACAACGCCTACATGTCGCATGCAGCTGCTAACAAAACGTGCAGAAGTCAATTTGAGCATACAGTGTGGTCCTAAAAAATAAGACTACATAGTGCATATATGCTTGAAGCACCATGCATGAACTAAACACTAAGGACACGTAAACATGATTGGTTAGAAATGAAATTTCATTGCAAGTACACCATTTTGCAAAAGACTTAAAATGAACATCAATTTGATATTTGTACACATGAAATTCAATCTCTACACAAACAAAAAAGCATCCAACACAATTGACAAAGTTAAATCATGTGCAAACTAAATAAACATAATAAGCATATTTATAACACGAATCAAAAATCTATTCGATTTAGAAATCATGAATTATCTCCTTGGCTGCACCCCTATTAAAAACCAAAAAAAGGCCAACGAACACGAACGGGAAGGATGAAAGCGAGTTGGTAAACTTCCAATTCATATCAAACTGCAGAAGCTCATATTTTCATTTGTTAATGATACTAAAAAGTTGGCTATGGAAATAACAACAACAACAACCAAGCATAGTAAAGTCCCACAAATAGCAAAGCTATTAGTAGGGTCCGGGGAGGGTGAGATGTAGGCAAGCCTTACCTCTATCCCTAAGGATAGAGAGACCGCTTCCAGGGAGACCCTCTGCTCAAACACACAACGAAAAACAAACACACACACCCGAAAAAAAGGAGGAAGGAAGATATACACGCACACAACTACTGATAACATCATAGACATTGAAAGCAATGCAATCGAAAGAATAGACACTATACCACCATACACAACGTATACACAAATATACAGGAAGACAAACATGTAAAATCCACATAACGTGAAAACGAAAGTAAGACCCTACGAAACGCCTAAAATGCCTTTTTCCCATATCCTAATAGTCCTTAGCCTTTATCCTTTGCCTCCATAAACCCCTATCATGGACCATGTCCTCAGAGAGGTGCAACCCTAGTAAATCTTGTCTAACCCGCTCATCCCACGTCAATTTTGGTCTGCCTCTACTCCTCTTCCCTTCCATAGTCAGACCTTCTACCACTCTAACTGGCTCAGTCGGCTGTCTCCTCTTCACATGCCCAAACCATCTCAATCTCTCCTCTTTTATCTTATCTGAGATACTAACAACCCCCAATCTATCACTTAAAACCTCATTTCTTATCCTGTCTAACCGTGTGTGTCCGCACATCCACCTCAACATCCTCATCTCAGCTACCTCCATCTTATGGCTATGGAAATCAAAATAGCATAAAGCAACCATCTTCAGCTACCACAAAGAACAAACATACATATTTGTTAAGTTAGTTCAATAAAAGCATATGTTTTCTTCACTATACGCTAACTTTAAGAGACACAGGATTTCATACCTTGATGTAAGAGCTTCAACTGAAAATTTGAGCGATTTTTAGGGTTTTACATGCAGAGAATCGTGCGCTTATTATCATCATCATCGTCGTCTCCCGATTGATGCACTGAGGTACCTGGAAGGCGTACACTCAGTAAACATTAATCATGTAAACCAACAACAATTTTACACAATCATGAAAACATGACAACCACAAATATCATTTCATAACAATCCAAAGCAACTAAACAGAGTTAATTAGATCAGTTGCAAATAAAGTAAGAAAACAACAAAGAAATCGACAAAAGGAAAACAAATCAATGAAACTGAGAGGCTCAAAGTCCCCAAAAGTTGGTTGCGAGGTGTGTTGCAGATAAAAACCTACCATCCCGCAACCTCGGCAAACCATCTCTTCACCGATTTTCTGTAACAAATTGAGACGCATCATAGCCATCATAACCAAATTTCTGCTACAAATCGAGATTCGATAGGCCCACAAAGTATCCAACTAAACCCGACAACCATACAAACCAAAACCAAAACCGATACCGAGTATAAGCTCATCGGAGGCGGCCAGTCCAACTGCGTCTCATACGACACCGCCTAAACCTACCACTATCAAATCGACTGCCAGAGCCACTAACTACAGAACCCCCTCTCTGTTTCTTTCTAAAGGAATTCGTATATGTTCCTCTCTTTAAAAATGAAAGAGTTACAATGAACCCCACTCCTCAACGATGAACATTGACTGTAGCATCAATCGAAGGAGAAGTAGTTGTATCGCTGGATTAAATTCGGCAATCGCCGGCGCGGTTCCGTCATGATTCGTGGGGGAAACCAACCTGTCCTCTCATCTATCTCTTTCTTATTTACTGATTTTATGTGTTTTGTGAGAAATAAAGGCGGTGAGAAGGAGGAGGAACTGTATGGTGTGGCAGATGTAGGAGGAAAACCAAAAAGGCACGTGTCAGCAGGCAAAAAAGCAAAGGGGGAAAGGGTATGTGCCGGGAATCGAACACCAAAACAGCCACTTAAGAAAACAAGCCAGAAACCAAGATGCCAGAGGATATTATTATTAAAAATCCGAAAAACCATCTATATACAGACATAATAAGCGAGAGGAGGGAAAAGGAAATCATTTATTTGTTTATTTATTTTATTAAATTGTAAGCTAGCCTCCAAACTTACAAGAGTCATAAGGGCATAAACTTTTGACAACCTCACCAATTTTGTAAGCTTTCATCTAGGGGTGTTGAAATAGAAGGTGGGGGAGTGTGAATAGCTGGAGCCAGTGAATCAGATAATATATTAAGTTCTGGTGTAGTGGTATGGAGTTTTAATTATAGGTGAGTTGGATTTAGTGGTCACAAGTTCGAGCCTTGAAAAATACCAGGTTTTGCCGATTATTCATTGTCGTGTCTTTAGGCGGTTGGTCGGATTTTCTCTGGATTGGTGGACCTGGAGGACCGGATGCCTCGTGGGTATGCTGAATTCGTAATAAAAGGATTTCCACGCGAGCCCGTGACGACTTTGTTTGGCCTTTCAAAAAAAATTACCGCTATCCTAATTTCAATTAGGTCTCATGATTAGTGAGCTTTTGTTAATTACTCAATTTGCCTATGATGATCAACATGAGGTCAATGTTTACAAATTCAGACACTTATTATAAGTTTCACTACTCATATCTTAACTAAAAGAAAGACGCCTGCTGATCGACAAATAAAAGCAGCTTTTACAACGTTGAAATCTTCACTTAACTCATATGATGATTAAGGAGCGATCATAATAATATGATTGTTTAAGCATTGATATCATATTTTTTTCATTCTATTCCACTATGTAATTAAAGAAAAGTGGATATGAAGAGTGCATTGACACACGTCGATTTTTTTTAGCTACTAACGCCATAAATTGTTTATATATTTGTTTATATGTTGCATTTCACATGTATGTTTCTGGTTTGGTGTTATTTGTAACCTCACGAATTTTCCCATTTATTTTGCATTAAAGTATTTCCCGATCCATGATATAAAGTCTAATTTATTTTTAAGTATTCTTATCTTTATCCGTGCACTCTATTTTTCTAAGTTCCTTTTATCATTGTACTTAAAAAAAAAATCTTCAATCATGACATATGTCTTATCCTAATTCTATTTATAAAATCGTCATTTTATAAGACGGTGTTTTTTTTTTATTTTCTAATTCAAACTAATGATTTTTTTTTTCTTAGATAAAGCCTTGAGTCAAATAGTCAAAGTCCTAGTCAAAGTCTTAGTCAAATAGTCAATTCATCATAAAACCTTACTTTATGGTGTTGACCAATTTTAATGGCTAATTGAATCCAAAACTAGTATAAAAACCCACCTATGACTCATTATACTTTGCACCTCTAAATCGATTGTTTCAATTCGATTAAACTCTCCCTCATACTTTTCTTCTATAGTCTATTACTTCTACTAGGGGTGTAAATGACACGTAGCGGCTCGGGATCGGCTCGGGATCGGCTCGGTAAAATGCTCGAACGAGCCGAGCCTTAACGAGCCCGAGCCCGAGCCCGAGCCTGAAATATGGCTCGTTTAGTTATCGAGCCCGAGCTTGGGCCCTAGATACAAAGCTCGATTGGGCTCGCGAGCCTAATCGAGCCTTAACGAGCTAAAGCCCGAACCCGAGCCCGAGCCTAAGTTATAGCCTTAACGATTGGGCTCGCGAGCCTAAGTTATAGCCGAGCTTTTGCGAGCTCGAGCCGAGCTTTTGAGCTCGTTTGAGATTCTCAAATCACCTCGAGCCGAGCCGAGCTCGAGCTTTGGATTTTGCTAGCGAGCCGAGCTCGAGCTCAAGATTGTAGGCTCGAACCGAGCCGAGCTCGAGCTCGAGCTTCACTAAACCTTAACGAGCCCGAGCCGAGCCCAGTCAGGCTCGGGCTCGGCTCGGCTCGTTTACACCCCTAACTTCTACAATTGAAGCTTTGATTATAAGCTCTTGTAATTGGCAACTTTGGGGCTACACATATTCTATTTCTCAAGACTTAATACTTTGCTAAGGTGAGTTTACGTAACCATGTTTATGCGATTCTTTATACTTGCAACATTTAAGCAATTCTACATGCATGTCTAGTTGTAAACTTTAATGCCTCATGAATAGACAACAACAACAGTTTCAACGAGTTTCAACATTACATAATCATTAGCTATGGCCAAAGCCGGCGATACTCAATAATAGATCTATTGGATTGACAATCCCA
Organism: Ambrosia trifida; assembly: GCA_028751855.1. NCBI lineage: Eukaryota > Viridiplantae > Streptophyta > Magnoliopsida > Asterales > Asteraceae > Ambrosia > Ambrosia trifida. Next base: position 119,946,699 of record CM054127.1, read on the forward strand.
CCCGGATACGTGTACCTCCTACATAGGTAGCGTGGGTGATTGTTATCGTTCCAACATATTATTAAGGTGAACCGTGGATGACGGGATGGACCTAAACGAGTCGGAGGTTTGATTATGTCGATTCAACATATTATGTTTATTCATGTAGACTTAAACTTACGATAGACATATGAATTGCTAAACTTTTATACTTAAACTATTTGCTTGACATGGCTTATGTATTCTCACCAACTTCTAGTTGACCCCCCCCCCCCCCCCCATTTTTCCAAACTCAACAGGAAATACTGATGCTTGAAGTCTAGAGCTAACATGAGAAGATATTTGAAGTTGTATGCTTTGTATGATTTTTGGATGTACTAGATTTCATTCAAGACATTTAATGTAATTCAATATTGTATTAAAGGATTATGTAAACATATGTATTACCATGAGCTACTGAACAATCATTCTTACGTGACACCTCGATGTTTCCGCCATCGGTTGGGGTGTTACAGATTGGTATCAGAGCCATGGTTATAGGGAATTAGGTTATTAGAAAAATAATCTAGTCTATAACCATAGGATTTTAAATAGTACTTGCTCCTTTTACTTGCAACCTTACTTGCTTCTATTCTCTATCTCTCTCCTACTTCTTATCCCTACTTTAGTCCCTACAAGAAGATTGTTCTCCATAACAAGATCTACTCTTAGACTAATAGGACAAATCCTCAGATTTAGCCTGAACCACCTTGAAGATCTCGTCGAAGTTCTAGATTTTAATAACGAACACGTGCAATCTGGAAGGGTGAACGCCTGTATTCTGAGTTTTCTGTCTAGGACTGGCATTGCGCATAAATCCCAATCAGACGAGGGACCCGGATGCCTACCTGGGAATTCTCGGGATGAGTGTTCACTTATAGGCTAAAGCATGTCTTCATTATGTTATTAGAATCTAGAAGTTTTGATAAGTCAACGTTTTCGTTTATTCGTTTTAATTAATGAATAAATGATTACACTCACTTTCCTTAAACTAAGCTCTAAAATCCCAAAATTTTACAGCCTAAATCAATCCCACTTCATAATCATAGATGGATTTCACAATCACACCTCACCTTACCATCTTAGCCACTTGTTTAAATACTTTCAACACCCTACCCAAATCATGTTATTTCCTTTCTCAACATATTATATATTTTAAAGCTATAACCTCATAGCCTGATCTTGACGAGGGGTTCAAAAAAAAAAAAAAAAAAAAGCTTTTTCAACATTTTCAAAATTATCATCACCTAGTACAACACTAAAGATTTCTAAATATTTTTCAAAATTTTTATCACCTATAAACTACGAAAAAAAAATACAGGTTTTTCTCAAAAGATGTCCTCAAACTTAATTTCTAAATTCAAATGTCTATTTATTAGCATAACAAACGATTTTCTATATAATGCTTTAAACTATTAAAAATCACTTAATAGAACCTTGATCTTCAAAACCTAATGTCATGTTTGAAATCTCCAACTAACGGGAATATTTTAATCAAAGCCCACTTAGCTTGTACTATTTAACAACTTTTGCTTTATGTATAAAACCAATTTTGAAAATAAGATTTTTTTTTATCCATAGGAATAATATCTAGCCTCTAAATTCTCCATCGACACTCACTCACTTTCAACTTGTTCAAATTTTTACAATCTTTGGCATATACCACAATCATGTTTTCTTATACACTTGATTATAACCTTTGATCCAAACCCCAAAATTTACACTGCTACATAATCTCTTTACTATAAAATAAACTCTTTATCAACTATCTTCACATTCACTATCTCTCACAACCTTGATTCTGCTTCAAGATTTTTCATCATCCTCTCAAGAACTAAATTCATATCTTTCACCTTCTCACACATGAGCTAGTTACCCATGATAACCAAACTATTGAAACTTGATTGTATGTTACATCAAACATAATCCTTAGTTACATGAGGATTCGACTATCTACCATATTCGAACATTTGAAACTAGAATTCATGAAATATAAACTATTTACTATAGACACACCTAGAGTCATTAACCTTGTCTAGGGCAACTCTATTACAACTCACATGCTATACTTGATACTTGATTGCTTACATGTACATATTATCAATTTGCAATTTATGTGTGTGTGAAAATTAGTACACTTAATCAAACAACTGATAGAGGATGAAGTACTTGCTCAACAGTTAGTAGAGTACCAAATAACCTACTCAACGATTGGTAGAGGTCATCATGCCTGCTCAACAGTCGGTAGAGGCCCTACAACCTGCTCAACGACTAGTAGAGGCTATCGTACCTGCTCAACAGTTGGACTTATTGGGTTATTTTGCATTACTTACATGTGTGTTTAGAGTCATAGAAGGACACAAAACCCTAATGTAAGGTAAATTGGTGATTGCGGTCCGGAACGTAATCATGAATTTACAGGTACGTTAAGGTGGTGTGAAATTCTATCAAGGTTTTCGGTAGAGAAACTAATTATAAACTCTAGTTACCTGGTAGTTCATTTAGCCTTTTTATAGTCCATCAACTCATGCATTTCTTTTAGGATTTCTAAAACTTAAGATTCTTATTCGCCTTGCGATTCCAAGACACACCTAATCCTACCCTTAAAACTCACAGATAACAAACCTCTTATCCAAATTATTCGAAAGCAGATTATTCTATAAATTCATGTCGTGCCTTAACCCAAAATTTTCAAAACCACGGCTGCCTTAATTTCTACCCAACCATCCTCAAACCTGTGTTTTTAAATAACTTCGGGACGAAGTTTCCAAAAGTAGGGGAGACTGTAACCTCACGAATTTTCCCATTTATTTTGATTAAAGTATTTCCCGATCCATGATATAAAGTCTAATTTATTTCTAAGTATTCTTATCTTTATCCGTGCACTCTATTTTTCTAAGTTCCTTTTATCATTGTACTTAAAAAAAAAAAATCTTCAATCATGACATATGTCCTATCCTAATTCTATTTATAAAATCGTCATTTTATAAGATGGTGTTTTTTTTATTTTCTAATTCAAACTAATGATTTTTTTTATTTCTTAGATAAAGCCTTGAGTCAAATAGTCAAAGTCTTAGTCAAACAGTCAAAGTCTTAGTCAAATAGTCAATTCATCATAAAACCTTACTTTATGGTGTTGACCAATTTTAATGGTTAATTGAATCCAAAACTAGTATAAAAACCCACCTATGACTCATTATACTTTGCACCTCTAAATCGATTGTTTCAATTCGATTAAACTCTCCCTCATACTTTTCTTCTATAGTCTATTACTTCTACAATTGAAGCTTTGATTATAAGCTCTTGTAATTGGCAACTTTGGGGCTACACATATTCTATTTCTCGAGACTTAATACTTTGCTAAGGTGAGTTTACGTAACCATGTTTATGCGATTCTTTATACTTGCAACATTTAAGCAATTCTACATGCATGTCTAGTTGTAAACTTTAATGCCTCATGAATAGACAACAACAACAGTTTCAACGAGTTTCAACGAGTTTCAACATTACATAATCATTAGCTATGGCCAAGCCGGCGATACTCAATAATAGATCTATTGGATTGACAATCCCACCCGGATACGTGTACCTCCTACATAGGTAGCGTGGGTGATTGTTATCGTTCAAACATATTATTAAGGTGAACCGTGGATGACGGGATGGACCTAAACTAGTCGGAGGTTTGATTATGTCGATTCAACATATTATGTTTATTCATGTAGACTTAAACTTACGATAGACATATGAATTGCTAAACTTTTATACTTAAACTATTTGCTTGACATGGCTTATGTATTCTCACCAACTTCTAGTTGACCCCCCCCCCCCCCCATTTTTCCAAACTCAACAGGAAATACTGATGCTTGAAGTCTAGAGCTAACATGAGAAGATATTTGAAGTTGTATGCTTTGTATGATTTTTGGATGTACTAGATTTCATTCAAGACATTTAATGTAATTCAATATTGTATTAAAGGATTATGTAAACATATGTATTACCATGAGCTACTGAACAATCATTCTTACGTGACACCTCGATGTTTCCGCCATCGGTTGGGGTGTTACATTATTATTGACAAAGCGGCAAAACGCAACTTGATGAGCAGTAATTTACAAGTAATGAAAGCTAAGGTTACAGGCTTTGAAAGCAACAAGTTATGGTATTTCAACAACATGGTTAATTTTGAACATGTGGTATTTTCAATCTTATAACTTTGTAAATATTATGTTTTACAAAATTATGTGAAAACGATATCGATTTGCTTTTTTTCATCTATGTTTCGGTATAAGTTTTATCCAAAACCTAGCCTTGTCAACACTCATTGGTGTTTAACAAGTACATATTTAACACATACCTAAAACTTTCAAATAAATACAACATATTTTTACCAACAACACACGCTATGTTCATCCAGCTACCATGAAGCCCTTTCAAAGAAAGAAAATCTCCTGTTGCCTAAAGTTCAACGCTTACCTTCACACCAATGACATTCGGTAACTTGCAACTTTATGTTTTCTTTGGGCAACTTTTATGTAATTAGGTTTGGGAATACTCTAAACAATATTTTCCACTATCTACGTTTCAATACAAAATTTAATCAAAACCGACCCAGGTCAATATAATATATTCAAAACAACGTAATTTTTTAATTCAAATATACGCTTTTTTCACTTCTCAATAAAACTTATTTTAAGCAGGTTGTCGCAACACAACACACGTTCAAAAATACACTAGCTAAACATCAATACACTGTACACTAAACTCAAAAGTTTCATAAACGATATTGAATTTAGCATTTCTTTTCAAAAAATTACTTACAAAGCGACAAATGTTTCTATTATATTAAGATACTTATCACCAATTATTATTATTATTATATATCAAAACTAGCTGATTACCCCGGGAGGGTCCCGGGGTTGAAAAATCTAATTTTACGTGATAACCTATTGCAAATGGCTCAAGTTAACTAACCACAACATCTCTCAATCATTGCATGTTCATAGTATTCTAATCAGTAATAACTCATATTCCCTAATCTAAAACCTAATCAGTAATCATCTAAAGAATCACTTATGTAGGCTGCAACTATTCAAAAACTCATCACCTCTCTCTAATTTCTCACATTCTAATGGCTCTTATAATTCCTAACCTAATCAACTAAACAAACACTTAAGTTGGAAGTTGTAACCATTGCATCTCATTATGCCACGTGGAATAATCAAGAGATGGTTGAGGCCACTATTGAACGCCACGTCAGCAACTATCAATTCTTCCCGGGAGCGTCCCGGGGGTTGAAAAATATAACCATTCTAATAATACTAATACTAATAGTAATAATTATTACTCTTGTAATTAAATAAATAAAAAAATAACCATGCTATAAGCTGACACCATGTGTTGCAGTGTTGCGCGATTCTTTCTCCTAGCTTCTCTTGATGAAGTATACCTAGTAAAATTCCAATGATAACATGGCGATTTGGCTGATTTTCAATATCGTAGATAAGAACCTAGTTTAAAAAGAAAAAAAACATGATTAATGAATAACATGAACACTTTGTGTGTTTTTTTCCTGTATGAACGAAACCCCACAAAAAATAGTCGATTTTTCTCCGTTTTTATATAGGACTATGGTACTCGTTGGAAAGATAATAAAACGCTCGTTAATTTGGTGTAATTTTTTTCTTTAAAAAATCCCGTATATAAAAGATATAAACGTTTAAAAATTATGGGAGGAAAACATGAGAGAGAAAATTTTAAATTTATTTTTAAATTCTTTTTTCCTAAAATAACTCAATTTAATTAAAAAAGGAAATAATTCAAAAACACTAAAATCTTTTCAATTATGATGCCACGTGGCAATTTCATGGAGATGTTGAAGGCACCATTGCACGCCACGTCAGCAATGTTCAATTCTTTTATATATATTAATAGATTTAGAGTGTTCTTAAAGATAGTAACTATTAAACTTTTTTTTCTTTTCATTTCCTACTTTTTCATCTTTTATAAATTTGATACAAATATATTTCATTTTTTACCTCTAACATTTTCCCACGTTAAACATTGATCCCTACAAATTTACATCTTTTACAAATTTTTTTGTTTTTAATTTTGGTCTAAGTTTTAGTAGTTAACACGACATAAAGCAGGTATGTGATTCAATGTTTTTATGCCTATTTTTCCCCGTTAGTGGCTCTGTTGAATTTACGGGTCCTAGCTCAGCTTGATTATTTATTCTATATTTTATGTTTTATTCTATCTTTTACACATTAACACACTACAACAAATATAAAGGTTACATTTTTAATAATTCCACCGCACCGCCCGAATCTTAAATACTCGTTATAAACAATTTCACTTTCAAAAGCATACATTTTTACTAAAGTTAGCTACCCCACATTAACTATTCATCTTCCTTTAGACCTTTCGGTATGGTAGCGGCATAGGGGGGGCATGTCCATGCCGGTCCGGCAAACACCGCCCACTTTAGGCACGGCACGGCATGGGCGGCAGGCTAAAGACTTTAGTGCCGGGCCTTGTTTTTGAACGTTGCGCATTATTTGACCGTTGGAGGATGTTTTGAACGTTGCACATTAAAAAAAAGGTTTTTTTTTTTTTTTTTTTTTTATTTAAACACCCAAACCATTCCATTTTCTTTCACAATTTTTTAAAACACTCTCTCAAACACTCTCAATATATTTAAACCAACCCATTATTTATAAAAGAAAAAATCCAAACCCTCAAACAACCATGTCATTATCATCTTCTTCGTCGTCTTCGTCTTCTTCGGGTTCATCATCTACAAACGAAGCCATAATATTTGTTATAAACGTCGTGGCACAAGCGGCGCAGATCATTGCCAGGAGGAAGGAGAACAAGTCGAATCGATACCTCGAACTAGGCAAGTGGCTATAAATAGAGAGCGAGAAAGTACGTTTTATATTTTTTTTAGATTATTTATGTATCTTATATATATATATATATATATTTTAACATTGTACTTGTTTATTATATTTAAGAAATTTTAAGATTGTAGATTTTTATTGTGTTTATATTTGTTAAAATATGTGTAGGTGCCCATGATAGATTGGTAGCCGATTATTTTGCCGACGAACCCTTATACTCGGCGGACCTATTTAGGCGTAGGTTCCGAATGAGTAGAAGACTTTTCCTACGTATAGCCGATGATGTGGCGAATTTTCACCCATCTTTTACCTTACGATACGATGCTAGAAAGAAAAGGGGGTTCACCACACTACAAAAATGCACAGCTGCACATCGGAAACTAGCGTGCGGGACTACGGCGGATGCGTGGGACGAGTATTTAAAGATGTCGGAAAGAACTGCACGAGAATGTCTTTACAAGTTTAGCAAGTCTGTAGTGAAGCTTTACAGCAAGAAATATTTGCGAAAACCAAACTCCAGTGAGGTCCAACAATTGTATCAGTTCCACCACCAAAGACATGGTTTTCCAGGAATGCTCAGAAGCATTGGTTGCATGCGTTGGCCTTGGAAAAACTGTCCGAATGCATGGCGCGAAATGTTCACATGAGGGGATCATTCTCGTCGCTTTCACCGGTCTTTCTATTGTTCCAACATCTTTGATAAACACCCGCAAATTCTTGACATTTGGCGTTCATCTCCCTAAACTTCGTACTAACGGCATGACCGGTTCGATAAGGCGTGCGTTGCATTAACTTGAAAAATTGTTCGCAAATAGCGTTCCAAAAGCTATCTTTGGTTCGATTCGTACCTACACGTGATAAATTAACGACATAAATTATATTTATAAATAATAAAAAAATAATTAAAAAAATTTAAATCGGCCATAAAAGGCTACGGCCAAAACAAAAAAAAAATTAAAAAAATAACTTACTTCGTATCGGGTCGGTAGAACGTTCACCCACGCTCGTGCTAGGGCCTCCAGCTCGACTTGAGTCCAAGGAACGCTATCCGCCTTAGTAGTGACACGTTTTTTCCCCTTTGTGTATTTTTTAGATGTTGGTTGAGTTTCGGGTATAACGTCGTCATCGACGCCTAAGGATATAAAGTCGTGTTCGGGTTTCGGATTGTGATTGAGGTCTAGCGGGGATGGTTGGCATTTGGTTCGGGGGTGGCATTTGCATATGAAAGTGTTGTTGGTGATGCATTTGCATTTGCCAAGGATTTTGTAGTTGAGTAAAACCGCCAAATCCGTATGTGTTAGGGTCGAGCGGGTGTAGCGGGAAAGGGAAAGTTTGGAGCTTGTGTCGAAGGGAGTAGCGGGGTTGTTCGGGTAAAAGGGTTGTGGGGTTTGAACGCCTTGGATCCATTGGTGGTTTGGTTAAAAAATTTGAAGGAGTAATTTTATAAAATGTGGTGGTTTGGTTATAAAAGTTGAGTGAGTTGTGTGAAATGTGAGGTAAATTTATATATATATATATATATATATATAGATATATATATATAAGTTAAATGTTTGAATTTTTTTTTTTTTTTTTTTTACAACGGCTAACAATTTACTATGTGGGCCCCCCATTTTCAACGTTCAAAAAAATGGACCAATCAGAGGCTTCGGTTCCAACTGGCATTTCACCCCGTTTTCCCCAAAAAAAAAATAGGGGGGGGGGGGGGGGGGGCGGTGTTCCCGATCGGGGAATAGGCCAAGTCAGCACCCGTTTTCCTTCCCCGCTTGCACACCATTTAGTCTAATAATTATGGTGTGGTAATTCCATGTGTTACACCTTTGCCTGCAAGCTTATGGTGTTTTACATGCCACACCATGTTGGGGTCATTTGGACCACAAATAGCCTCGACGCACGCTGGAACTATCACTTGATAGTAAATTTTGATTGGTGGAGCACAATTCTAAATATATGCATATCGAATCTACGACTTTCATTCTAATGTTTATAAAAAAAATATTAAATCTGATATCATACATTGTCATCTAAAACTAAACCTCAACGATTTGCAATGTTTCTCATTCGTGAGATTACCAACAATCAAACATTCATAAGTGAAGTCACTGGACTGATTCAGAGAAAAGACGATGAGTTTAGAAACATCCATAAATAGCTTTCTGCACTTGCTCTTTTTCTTCTTCGGCGTCGCTTTCGCATTGAGCTTTTTATCACAGCAAAGAAGATTGGAGGGATGGCTTTCTTTATTATGATGGCATTGGTATAAAGGGATCGTTCCCTCCATCTTCCCGGTTGTTAGTTTGTTAGAGAGTGATACTAAGGGGGGGGGGGGGGGGGGGGGGGGGGGGGGACGGGGCGTCACCTAGAAAAGGTCACGAGGTACTCCACTATCAACACGGGTAACATCGCCGTCACTAGTCCTTGTAGGGGTCCCGTGATCCGTTTTCTGGTTCCATCTAACGGGCCGTTAATTTGGTATATTAATTGCAACGGTTGAATTTTTATGTTTTTAATTTGTGAATTTTTATAATTGTTCAAACGGTCATATTTTGTGACCATTTTTATCAAAGGTCTATAAAACACAAAACAACCCACGGTTTAGTATAAAAAAGTGGAAATTATCTCCATACTTAAAAAAAAATGACTGACGTTGACGTCGAAGATGATCAAGTTATCATTCCCCCGCTCGAAGTGCACCCGATTTTACACTCAGGCGATAGTAGCCCTGAGTTTCTCATGGACCTTGCCAAGCGGGCTGCAGAGCAAGACACAACAACATCTTAAAAAGATACATGCCATGTTATCGCGAGGGAGGCAATGCTCGGTTAATATATGACTATTTTGCTGACGTATCAAAATACACCGACCCCACAGTTTAAATTAAGGTGTCGCATGTCGAGACGTCTATTTCTAAAAATTGTTGCAAATGTTGAAGCAAACTTCAAATGGTTCAGAGAGAGCGTGGATGGTCGGTTTAGAAAAAAGTTTTACGCCCATACAAAAAGTATCTTCAGCAGTGAAACAACTCGCAACCGGTAATCCTCCAGACGAATACGATGAGTATTTATGTATGTCTGAAAGGACGTCGCGCGAATGTTTACAATTTTTTTGCAATGTCGTCATTAAGTTATGCGGGGCTGAGTTTTTACGAAGACCAACAAGTCACGACATTGCATGTTTGTACGAATCACACGAAGAAAGACATCACCTTCCCATCATGATCGGTAGCATTGATTGCACTCATTTAGTATGGCGAGCATGTCCTAGAGAATTACGAGACAATATATGCGAGACGATCACCAATACCCTACAATCATGTTAGAAGCGGTTGCTTCGCAAAAATATTTGATTTTTACGTTTATAACATGTTGCGCATACTTTTGAGTATTAATTACATGTCGTAGTAGTTTATAAAAATTGAATAAGGATTCGATGATTAATCAAATTATTAAACTATTCAATTTTGATTATGCTAAATTCGGTTAAAAATATCTATAACCTATAACTTATAATAAAATAATTGAAGATTGATGAGTTGTCATTCAATGAAGACTTAAGTTAGTCATTTTAATGACATGACATTCAAGGAGACATTCTCTTCCTTGAGTGTGACATGTGTCATGCCATGTGGCAAATAAATAAAAATAAATAATAATATAAAACCTAATCTACTAAATTTAAATTGAGTTATTTTTAGAAAAAAGAATTTAAAAACAATTTAAATTTTTCTCTCTTATGTTTTCTCCCATAATTTTTAAACGTTAATATCTTTTATATATGAGATTTTTAAAGAAAAAAATTACACCAAATTAACGAGTTTTTATTATCTTTCCAACGAGTACCATAGTGCTAAATAAAAAACGGAGAAAAAAAAACGACTATTTTTTGTGGGGTTTTCGTTCATACAGAAAAAAAAACACAAAGTGTTCAAATAATTAATTAATAATGTTTTTTCTTTTAAACCAGGTTTTTTATCTACGATGTTGAAATTCAGCTCAATTGTCATGCTTTCATTGGAATTTTACTCTTTTAAAGATGCATAGGTATACTTAATCGAGAGAAGCTAGGAGAAAGAATCGCGCAACATTGCAACACATGGTGTCACCTTATAGCAAGGTTAATTTTTTTATTTATTTAATTACAAGAGTAATAATTATTACTATTAGTATTAGTATTATTAAAATTATTATATTTTTCAATCCCGGGACATTCCCGGAAAAAAGCTAGTGTGAAATAAAGTAAACACATTCAATACAAAAAAAAAGATATAGCGGAACGAGGTGTATTTGTTAAATTACAACACTATTAACATTCGTTTTAACTAAAAAATAAACAATGCCGTAGTCGGAAAATACATTTGGTAACATATAAAATAGTTTAAAAATGTTTAAATGGTGATTAACTTATGGCCTCCGGTTTTCTATTACCGTGCATTTACTCCAGAGAGGCTTGCCTCTTGTGGATGGTGCAACATCTGTCAAGTAGCAGGGTGACGGGAAATTTTCCGGGTGGAAGCCTTAGTGCCCCTTATGCACAGCCCTCGACTCGCTTGTGGGCCGACCACTCTTGCGTTAGCGTCGGACCCGATTAAGACAAAAAACTGGTTATCCTTTCAGATTTAAACTTTCTTAAAACCGTAAAACAACTCTTTTATTTATTTTAAATTTACCATGATATCTTTTTAAAAAAAGAAGTAGGCACTTTATACAAAAGAAACATAGAAAGTCAAGTGATGTAATAAAAGAAGAGATGACATGAGTAAGAAAACGACACCGTTTGATCGGAAGCCAAATCGGGTTAAGAGGAGTGAATACGATGGACACCATTAATTACCTAACTCCACTCCACTGACACACACACACACACATACACCCTACATCTATGGAGAGAATGACGAAGCTTTAAGCATTCTCCTCCAGCTACTTTCTTCTATTAATCAATCTACTCTCTTACTGTGCCTTGATGGATTCTCCTCTTTCAACTGCTGCTTTTCTTCCATAGATCTGACTACTTCAGTACTTGTATTTGCATTCCATTCGCCTGTTCAGTTCTCATTAAGGTCAGTAATATCTAATCTATTAATAATCTCTCATGTCCTTCTATCTGTCTATGCATGCGACATAAACACTGCATTTACAAAATATTGCATTTACATAGATCCGGTTCCACATTGAATGCCTAATTTGGGAACAAAATGAATGAGGATTAGGCGGTGTGCTTTGTTGCTGTAATTGGCTGCTGTTTGTGGTTATTATTGTAGTTGAATAGACGGTTCTAGTTTTTAGTGGATTTAGTTGCTTTACTGTGAATCTGCTACATGAATACGGATTACTGTAGATTGATTAAGGATGTTGATGATTTGTTGACAGCTTTGATGTTTATGTGATGAATTAGTAGTTGCATTGAGTTGAGATTAGGTTTCATGCCTTTTAGGGTTTTGGAGGGGATGGATAATTAAGTTATTAAGATATGGAAGGGGGGTGGTTTTACCTGATGTTATGTTAGATCACTTGGATTTGCGTATTATGGCGAGTTGTTACATTTGTTGATTTTCCATGAACTTGATTAATAATATATGGATCACTTTCATAGTTTCATTGCATGAACTTGAAGTCCAATTCCTTGTGGGACTCGTATCGCATAGGAATCTGGGTAGGTAATGAGTTTATCTATGCTTATGGACCTAATGTTGCATGGCTTGAATTCTGTACCAAGTATACCAAAAACCAACGAAAGATGATTACGACTATGATGTTATTAAGGGAGTACCTGTAGAAAAAAAAACGAAACTATGTATTATGGGAGCGCTTATCTGTTCTCTAATTTAATGGTGATTTAATTAGTAGAGTCTAAGTCAAATCGCCCTTTTGGTTTGGTAATGGTAGGCTTTGAAGTTGAAAATATTCTATGACATTATAATGCTGTATATTGATGTGGTCCCTCGTCATTATCCGATATGAGAGTAACTTTTTGTCTATATATGTGTTTTACACTTTTACGCTGTTCCAATGAGCTAATCTTTATGGAAATTAGTGCTCTCGCTCATGCACCACTCTTTGCTTTTATCATCAACTATGTTACTCTTTTAATATCATGTTATACATCCGTCTTGTGGAACTTGTAATGAGATTGTTCCCTTTTAAGGTTAATTAATATTTTGGCTTTTTTGAATGAAAAACTCATAAGTAAGAATAAACGTGTGAATGTTTTTTTTATTATATATATATATATATATATATATATATATATATATATATATATATTTTGGTGCATGTTCTTATTTCAGGCCAGAGAACATGTCATCTAATGGCCATTGTTTTAGAAGAAAGCCCCGCCAGCCAGCTGCTGCAAATTTAAATATCGACTCACTGGTAAGCTGTCCTTTGCTTTTATTCATACCGAAGGATTTTAAGGTGGCTTGTGTTTCTAGATTGAAGCTCAACAACCAACATTTGATACCATGCCATACCATACAAACCCCTGTTGTTCATAATGGGAAATTGCACCACTATTGCCAGAAATGTGTGACATGAATTGTTTTTATTTTTTTATTCACAAACTAATTCATATAAAATATGATTGTTTGCAGCTTGATGAAAATCTAGAGCAGTTGCCACATCTAAATGAACTTGTTCAGTGCTACCAAAGTGATTGGATAAAGGATGAAAACAAGTATGGGCACTATGAAAGTGTTGGCAGTATATCCTTTCAAAATCAAATATTTGAAGGGCCTGATACCGATATTGAAACAGGTAATGCAATAACATATGAAAAAATATACATTTAAATTTGAAATTACTTTTGTTTTAAAAGAGTTAGAAAATTGTGTGAAATTGTGAATGTATTGAGGAACTCCCAAACACATGCCCCAAACAACTTTTATGCGCTTAACATGGGTGGACAGAGGATCATATGTAACGCAAACCATTATTTTTAAAAATACTTTTAGATGATTCTTGCTTTCGAACTCCCCAGAAATGCATCTTGCTAATGATAGGCAAGATAAGATTGAAGACAACACTGATGATGATGATGATGATGTACCTAGCACCTCTGGTCGACAACTAACAGAGGTTATTTTTTATCCTCTTTCTATATGACTATATACACACACACACACACACACATGCATATATAGGACTTGGGATAACTTATTGAATTTTAAATCTTTATGTAGCATTATGGTGAATCTCCCTTGCCTGCTTATGAGCCTGTATTTGACTGGGAAAATGAGAGGTCAATGATATTTGGACAAAGAATTCCAGAATCTAATACACCACAGTCTCCGAGGTTTAAATATTTTATAATTTATAAACATGCGCCCAATTTGTGGTTTTATTATTCTCCTAGTTATTTTTTTTTTCTAATATGTTTTTTTTTGTATCTGTAGTAGGTTGAAGATTTCTGTAAAAGTTCTTTCTCTGTCATTCCAAGCTGGATTAGTTGGTGAGATCATGACCATCATATTCTTCACAGATTCTTCTCACCTACATTTCATTTTTTAAACAATCTGATATCAGTAATTTTTCTCTTGTAGAGCCGTTTTATGGTACTATATCATTGTATAATAAAGATAAAAGAGAAAAGCTATCGGAGGACTTCATTTTTCGTGTTCTTCCATCTGAAATGCAGGATGTAAGCACCAATAACGTTTTAGTTTAATTATAATTTATGGGTATTACTGCTAATCAAATCAAGAACTGATACATTATATTATATTATCAACCTTTCTAGGCTGGCAGTTCATCAGAATCTCGTGGACTTTTTTATTTAGATGCACCATCATCATCTGTTTGCTTGCTTATACAATTAGAAAAGTGTGCTACCGAAGAAGGCGGAGTAACTCCATCTGTCTATTCACGCAAAGAACCAGTATGTATTAACAGCATTAATAACCATGACTTATGGTTCATAAACATAATAAAAAATGTCATTGATGTTACAATTATGAAATAGGTTCATCTGACTGAAAGAGAAAAGCAAAAGCTACAAGTTTGGTCCAGGATGATGCTTTACAGAGAGTCATTTTCTTGGGCAGTTATTCCATTATTTGATACCAACATTGGTTCAGTTTCTGCTGGTTCTGCTTCCCCTAGCAGCCCACTTGCTCATAGTTTATCAGGAGCTAGTTTGCAGGAGGGTGTTTCTGAGCCAATTGCAAAGGTCTCATTAGATGGAAAAATGGGTTACTCAAGTGGAAATTCTGTTGTTGTTGAGGTGTCAAACCTAAATAAAGTCAAAGAGAGCTATACCGAGGATTCACTTCTGGTACACTGACATCAAAATTTTGAAATCTTTTTACTTTGTGTTTATTACTAGAGCAAATTGCATATAAAGGTAACATACTATAGACGGATTTAGGGTAACCTGACGTCCTGACCTGAATACCCATTTACCTGATCAGAATGATGAGGTGGCAGCTGATGTGTTTAACTGACATTACTACTGTTCTAAGCAGTTAATGCGGTAAAATATCGGATATCGGTGAAGGACCGATATTTGAGATATTGGTTATCGCGGTGAGATATCGGTGGGATATCGGCAATTTTTATATCATGCAAAATCCATACATGTAGCAATTTAACACTAACAATTCAATATACTCTCCTACCATTAACAAATTAACCTTTTACAACTTGCAAAACACTAAAAATTGTAGCAAGTGGGAACTTGTTAAGACTTAAAACATGATGTATAACTGATAGTATTAGTTAATAATAGTTTTGGCGGGAAAGTTAGTTAAGACGGTTAGTAGTTGGAAATAAGCCGGCTAGGCTATATAAATCATTGTAATAGATTAGTTGAAGTATCAATAAGAAAATAACCGCCTTTCCTCTTAATCTCTCTCTGATTCATCTTCTCTACCTCATTCTCTAGCCTTAATCCTCCATAGCTTATTCTTGTCTGAGCTATCAGGTTAGGTCAGCAGTTTGACCACCGTAAAGGTCTCAATTGCAGGTTGCATCAATGGTATCAGAGCCTTACCTTCCTCGGTAAGCTCAAAATTTCCACAATTCCGCCATTTTACTCGGTCAATTCAATTCTTTTCTTAATTTCTTTTAATTGAACTCTGTTCCTCATTTCATTTCTTTAATTCTGTGGTTGGTCAATTTGTGACTCGCTACTCCGTGAATCGGTCTATTCGAGACTTGTTCACTCTCAATTTTTTTTTTTTTTTTTTTTTTTTTTCTTTTCTTCATAATAATAATACTCTATCACTACCAATTTAATCATGACAAAGAGAACCGAGTCTCTTAAGATTACTAATGGATCTTCAGATGATAGTAATTCTAATGAGACTGATTTGAGTCAAGAAATTCAAAAACAATTAAAAGAATGTTTAGAGCAGTCAATGAATGATATCAGGAAAGAACAAGCTTCATCAATGATGGCTATGCGTGAAGCAATTAAACAATTGTCAGATTCAATGGGTAATCAGGCAAACAAAGGGAAAAGGGTTATCAATCTTGATGAATCCACTTCTACTCATAACTATTTTTCAAGATTGACTAAAGTTGACTTTCCAAGATTTAATGGAGACAGTTTGTCTGCATGGCTATACAAAACAGAACAGTTTTTCATGCTAGATAATATGAATGATGAAAACAAGGTGAGGCTAGCTTCCATTCATTTTGAAGACAGGGCACTACAGTGGTTTCAGAATTTGGTTAAACAAAATGGTGGGTTACCTTCTTGGGAAGAATTGAAGAGTGCTCTGGAAGTAAGATTTGGAAACCTTTTTGATGACCCAATGTCTGAACTCAAGAATCTTAAACAGACTGGGAGTGCACAAGAATATCATGACACTTTTGATGCCATAATAAGTAAGTTGAATCTTCCACCAGATTATGCTTTAAGTTGTTTCTTGGCTGGTTTAGAGGATGAAATTGAGTTGCATGTAAGAATGTTTAACCCAAAGACCATACAAGAGGCCTACTCCTTAGTGAAACTGCAAGAAGCCACTCAAAGGGCAAAGAAGAGTAGGTGGGGAACAAAATCTGGGTTGGGAAACTTAAACAAAGGTCTTTTACCAGCACCCAAACCTGTTAATGAACAAAAAATGGTGTCTAAACCAACTGTATTCAAGAAAACTTTGACTAGTGAAGAATATGAGGAGAGGAGGGCTAAGGGCCTTTGTTATTTTTGTGATGAAAAATTTGTGAGAGGTCATAACTGTAGGGGGAAAACGACCTCAGTTGTACCATATAGAAGTGCAGTGGAGTGATGATGAAGTTGAAACAGAAGAGGATGCAGAAATAGAGTTGGCACAGATTTCAGTTAATGCTATTGATGGTAGCATTTGTTATCAGACTATCAGAATCACAGGGCATTTTGGGAAATTTGCCTTGCAAATTTTGATGGATAGTGGTAGTTCTCATAACTTCATTGATGCAGCTTTGGTCATGAAGTTAGGATTGATAACAGTGGCCAGAACTCCTATGTTGGTCAGGGTTGCTAATGGGAAGCAAGAGAGGTGTGATAGGATGATTTGTAACTTCACTTGGAAGATGAAAGGTTTAGTATTTGTCACAGATGTATATGTGATGCCATTAGGGGGCTGTGACCTTGTTTTGGGGGTGCAATGGCTGTCTAAGTTAGGAAACATTCAAATGAATTTTCAAGAGAAGACCATTGAGTTTAAGTATCAAGGGCAGAAGGTGTTACTAAGAGGCAGTACCAGGCAGAAGTTATCTAATATGTCCAAAGGGTGCTTACAAAAGATTGAGTGCCAAGGAGGAGAATGTTCTATGATTCAAGTTTGTGCTATTGAAGGCACTTCAACTCCAACTTCTGTTGTCCTTTCTAAAGAAACAAAAGAAGATCAGTGGCCACCTGATTTGCAGCAATTATTAACTGATTTTGATGATGTTTTCTGTGATCTTAAAACTTTACCTCCTTCTAGAGGCAGTTTTGATCATAGTATACCTTTGAAGAAGGGTACTGATGGTATTAATCTTAAACCATA
Source organism: Ambrosia trifida (assembly GCA_028751855.1). Classification (NCBI taxonomy): domain Eukaryota; kingdom Viridiplantae; phylum Streptophyta; class Magnoliopsida; order Asterales; family Asteraceae; genus Ambrosia; species Ambrosia trifida. The sequence continues at coordinate 119,964,582 of CM054127.1, forward strand.
CAGATACCCTCTATTGCAGAAAGATGTGATTGATCAAATGACCACTGAGCTGCTGAATCAGGGTATTATTAGGTACAGTAACAGCTCCTTTGCATCTCCAGTGGTGCTAGTCAAGAAGAAAGATGGTACTTGGCGTATGTGCATTGACTATAGAAAACTCAATCAAGCAACCATTCCTGACAGGTTTCCAATACCACTGGTAGAAGAGTTAATGGATGAACTCCATGGCACAAAGTTTTTCTCTAAACTGGACCTTAAGGCTGGATATTATCAAATCAGAATGAACTCAGAAGATGTGGGTAAGACTGCTTTCAAAACACATAGCGGTCATTTTGAATTTCTTGTTATGCCATTTGGTCTTACAAATGCCCCCCTCTACCTTTCAAAGCCTTATGAATCATGTTTTTAAAGAACAGCTTAGGAAGTCTGTTTTAGTTTTTTTTGATGATATATTGGTGTATAGTCCAAGCTGGGAAATACACTTATATCATTTAAAAGAAGTTCTGTTGTTATTAAGGGAAAACAAGTTGGTTGCTAAGAAAAGTAAGTGTGTTTTTGGGGCAAAGGAACTAGAATATTTGGGCCACATTATCTCGGATCAAGGAGTAGCAACAGATCCAGCTAAGGTATTAGCCATTCAACAATGGCCAACACCTAAGTCTTGCAAAGAATTGAGGGGCTTTTTGGGGTTAACAGGTTACTATAGGAGATTTGTGAAAAATTATGGTAGCATTGCTAAGCCTTTGACTCAACTTTTAAAAAAGGATGCTTATAAGTGGAATGAAGAAGCCAATTTAGCTTTTCAGACTCTAAAAGCTGCTATGATTCAACCACCAGTTCTAGCCCTTCCCAATTTTGATGAACCATTCATCATTGAAACAGATGCATCTGGATATGGTATAGGGGCTGTTTTAATGCAACAAGGCCACCCAATTGCTTTCATTAGCAAAGCTCTCTCACCTAAAAATTTATCTCTTTCTACCTATGAAAGAGAGCTTCTTGCTGTAATTCATGCAGTTCAGAAGTGGCAGCCCTATTTGACCAATATGCCCTTTATAATCCGTACTGATCAGCAAAGTCTCAAACACTTATTAGAAAATAAGGTGGCAACTCCATTTCAACAAAGATGGCTTTCTAAACTAATGGGGTTACAGTTTGAGATAGTGTATAAAAAAGGATCTGAAAACAATGCTGCTGATGCCCTTTCCAGAGCAACTCATGGAGAATTGTTGTGTTTAGCTGTGTCCTCTATCCACAGCAATCTTTATGATGAGTTGAAAGCTTCTTGGCTAGTTGATGACCAATTGCAGCTTGTTATTCAGGAGTTGCAGCAATGCCCTTCTTCACATCCTCACTATACTTGGCAAGACAATGAGTTGAGAAGGAAAGGAAAACTAGTAGTAGGGAATGATCCATCTCTGAGGCTCAAGTTACTTAAATGGTTCCATGATTCACCTCAGGGAGGTCATTCAGGGGTCCAAGCTACTGTTAAAAGGTTGGGAAGAATGTTTTATTGGCATAAGATGAGACCAGAAGTGGCTGCTTATGTGCAACAATGCTTGGTGTGTCAGCAATGTAAGTATGATAATGCTGCATATCCAGGATTGTTACAGCCACTACCAATTCCTCAAGGTGTTTGGGAGGATATTGCCATGGATTTCATTGAAGGGTTACCTAAGTCTAATGGAAAAGATGTGATTTGGGTGGTGGTGGACAGATTAAGTAAAGGAAGTCACTTTGTAGCATTGTCACATCCATTTTCTGCTATGGATGTAGCTCAACTTTATCTTGATCATGTTTACAGACTACATGGCAACCCCAAGACTATTGTTTCAGATAGGGATAAGGTGTTTGTTAGTGCTTTTTGGAGAGAATTGATGAGACTACAAGGGGTTGAGCAGCATATGTCCAGTTCTTATCATCCACAAACGGATGGTCAGACTGAGGTGTTAAACCGTTGCCTGGAAGCTTATCTCAGAAGTATGTGTTTTGAAAAACCTCAAGATTGGGTTAAGTGGTTGCCATTAGCTGAGTTTTGGTACAATACTAGTTATCATTCGGCAATAAAGACAACTCCTTTTGAAGTTTTATATGGGCAGCCTCCTCCTATTCACATTCCTTATCTAGCTGGTGAAAGTCATGTGGATGCCATTGATAGAAGTTTGGTGGCCAGAGAAGAAGTTATTCAGATGTTGAAACATAATATTCAAGTGGCTCAGAATCGAATGAAACAATTCGCTGATCAACAAAGAAGTGAAAGGTCCTTTGACATTGGTGATTGGGTATATCTGAAGTTACAGCCTTACCGACAATCTACAGTCCAGCACAGATCCAATTTTAAACTCTCAGCAAAGTATTTTGGACCATATCAAATAGTTGCTAAGGTGGGACAGGTGGCTTATACTTTGAAATTCCCAGATGGAGTGTCTATTCATCCTACAGTACATGTGTCCCTTCTCAAGAAGTTTCATGGGACAGTACCTACTGCTGCTACAACAATTCCTGGTGAAGCTGGTCCTTCTAAGTTCCCTATTAAAGTGTTGGAAACAAGAATGAAGAAAAGGGGTAATAAAATGCAAGTACAATGGTTGGTTCAATGGAGCTCAGAAAGTCTTGAAGATTCTACATGGGAAGATGCAGCTGTGATTAATGAGACATTTCCTTCATTTGATCCTTGGGGTCAAGGATCATCTTAAGGGAGGGGTATTGATGTATAACTGATAGTATTAGTTAATAATAGTTTTGGCGGGAAAGTTAGTTAAGACGGTTAGTAGTTGGAAATAAGCCGGCTAGGCTATATAAATCATTGTAATAGATTAGTTGAAGTATCAATAAGAAAATAACCGCCTTTCCTCTTAATCTCTCTCTGATTCATCTTCTCTACCTCATTCTCTAGCCTTAATCCTCCATAGCTTATTCTTGTCTGAGCTATCAGGTTAGGTCAGCAGTTGACCACCGTAAAGGTCTCAATTGCAGGTTGCATCAAAACACTAATATTTAACACTAATTATTAACAATTAAGACTTAAAACAGTACTAACAACTATAAGAAGTAAGAAAAATAGAAGAACTAAGAAGGAAAACACAAATATCGGGAATATCGGTGATATATCGGTCACATATCGGTAAAATATCGGTCAAATATCGGCCAATATCACCGATAATATCGGTACAAAATATCGGTCACAATATCGGTACCAATATATCGGTTGATGACCGATAACCGAGATATCGGTGATATATCAATGATATATCGGCCGAGTTAACTACTTAGCTACTGTTACTTGCTGTTAGCCTGTTATTAGTAAACTGTAAATCCCTTTTAATAGTGTGTAACTGTGTATGATTCCTAAACATGATTTTGCTAATTTCCAATTTTGAATGATTTTTAATGTTCTATTATTTGCTTTGAAAGTTTGGCAATGGAGAGTGGGGACATCTAGGACCATGTAAAAAGTTTATTTTTTTATTTTTTTTATACTTCAATGATTCATAGGGCTAATGTGCTTTGCAACAAGTTGGTTATAAAAATGCATCTTCCCAATTCTTTTCAGGATCCCAAAAGGAAGGTTCATAAGCCTGTGAAAGGTGTGTTGCGGTTGGAAATAGAAAAGCTTCAAGTTGCTAACACCGAATATGACAATGCTTCAGATGTCAGTATTGCCAATGAACATGACCATGGGGATCGACTAATTGATTCCACAATCGGTGAGTGGAGAAACATTCATTCAAATAGACATAAAGAACTACCTTTAAACGGATCAGTTGCAGATGCGACTACTAATGATGTAAGTTTGAGATATTTATCGTGTAAACAAGATGTCATTTAGTTATTATGTTTATACTTTACCCTTCAGTCCTTCACTCCACAAGAATCACAAACAGGAACCCTTAACTCCTTAAGTCCACTTCATAATTGAATTTTGATTGGGTTTACAGGTTCAAGCTTTTGACTTCCGCACAATGATAAGAAACGAGCCTTTTTTGCAGCTTTTCCATTGTCTTTATGTGTACCCGTTGACTGTCAGTTTAAGCCGAAAAAGAAATTTGATTATCAGAACTGAACTCAGAAAGGATGATGTTGATATTAGAAACCAGCCACTAGAGGTTGTTAAAAATATAGCATATTTTACAAGTACTTTTTTTAATAATCTTGTAAACAGAATTGTAATCTGGTTTAATTTAAACAGGCAATGTATTCAAGGGAGCCAGGTGCATCCCTACAAAAATGGGCTCACACACAAGTGGCTCCTGGTAGTAGGGTGGCTTTTTACCATGATGAAATGAAAGTTTCACTTCCTTCTACGTGGACCCCACAACATCACATTTTGTTCACCTTTTTCCATATAGACCTTCAAACAAAGCTGGAAGCTCCAAAACCAGTAGTTATTGGATATGCAGCTCTTCCATTATCAACACATGCTCAGTACGTGTTATGTGTTTTTATATTTTATGTAATTTTAGTAACAAGTCTATTGATTCTATTACTTGCAAAAGTTTAAGCCAACTTGACCATACTTGGTTTTTTTTCTAGGTTAAGATCTGACATTACTCTACCAATCATGAAGGAGCTGGTTCCACACTATCTTCAAGACAGTAGCAAGGTACACTACATTTTGTATATTTTTATAGCATTATTTTTATTTATGGTTTACCCTCTATATCTTTTTATAGGAGAGGCTGGATTACTTGGAAGATGGGAAAAGTGTTTTTCGCTTACGTTTACGACTTTGTTCATCCTTGTACCCTATTAGTGAGCGTATTAGGGATTTTTTTCTTGAATATGACAGACACACTCTCCGTACAAGCCCACCTTGGGGTTCTGAACTCCTTGAGGTACTCTTTGTTCTTTTATTTTTTAATATAACACAATTATATATCTCTGTTCTTTCTACCAACTGAAATAGGGTAAGATTACATCATGGAGTTTCAAACTTTACCTTTTTCTGTATATAGCGAGGAATGCCTGTCTTAGAATAGATTAGTGTATAATACTCTGTAGAGGTGGCAAAATGGGTGAGGCATGTCAAAACGGGTTGGGATGGGCTTAACATGTAACACCTGTTTGTTCAAACTTTTAGACGTTTAACGTTTTATAGGTATTCGCGTGTCAAAAGTTATACTATTACACTAATTGTTTGTTTTTTCATTTAAACAATTTAGGATGTTTTATGCAATAAAAATAAAAATACACCTTAGGCGGAGTGGGGAGTCATTTGACCCGGTTCTTTTTTTAAGCGAGTTTCTTTTGTATAAATTTTACTCGTTGGGCCCTTATGAAAAACAAATAGCCCAAATCAACCTGTCATAAGTAAATCGGTTGAAACTACCGCTTCTAATCCTCTGTGTATAATACAAGGACTTTATTAGATTATTGGTCCAATATATAATATGTATGCATAGGTTTGTTCATTTTTGTGCACCTGTTTCATCATTCTTACTGCAGAAGATATCGTCTTCTACTCTTCTACAAATATGGCAGTTTACAAGCAAAACTATCTAGGGAATACCTACAAAAATGCAAGCAATCTGATATTAATTACGCTCTTATCTTCAACTTGCTTTAGAGTGCTCAACTTGTATGTACGATATCGTATATTATAAAATAACATTAGGTATCATTTGAGTAATGCATGATTTAATGTTTCAAGTTTCAACATAAAATAAGTGACAATGAAATGCTTCCAAATTGGTGATCTTTTACTACAACCTGGAGAGATTTGTGCTACATGGTCAGGACATTTGTGTCCTCTTGTGATTGGGACTTTTCTGTAGATTTATGTTCAGAACATGTGTCGTCATGTGAATGTTGAAAAAACTGGATATTGGGTTAGCTGTCTGTTACAATAGCATAAGTCCATAATGATATGTATATATACTGGTGGTTATTGTACAATTAAAGTTTGGAGCCTTTATACAACATATCTATATCTTCTTCATTTCTATTTTATCAAACAAAATTTGGTAAAATCAACAGCAAACTGTGTGAAAAAGTAAACTTAAACATGTTTTGTGCTCAAAGAATGTTACTATTCCTAGTGTATGCATGTTAAATGAGATATTTATGTTTCAGTATTCTATTGTAAGTTTGTAATGAATAAATACCTAACATGCGTTGTAAATTTGTAACTCTTTTTCAGGCAATAAACAGTTTGAAAAATGTTGACTCAACTGCTCTGCTGCAGTTTCTTCACCCAATATTGAACATGCTTCTCCATCTTATTGGCAATGGTGGAGAAACTCTTCAGGTTAGCCAATTTACTTTTCCCAATATATTAATGAATGTATCACCAATTTCTGCCACTGGTTACTGATCTAGGTCTATTATTTGTCTTCTCACAGGTTGCTGCTTTCAGAGCTATGGTTAATATTTTGACACGGTATATAATTGAGTAATTCTGAAAACTCTCTCACGATTGTTCCTTAACATATAGATGCTGCATATCTTGTTTTCTGTAGGGTACAGCAAGAGTCAGTTGATGAAGCTGAAAGAAATATATTTCTGGTAAACTATGTGGATTATGCTTTTGATGATTTTGGTGGTCGACAAGCTCCAGTATATCCTGGTTTGTCAACTGTGTGGGGAAGTCTGGCTCGTAGCAAGGTAAATACTGTGTTTATCTATATACCGTGATATGTTTCTTGAAGCCAAGGATCTTTTATTTATTATTGTATTTATTTACATTGCAGGCCAAAGGCTACCGGGTTGGACCAGTATATGATGATGTATTGTCGATGGCTTGGTTTTTCCTTGAATTAATTGTGAAGTCAATGGCACTAGAACAGACCCGACTGATGTATAACAATCTGCCTCTAGGTATCTCTTGTATTCATTTAGAGCTAACCATAGCAATAGTCTTATAATAAATTGAAAACGAGATTGAAAATCAGCTCAAATTGAAAACCTACTCTCATTGATGTGTGCTGCAGGTGAAGATATCCCACCAATGCAGTTAAAAGAAGGTGTATTTAGGTGCATCATGCAATTATATGACTGCCTTTTGACAGAAGTGCATGAACGTTGTAAAAGGGGGTTAAGTTTAGCAAAACGTTTAAACAGCAGTTTGGCGTTCTTTTGTTATGATCTTTTATCAACCATTGAGCCACGCCAAGTATTTGAATTGGTAGGTTTATGTACCTTCATACATCTTAATTAGGTGGAGTTGAAGTATCTTTTATTATATTATAACAATTGCCAACCATAAACAATTTAGTTTATTTATATTGTCTTCTCATTGCAGGTTTCCTTGTACCTGGATAAGTTCTCTGGTGTTTGTCAATCAATGTTGCATGATTGCAAGCTTACCTTTCTACAAATAATCTGTGATCATGATCTGTTTGTTGAGATGCCTGGGCGGGATCCTTCTGATAGGTATATATATTTTGTTGATTTAGTATTTATATTTTTCAGTTAGTTAAGTTCAAGGAGACCTAGTCTTGACTTGTGGTAGGCTGATGCATTTGGACTATGGGCCATCCCTTGTGGTTCACTTTCTTACAGTTATCTTTTAGAGTATTTCTATTAGTTTTTATTTTTAATATCCGTGTTCTCACTGGTTCACATGATATGTGTTTTTTTTTTATTACAGGAACTACCTTTCATCTGTGTTAATTCAAGAACTTTTTCTAACTTGGGATCATGATGATGTATCTCAGCGAGCAAAAGTGAGTATAGTAATGCTCCATTTTATTATATAAATATATCCTTTCTGATAAACCAGTGCTGTCCCTCATTGTTTTCCACTTTTCTGTTTCTAGGCAGCTAGGATTTTGGTAGTTCTTTTATGCAAGCATGATTTTGATTCTCGTTATCAGAAGCCAGAGGACAAATTGTACATTGCTCAACTATATTTTCCACTTGTGGGGCAGGTAATTAAGATGATTTCTTTATGGCAAGTTAATTTAGCAAATTGCTGCTTAAGTGATTAATTCTCCTTTTTCGCTCCTATATGCATATGCATATACCTCATGAATGTCTGATTGCTTCATAATTTAAGATGTAAGTGACATGCGAATGGTGAAGGTTTTATTACACTGACCTCTTGATTTAGCAATTTTATTTCTTCTCCTGTGCAGATACTTGATGAAATGCCTGTATTTTATAACCTGAGTGCTGTTGAAAAACGTGAAGTGTTGATTGTAGTTTTGCAAATATTACGTAATCTAGATGAGGCGTCACTTGTGAAGGCTTGGCAGCAGAATATTGCTCGAACACGACTTTTTTTTAAACTACTTGAGGATTGCCTAGTTCTTTTTGAGGTTATTCTCTACCACCAAAACTTTTCAATCGGTTCTAATATGTTAAGAATAACCATTTAAATGTAAAATTTGTTTGATGCGTATATAAAATGTTGATTCTATTGATTAACCTCTGTGATATCTTTGAGCTATGGTATACTGTGTCTTGTTGCCTGTTTACTTTTTTAAAATGCTTTTTATCACACAAATGCAGCACAAAAGAAGTGTTGATAGCATGCTTATAGGTGGCAGTTCTAGGAGCCCAGTGGCTGAGGCACCTATGTCTCCAAAGTACTCTGACAGGCTTTCTCCTGCCATTAATCAGTATCTATCTGAGGCATCTCGTCAGGAAGTACAGGTATATATATTTTTGTTTCATATTTGTAAATTTTTTAGTACTTGGTAAGTTCTTGTTGATAAAAGTGATAATGCATGTGAAGTCAATCCTTGTATTCAAGACCACTAATATGTTGAAACCAATTTATATACCACCCACGTATGTATCTGAATTTATTTATTTTTTTAAAAGAAAACCAAAGTCAGCTAAAAACGTGTCTGGTGACAAAAAAGTTCACAGTTTTGAAAAGACAAAAGTACCCTTGTATCGATCTAAAAAAAGTGGATACTCGATATAAAAAAAACTTGGGTGTTGTCATTTTACAATATTCCAGGATGTTTTTAACCGCATTTAGCATAAATGAAACCAGGCACATACTTTACACCTATAAAACAGTTTAAATATGTCGAGGGCCTTAAAGAAAAAAACATGAATGCTTGGGCGGCCTCCACATTCTTTATCCCAAAAATAATAGATAAATTGGCCAAGTAGAGTGTTAACGTTTTTGTGAACCGTGAGAGACAATACCTGAAATGGGAATTAAAGGCCTCTAGCATAAGTGCATAAGGTGAAATGGTCAATTTTATCTTACCCTTAGAAATATTGATTATTTGGCCTTTAAACAAAACAAAAGCATAATCTGCTCATCTACACATTTGAAATCTGGTTATTGAGATTTATAGTTGTGATGAGCCAATGACTAAATAATTAGTGTGTGTGTGTGTGTGTAGTATCTATGATCGTGATTATTATCAATTATGTTTCTAAATTGTTGACATTCAATCAGCCACAAGGTGCATCTGAGAATGGCTATTTATGGCAGAGAGTGAACTCCCAGCTAAGCTCCCCTAGCCAACCATTTTCCTTAAGAGAAGCTCTTGCTCAAGCACAATCTTCTAGAATTGGAGCTTCAAGCCAAGCACTCAGGGAATCTCTACATCCAGTTTTAAGGCAAAAACTTGTATGTTATGCAAATTAAACGTGGCACTCAACTGATTTTGAATTATGATGATTGATGAACTTGTATCAATTATAGGTATTGATATTGATTTGTTTCAGGAACTTTGGGAAGAAAACCTTAGTGCTGCTATCAGTCTTCAAATCCTAGAAATAACTGAGAAATTTTCTAAAGCTTCTGCATCACATAGTATTGTAACTGATTATGGGAAGTTGGATTGCATTACATCCATATTTACCAGTATATTCTCACGCAGTCAATCATTGGCATTCTGGAAATCACTATTTCCAGTATTCAACAGTGTATTTCAGCTTCATGGGTCAACATTAATGGCAAGGGAAAACGATCGTTTCTTAAAGCAAATTGCTTTCCATCTTCTTAGACTTGCTGTATTCCGTAATGAAAATATCAGGAAAAGAGCTGTGATAGGTTTGCAGATCCTCGTTAGGGTATGTATACACAATTTGTTTTGTTACTTTAAATGCTAGGGGTAGAAATTATTTGTTGATCTATCTGAAACGGGTCAAATCTCTTAGCCGAGTATATTAGCCTTATTATTATTATTGTCGGTTAGATATAATTTTGTATAAGATTGTGATTGGGTAAATCCCTTCCTTATTTATAGCTAGGGTTAGCTTGTATTATGCTCTATATAATGAGCCTTGTTCTTGAATAATATTCATTCACAATTTTATACCATAAACACTTTTATGGTATCAGAGACTCGGTTCTGAAATCCTTTCGTTTTCTTTTTTCAAACCCTAGCCGATTTCTTTTCTTTGCAGTCTTCGGGTCTGCAGCAGCAGCCGCTGCCATGTCAGATTCAGCGGCACCAGAATCCTCCCAGAAACCGATCTCCCATCTTCATCCCGCCTACTCGGTGTCGAATATTCAAGCTAAAGTTCGTACACTGGATGGCACAAAAGTCCCGTATTCCTCCTGGACCAAACTCTTTAAACTTCACGCGGTGGCATACAAGGTACTCGATCACATCGATGCCACCCCGCCACCTCCTGTCACGGCAGCCGAATATCCAGCATGGAAGGAAATCGATGCTTTAGTTCTCCAATGGATCTATAGCACGATTTCGGACGATCTCTTGGGCAAGATCATTGACACTGAAGGTACCGCGCGAGCCGCCTGGCTCAAGATTGAAAAGAATTATCTCAGCAACAAACGGGCACGTGCTGCAGCCCTTGAAACCAGGTTTTGTAACCTTACCCTTGCCTCATGCACATCCTTGGATGATTATTGTCAACACCTCAAAGAGTTGGCTAATCAACTAGGCGATGTGGACCAACCGATTACCGAGTCTCGACTTGTTCTTCAGTTGGTCCGAGGCCTACCTGCTGAATTCGATACAACTGCTGCCCTTATCAACAGCCAAGAAGCAGACTGGGACTTGGCTCGCAGCATGCTGAATGATGAATTAATCCGGGTTGAGGCTCGTCAGCAATCCGCGTCTTCTGTCTTGGTAACAACTCAGTCATAGTTATCGATAGCGAATAGCGGTAAATAGCGACGGGCTACCGATATGATACGTAGCGATAGCGATGAAATAGCGCCCGCTATTTTGTAAATAGCGGTAAGGTATTAAAAAAATTAAAAATATTTTTATGTACAAATTTACAAGCATAAGGACCAAATGTGTATATACACAAACTAATTTTATACTTTCTATGTAAAATTTAGAAGTTTTAGGTCCTTTAGGTAAAGGAATGAAAGATAGAGGGGTTAAACATGTAAATTGATAAAGTTAAATAACCCTAAAAAGTCTAAAACACACACATCCAGATGCTTTCAGCCGCTATTCATCTTCTCTTCATCTTTTCTTCATCTTCTCCGGCAAAGAACTACAGGACGTCGCCGGAATCTTCGCCGGACTTCGCTAATTGCTCGATAGCGGGCCGATATGCACTGTGTAGCGGTAAATGGCCGATACGCGACGCTATTCGCTATCGCGCCCGCTACAGACGCGATTGACAACTATGAACTCAGTCCAATCCTGCTTCTCAGCAACCTGATTCTTCTGCTGCACAGTATATGCAGGGACGCGGATGTGGTGGCCGCAGCCAGAATTATAGAGGACGGGGCCGTGGTCGTGGCCGTGGAAATACACAGCAGATGACACAGCAGCCTTCTGGCTGGACAGCTTATTCCGGCCAGCAAACTCCTTCTCCTTGGCCGTTTCCCAACTCGGGGTACCCTCATTGGGCATGGTGGCACACACCACACGTCCCTACTCGTCTCAACCCCATCGGCCAAACACCAATAACACGGCAGCCCCTCCTGCGGCCTCACAGCAGCCTTCAAATCAGCAGTCACAGGTTTTTTATGCAGGTTATCAGCAGCCCCAGTCTTATGCTCCGCAACAGCCGCCCCCGGGCTACAACGCCCTAAGCCCATCAGACCTGTACGCGGCTTTCAGCACTATGCAGTTGCAACAACCGGAGCAAACACCACACATGGACACCGGGGCTGAAAGACATGTTACTTTGGACCCAGGTATGATTTCTCACCCGTCATCTAATCCTGTTAGTAGTAAATTATTGGTAGGCAATGGCGAATGTTTGCCAATTCTTGGATCCGGCACGGGTTTTCGAACCATCAATAACCGGACCTATATCCTACCAAACATCCTTTACAGCCCAAAAGTCATTAAAACCTTAATATCTGTTCGTCGTTTTACTCGCAATAATAAATTGTCTATTGAGTTTGACCCTTTTGGTTTTACTATGAAGGATCTTCTAACTGGACAAATTCTTTCGCACCACAATAGCACTGGAGACCTCTATCCACTCACTGCTCCTGAACTACCACCCCAAGCCTGCTACCTTGCTTCCGCCTCCCTTCCATGGCATGATCGTCTTGGACATCCCGGTGTTCAAGTTTTAGATATTCTTAGTCGTACTTTTAATTTTCATTATAATAAGACAAAGTCTTCTTTTTGTCAATCATGCCATTTATCTAATAGTAAACGTTTGCCTTTTTACACTTCCAATTCTTTTACTTTCTGTCCATTTGATATCATTCATTGTGATTTGTGGACGTCTCCTGTGCTTAGTAAAACGGGTTATAAATATTACATGGTACTCATTGATAATTTTTCTCATTTTATATGGGTATATCCGTTAAAATATAAATCTGAAACCTTTCCCACTTTTGTAAAATTTCACCGTTTAATTGCAACCCAATTTAACTGCCAAATTAAAACATTCCAATGTGACCTAGGGGGTGAGTTCGATAACAATGCTTTTAAAACATTCGCTCACCAACACGGTCTCCTTTTCTGGTTCGCCTGTCCTCAAACCTCATCTCAAAACGGCCGAGCAGAACGCATGATCCGTCGCCTTAATGACATCATTCGTTCCTTGCTCATCCATGCCTCCTTTCCCCCATCTTTTTGGGTTGAAGCCCTTCACACCGCTGCCTACCTACACAACATACTCCCCACCAAACGCCTAAACTATTTTACTCCCACCTTTGCCCTTTACTTACGCCATCCCACGTACGACCATCTACGTGTCTTCGGATGTGCGTGCTACCCTAACACTTCAGCCACCCAACCACACAAACTTCATAGTCGATCTGTGCGGTGTATTTTCCTTAGATACCCTCCAGACTTCCGTGGCTATCGATGTTTTGATCCTACCATCGGTCGAGTCCACATCTCCCGGCACGTCACTTTTGACGAACAAACCTTTCCCTACACTATCCAAACACCCGTTGCTTTATATCAATTCCTTGATGACTCAATCCCACCTCTGTTTCAATTTTCTAGTCGTAAATCCCTTCCTTATTTATAGCTAGGGTTAGCTTGTATTATGCTCTATATAAGGAGCCTTGTTCATGAATAATATTCATTCACAATTTTATACCATAAACACTTTTAAAATCAAAACGTTTAGCTGAAAGAAAACGGGTCTAAGTCCAATGTATATTTCAATGTAAGTATGTAACTATGTAACTCCCTAAGCTGTATTTTTTAAAAGTTTTGGATTATCATAAGTATAATTAATACATTAGTTATATATATTAAAAAAAACAGATAAAAAGGTGTTTGTGGGTAAAAACCCAACCTGTACTGAGTAACTATTATTTTCCTTTAATTGTGTGCTTTCATTTTGCAGAGCTCTTTCTCTCACTTTACACAAACTGCAAGATTAAGGGCCATGCTTACAATCACTTTATCAGAATTGATGTCAGATGTTCAAGTAACTCAAATGAAGTCAGATGGAACACTTGAAGAAAGTGGTGAAGCACGTCGTCTTAGAAAATCACTAGAAGAAATGGCTGATGAAAGCAAAAGTCAGAACTTATTAAAGGAATGTGGGCTTCCAGAAACTTCACTTGTTGACATTCCAGAAGGGTCAACAGAAAGTCGTTGGTCATGGCCAGAGGTCAAGTTTTTATCTAATAGTCTTCTTCTGGCTCTTGATGCCAGCCTGGAACATGCACTCTTGGTAATCCTCAAGATTCTTTATTTCATCTTTTATGAATGAGTTAATTTGGGATATGTTTTATCTGTAATGGGTCAAAAGGGAGCTATAGAAAAATAATCGAAGAAAAGGAAATGGGTCGGAAGTGTATTTTCAATGTACAAATCCTCAATCTTTTTTACTTCAAATATAACTTCTGTTTTAGTAATCACATTTGAGACTACTTGATTATTAAAAATTAAATTTTTGTGGAAAGTGTTTTGGGTCAACCGATCCAACTCGTACCAAAATTTATCCGTTTTGACCGGTTACCCAACTTGCTCATTTTGGGTATCTTATTACTTGTTTGATGCTGCAGGGATCACTTATGAACACAGATAGATATGCTGCTGCAGAAAGTTTTTATAAACTTGCAATGGCATTTGCTCCAGTGCCAGATCTTCATATAATGTGGTTATTACATTTATGCGATGCACATCAAGAGATGCAATCGTGGGCTGAGGCTGCACAGTGTGCTGTTGCTGTTGCTGGTGTTGTAATGCAGGTCAATAGCAGTCTAACTCTTAATAGTCTAAAAATGTATTCTCAGAATAAATTATTTAGTATAACAGTTTCTTTTGTAGGCTCTTGTGAGCAGAAACGATGGAGTCTGGAGCAATAATCATGTGACTGCACTGCGCAAAATATGTCCAATGGTCAGCACTGAGATCACATCCGAGACCTCAGCAGCAGAGGTTGAAGGATATGGTGCTTCTAAACTGACAGTTGATTCTGCTGTTAAATATTTACAGCTGGCAAATAAGCTGTTCTCTCAAGCCGAATTATACCATTTTTGTGGGTCAATTCTAGAACTTGTAATTCCAGTTTATAAAAGCAGAAGATCTTATGGACAACTAGCCAAATGCCACAGTATGCTAACTAACATCTATGAATCAATATTAGAACAAGAGTCAAGCCCAATTCCATTTACAGACGCCACATATTATCGTGTGGGATTTTACGGTGAAAGATTTGGAAAACTTGATAAAAAAGAATATGTATATCGAGAGCCTCGTGATGTAAGATTAGGGGACATAATGGAAAAACTTAGTCATATATATGAATTAAGAATGGATGGTAATCACACGTTACATATAATTCCTGACTCCCGACAAGTAAAAGCCGATGAATTACAGCCAGGTGTCTGCTATCTGCAAATCACAGCAGTTGATCCAGTATTGGAAGATGAGGATCTTGGAAGTAGAAGGGAGAGAATTTTTTCTCTTTCTACTGGTTCAGTCCGGGCTCGTGTTTTTGATCGGTTCTTGTTTGATACTCCTTTTACTAAAAATGGCAAGACTCAAGGTGGGTTGGAAGACCAATGGAAAAGGCGAACTGTGGTTCAAACTGAGGGTTCGTTTCCTGCTTTAGTGAACCGCCTTTTGGTTACTAAATCTGAATCACTTGAGTTTTCACCTGTGGAAAATGCTATTGGTATGATTGAAACCCGAACTGCTGCACTAAGAAATGAGCTTGAAGAGCCACGAAGCTCTGACGGTGATCAGCTTCCACGGCTCCAGAGTTTACAGAGGATACTTCAGGGGTCCGTTGCAGTTCAAGTGAGTGTTCATTACTCAACATTTTTTTCATGTTCTTGATTTGGTGTTTCACGTTTTAGTTTTGCTTGTATGGAAAATCGTAGGTGCCAAAGTAAGCTGGTGGGCAGGTTGTGTAATGTGTCAAATCATGCTTAGGCTAAATAAATGGGTCATTATATATATATGTAATGAGTTTGTTAGCTATAATTACAGTTTACTTTCAGTCCGTTTGACCTATTTGAATTATTTCCCTTTGAGCTAATTTAACAATGATTTGACCAATTTGGGATAAAAACACAAGTCAATTTGTAAGTAAATGTGTCAATATATATATATATATATATAATGCTAACTAATGATTAATTTATGTGTGTAGGTGAACAGTGGAGTACTTAGTGTGTGCACGGCTTTCTTATCAGGGGAGCCTGCAACACGACTTAGGTCACAGGAATTGCAGCAACTGATTGCTGCTCTACTTGAATTTATGGCTGTTTGCAAGCGTGCAATACGAGTGCATTTTAGACTTATTGGGGATGAAGATCAAGATTTTCACACACAACTGGTCAACGGTTTTCAGTCACTCACTGCTGAGTTGTCACATTACATCCCTGCAATTCTTTCAGAGCTGTGATTGTAGTGTATGTGTGAGGCCACGGCTGTTTGGTGGTTTACCTTACCTGTCTACAGTTTTAGTCATATGTTCATCTATCATGGTTAGTGAAAAGGTTTGGTTTCTTGGATTTTGTTGAGTAGAATATCTTGTATTTGTATATTTTTTTCTTCTTCCAAACTTGGTTTGTGTTTAGTTTCGTGGGGAATCTTGAATCATTCATTGGTTTTATTGCTAGTTTATGTTTGTATGAAAAGTCATAGGAACGTTGTATCTGATCACATTAGCAGTCTGAGCTGAGTATAATAACAATTTAATGTTCTCCTTAATGCTGATTGTTTAAAATTACCCACTAACATACATGGGGTTGAATACTAGCGTAAGTTAAGAATAATGATATCGTTGTTGATGTCAACAGTGTTATTATATATAGCTGCCACCAATTAATGACTTGGCTTCTGTCATCTGTATTATAGGTGCGACGCTAGTTTTTGTATGCTGTAATAGTACACATGACCTCTCATACTCCACATGTTACCAAAACTAAAAGATGTGTGATTGTTATATTGTTATGATAGAAACAGAATAACAGAAAGAAGAGAAGAATTCGGTTCAAATGTGATTTCCCCTACATTTCTTATTCGTTATTTATACTGTTATAGGTAATTACCGCATTAGTCCCTCTTGAATGCATACTTGTACAGAATAGTCCCTATGGTTTTAACAAACTCCTTAACAGTTAACACCTATATTGACACATAACCTTCCTAACAAAAATGGTGTTGTGTTGGCTTTCTAAGTGAAGCATAATATGTCCATACAAGGGAGGGCTTGCCTCCCTTCGGCCCACATAATTAGTATAAGGACATGTGAGATAAAGAGAAGCTCCCCTACCAAGGCGCCACGTGGCACAACGAGGATGGCTGCAGGTGGCTCCTTTTCTGACGGACAACATGATTGACCTGCATGGAGTGTCTGATGCGATATCTGACCACTTGCAGGGTGACGTGTAGTGTACAATGCCTCTGATGGTACTGTACAGGCATGGCTTCAACATGTTCAGCATGGAAGTTGTCACGTCGTTGTGCCTGGGCTGGTTTGTTAGACCAACATGCCACGCGTCACTGTCTGGTTGGCTGAGCATGCGCCTAGATCTGACAGGATTTTCCGTACATTCTTGTACTTGCATACGATGTTGCTTGTTTGTCTGCGCGTGATGGTCACACACATTGAATATGTTCTTGATGACATCTTCTACGTTGAGGGTTGCTGCGCATGTACTTCATGACCAGCAACATGTAATCGCGTTGGGAGTTGCTTGCGCATGATCCTCCGCATAATAGGCTGCGCATGCTACATGATTTGAGGTATTTATGGGATATGGTTATTCTTATTTGCGTCAGGATTTGGTACCCTATCCCTTCAGAGAGTTAAAGAGAGAAGAAAGTACAGGAAGAGAAATATAAAACCGTAGGCGGAATTATTATTATTTTTTGTTTATTATATTATAACAGTAATCGTACGACATTGATTTTGACCAAACATTGGTACCGGTAATGGTACTAATGGAACCGTTACTGATAATTATTTTTATCTTTTTGGGTCGATGAGAAAAAACGGTCAGATATCTTTTTGGGCATATCTTGATTTTTTGTATTTTCTTTTCCAGCTACTATATTGAGGACCAGTAAGGTAATGATACTGTAACAAACCGAATTGATATCAACCAAAATGTTATTTTAACATTACGCCCACGTTTCTATTCACATTTTTGTTTAATATCAATCTGCCCGCCCCAAAATTCGGGTAGCATGTGCGAGTACCATAACAATATAAATCGTTACAAATCGAATCTCACCTATTATAAAAAAGTGCTACCGAAAACCATATTACTCGAAAAAAAATGTAAGCATATTGCCTTTAAAAAAAACCAATATTGGTATCAGAGCCATTGGTTATAGTGAACTAGGACTGCATGTTGAGTCTACTCTACAATCATCATAGCATAAGTACACTCACAACTTAAGTGCACAACTAGCTTTTAGCTACATATATCTACAACACATGATTTCGGGAGATATGTTATCTTCTAGTTCTAGACCTAATCCTGAACACGTCAATGGTGGGAACCCAGGGTTACACCAGGTGGCGCATTACTGGGAGTAGTATCCTAACAAACCTCGTGGATGAGGAAACAACAATTGTACAGGGGAGAAAGCCCTTGCGAGCGTTGTGGCGCACGTACACAGGAAAGCTGCACGATGCGCATGACGTGATACCATCAAACCAAATCAACTATGAAGAAACTCAAATACTGAGACTTATCCTTTTTCACTGAGCAAGGAGACAATTAGTTTCTGTTCCTTGTTACTTGATCTTTCTTACTCCCATTCGAAACTCAGACGGGACTGGGTTACGCATATAGAACTTATTTCTTACCTTAGTACTTTACGTCCAGTATGAGCAAGCGATACATGACATTCGTGTCACTGTTCCTCGTGAGTATATGGAAGATTCACGGGAACACATTAGATTGGGGCTTGTTACACACACTCTTGGGGAGTTACGAAGGTCTGCGATGCAGTGCAACATCTCAAAGGAAGACGAAATCTACTAGTGACTGACAGTCACGATTGGAGGAACGAATGGTGTTGTTGACCATTGAGCTGACTTACACAGGACCGGAGAAGGAGACTGTACGTGATGAGAACCATATAACATTGACATCGCGAAAGAGGAAGGATAAGGGATGGAAGGGGAACCTGAGCAGGACGAGCACATGGAAAGTGAGGATGAATGATCTACTATCTAAGACATAGCGTGGCGACGATTGGCTCTTACCTTTTCTTACCTATCTTTTCTTTCTTTCTTTTTCCTTTACTATCTTAGATAAGACTGAGTTCTTATGATCAACGATAGGGTGGTTGAAACCCTCGCATCTTTCCAAGCTAGTAAAGATCCATCTTGCTAAATCATTCGTTTCCCCGGACTTCCACATTTGAACTTTCTTATTCCTTGAACGCACATGCCACAACAACAACCTACCATCATATTTTCAAGCCTTTTATTGGTCGTAAACCTCGATAACTCCAACGGAACTAAAGGAGACCGTCTGATTGCTTCGATAGTATAAGTCTTTGCCATGTGCATTTTCCCCAGGCAGGATGGGGTAATGGATTCTACATGCACACTCGATGAGTTACAGATACTTGGATAGAGAATGTAACCCCCGTGACGAAATCTAGAAATTTGTTATCTAAAGACGATGGGGTCTGAGATCGACGCCTACACTACCATGCTACAGGAGTTAGATACTATATGCTCGAATCTAATTAACTGACTTTACCAGCGGATCGAATTTCGTACCAAAAGGGCGGGTCCCTCAGATTCGTGGCTTGGCCACTGCAGCTCACCTACCCAGAATCTAGCAAATCTTTCACCTGGCTCGCAAACTCATTGATGAAGCTGTTGAGCATGGAAATTTTCCGAAGCATGGTGCTTCATCTTCTACTTTTGGTGATAGCAAGAGAACGTAGGATAAGGTGAGGTACAAGTCCTTCAACAACAATAACCGCAACGGTAACGACAACAATGGGGCTCGTGGAATAGCAATTGTGATTGGCTCTGGGGAAGCTAGGACTGATAACAATGTCGTGACGGATACGACACTCTTGCTTCAATCTTATATGATACTGGTGCGGACTATAGTTTTGTGTCATCGAAACTTAGCAAACAATTAAGGATGGTTCCTACTCTTCTTGATACCCCGTACTCTATTGAATGGGCTGATGGGAAGCCTGTCGAGGTAACCCATATACATCGTGACTGTAAGCTCGAGTTGGAGGGGCAATTATTTACCATCAATCTCCTACCTATCACCCTAGGTAGCTTTGACCTCGTGGTTGGCATGGACTGGTTGTCCAAACAACACGCTGAAATTCTCTGTCAGGAGAAGATTGTTGGTATTCCCCTACCAAGTGGAAAAATTTTATCTATACAGGGTGATCGTGGTGGTGCCATGGTGGGCATCATCTCCTTTTTTTTTGAAAGCCCAGAAATGTATTCGTAAGGGCTGTCCAGCAATTTTGGATAACATATCTGACACTCGAGCTGAAACTAAAATTGAAACTAAGATTGAGGACATCCCAGTAGTCCAAGATTTCCTAGAGGAACTACTTGGACTTCCACCTGTTCATCAAGTGGAGTTCCAAATTGATCTTGCGCCTAGAGCAGCCCCAGTTGCACGCGCACCATATCGCTTAGCACCAGGCGAACTTCAAGAACTGTCGACCCAACTCCAAGAGCTATTGGATAAGGGCTTTATTAGACCTAGTTCTTCACCTTAGGGAGCCCCAATCCTGTTTGTTAAGAAGAAGGATGGGAGCTTCCGCATGTGTATTACTATTGAGAACTGAATAAGGTGACTGTTAAGAACCATTACCTAATACCACGTATTGATGACTTGTTTGACCAGCTCCAAGGATCGAGCTTCTGTTCCAAAATTGACTTGAGGTCAGGATACCATCAACTGAGAGTCCGAGAGGAGGAAGTAGCCAAGACAACTTTCTGAACTCGCTATGGACATTATGAGTTTTTGGTAATGCCATTTGGGCTAACCAATGCACCGACAGTGTTCATGGATCTTATGAACCGCATGTGTAAGCCCTATTTAGACAAATTCATCATAGTGTTCATCGATGACATATTAATCCATTCCAAGAGCAGGGAAGAGCATGAGCAACACCTGCAGCCGATCTTGGAACTCTTGAGGAATGAGCAGTGATTTTTGCTCTAAAGATTTGGAGGCATTATCTTTTTATGCAACAAAGTGTACGATCTTTACAGATCATAAGAACCTCCAACACATATTCGATCAGAAGGAGCTGAACATGCGACAGCGTCGATGGGTCGATTTTCTGAATGATTATGACTGTGCCAACAGATATCATCCAGGGAAAGCTAACGTAGTAGCGGATGCCTTTAGTCGTAAGGAAACGAAACCCAAGTGGGTGCGAGCCTTACAACTCACTACCCATTATAATCTTCCAGATAAGATTCGAGAAGCCCAGGTTGAGGCTTTGAAAGAAGAAAACGTCGATCTTGAAACCTTGCACGGTGCTGATAAGCACCTGGAACTGAAGTCGGATGGTCTTCAGTACTCCATGAATCAAGTCTAGATTCCACATTTTGGAGATCTTAGACAACTCGTGCTTGACGTAGCTCACACCTCTCGTTATTCGGTACATCCTGGTTCGGATAAGATGTACCAAGATCTCAAAACTCTCTACTGGTGGCTAAACATGAAAGCTGAGATAGCTACTTATATCAGTAAGTGCTTGACTTGTGCAAAGGTTAAGATTGAATATCAGAATCCTTCAGGCTTACTCCAGCAACCGGGAATTCCCATGTGGAAATGGGATGGGATTCCATGGACTTTATCACTAAACTTCCTAAAACACCAGCGGGCATGATATGATTTGGGGTCATTGTTGACCGTTTGACCAAATCAGTGCATTTCTTGGCAATTAAGGAGACGGGCAAGTTGGAACGTCTAGCTGCCCTATATATTAAGGAAGTTGTCTCTAGGCAAGGGGTGCCTACTTCTAGTATATCTGATCGCGATGCGCGACTCACTTCTCATTTTTGGACTACTCTCTAAAACGTTTTGGGGACTCGCTTTGATATGAGCACAGCCTATCACCCACAGACGGATGGACAGAGTGAACGTACCATCCAAACATTGGAAGATCTGCTACGAGCGTGCGTGGTGGATTTTGGCAACAGTTGGGATAAGCACTTGCCTTTGATTGAATTCTCGTATGACAACAGTTACCACACTTCGATACAGTGTGCGCCTTTAGAGGCACTTTATGGACGCAAGTGTAGGTCTCCCATCTGCTGGACTGAAGTTGGGGATAGCCAGCTAACAGGTCCCGAACTTGTGCACGAAACTTCTGAGGAGATTGTGCAAATCAGAAATCGGATGGCTGCTACTCGTGATCGACAGAAAAGTTACGCTGATAAGCGTAGGAAACCTTTGGAGTTCCAGGTTGGGGACAAGGTTCTATTGAAGGTGTCACCTTGGAAGGGGGTGATACGCTTTGAAAAACGGGGAAAGTTGAACCCGCGATACATTGGACCATTCGAGATTGTCGAAAGGATTGGTCCGGTAACTTACAAGTTAAACTCGCGTAATAAACTCGGTGGGGTACATGATGTATCCCACGTATCGCATTGAATCTAAAGAAACGCCTGTTGGATACAACACTAATGGTGCCACTGATGGAGATCCAGGTGGACGATCGGCTATGGTTCATGGAAGAACCAGTGGAGATTCTTGAGCGGGGCTCAAGAAACTCAAGCAAAACACTATACCTATTGTTAACGTACAATGGAATTCCCGTCTAGGACCGGAATACACGTGGGAACACATGGATCAAATGCGGCTTAAATACCCACATCTATTTACTGAACCTGAAACTACGCATAAACCAAACACTAAACGTAATGAAGCTCACTCAAAGTGAATTTCGGGGCGAAATTCCTTTCAACTTGGGGATGATGTGACATCCGGGAACCAAGCACACATTGTTACACTAGCTTTACTGTTTACTTACTGAATTTCGGGACGAAATTCTTTTCAACTTGGGGATGATGTGACACCCCGCATTTTCAGGTTCCTACTTTAACTAAACTCTAGTTAACTTTATTTACATTTATAGCATGTTACTTGACTAGGGTTAGTTAGTTGAGTCACATGTTGCACAACTATAGGATAATAACTGCATAAAAAGGTAATTCGAAGAATTACCGAACTATGTAGATGAGTCTTGAACCCTGATTGTTGGTGAAACAACAAAACAAATAATTGTGGAATAGTTCTTTTGATACTATTTGCAATTATGTGCTTATGTGAATTTATCTGTGAACTTATGTAGCGTTACATGTTAATAAGCGAAAACACGTTACTGAGCTCGTAACCGACACTTGACAGACTGGGGATCATATATAAGTTATAAAATATTGGGTTAAATATTTTATGGAATTATTATTTTTTTATATATAAATTATTACGCGAAATTATTTAGAATTAAGCGAAATAATTTTTTTATGCGATTATGCGAGATAGGGTCCGTAACCGACTCTAGTTGAATTGAGTGTTATAAACTAGTCATAAAATATTTGGGTTAAATGTTTTATAGGTTAATTATTATATATGTTTTGAAAAAAAAAATTAGTAATGTTAGACTTGGCGTGAAAACCAAGTCCAACACAAAGTGGTCAAATGTGAGAATTAAATGTTTGCCGGTCAAAATTCGTATCAACTAAACGACAAAAAGAAAAAAGAATATAATAACCTAGCAGCCAAGGGAAGTGGACGCAAGGATGGTGTGGACCGGAAGCAGCTGGGCTGATGTTCAACTTCCCGTGACCCAAACTTGGGTTTTAAAAGCTCAGTTCGCTGATTTGTTTATAAAAACGTTTTTACCATCATGAATTCATTATAACTCAACCCTAATCAGCCCTATAGCCCCTAATAACGAAATTTTAACCCCTACCCTTTGCCATTAACATAATCTAAAGATCCTAGGAGCTTGAGAAGGTATAGGATCAATTGGTTGAAGAGCTTAAGGTATATTAATCCTTCTTGTATATGTTAATCCTTTTTAATCATGTTTTAAAACACTACAAACTTGTTTGTCCAGATCTGATGTGGGTCTATAATGATCAAAACATAAGTTTTATAAAAGATTAACGTGTTAAACATTAAGCTTTGTGATTATGTGGTGTGTTACATGTTAATGCTTGGTTTTGATTTATAAACATGTAGGGTTTATAGATAATAATATTGTGATAAAAACTTGCATGTTGGGAATGTTATGTTGTATGATCATGATGTGTTACACATTTATGGTAATATTTAGGCGATAATATGGTCATACGATGCGTTGTGGATGAGTTCCTAACATAGCTGAAAACGGACAGATTGCATGATCTGACTTGTAGGCTCTGTAACGTGGCTTTAAACTATCTGTTTTAATTGTTTCTTGATTTTACCATGTCGTACATGGTCTTAGCTTTTTAGAATGGGCAAAATCATCTGATTTGGATGTCATTTGATGTGTTTTTGGAATTTTATTGGATTAAAGGTCATATCAGATTTTCGGAATTATAAATTAGGTCAACTTTAAACGGGTATAACTCGGAATTTTTTGCGTAAATAGGTAAGTTGTTGTTTGTGTAAGTGTTTGTAGGTGGCTTCACCCAAAAAAGCACAAATAGGTAAGTTGTTGTTTCAATTGGCGACATAGGTTGAATGTATGTTATCCAATCGGCGACTTTGAATAAGAATTTGAATGTATCATACTTGATCAGCGACATTGAATAAATAATTTGAATGTATCATACTTGATCAGTGACATTGAATTAAGAATTTGAATGTATCATATCCAATTGGCGACATTGATTCAATGTCTCATTCCCAATCAGCGACTTTGGTATCAATGTCACTTATCCAATTGGCGACATTGAAGAAAGAGGTAGGGTTTGTCACATGTCGTTGTCCCACATGTTGTCCTTTAATGTCTTCAAAGTGTGATTCTTTTGTCTGCATATATCACATGGTAATGTATAATAATAGTATATTAATGCTTCTTTCTTGTGATGTCCATCATATGCAGAGTGCAGTGAATAATCTTTCAATTCATACTGCTTCATATAGTAGACTTGCAGAAAATGGATGACCGAAAACAGAAGACCTTGTTATATAACAGGGATGATAGAGGCAGCAAGATGAAATTGTCAAAATTTTCCTTCAGGCATTCAAAACTTTTCCCTTTTGCAAACTCTCAATATCTTTCAAAGTTGAAAAAACTTAGCAGTGATTTGAAAATGAATTACAACATACACCCGGGTCCTCTTGAAAACGATGTGTTGTTTCTACACAACGACCACCGTGCGTCGTCTATTTTCACAAATCCTGAAAAATACAACCAACCCCTAAATGTGAAACGCGGTGATAGAAGTTTATGGAATTTTCTTAAGGAAAACCCTTTAGGTGAATGGGTAAAAGGTATCATACAAGAAGCCGGGCTTGGTGGGGTGTTAAGTTGTGGTTATCGGTACCTGGACCACGCACTGATAACTGCGTTGGTTGAGCGGTGGAGGCCAGAAACGCACACATTTCATTTAACTGTGGGTGAAGCCACCATCACGTTACAGGATATCAACGTGTTGTGGGGATTACCGGTAGAGGGTGTTGTGGTATCGGGTCCGGAAACTCCCCTTACAGAGCAGCAGGCCATCAACATGTGTGAAACTTTGTTGGGTTTTACCCCTGAGCGAAATGATTTTATTGGCAAATCTCTTAAGTCAGCTACTATTATAAGAGAGTTAGAGAAACCATTTTCTGAAGTTGAAGCAACCGACGAAGAGTGCGTTATTCGTGCTCGTTCGATAATATTTTATCTTATTGGTTGCACAATACTTCCGGATAATGCCAACAATAGAATTTCGTTGCACCGTCTAAGACTTTAAGATGATCTATGAAGATGTTCATCGTATAGCTGGGGTAGTGCAGCTTTAGCATGTTTGTATAGAAACCTGTGTGATGCCACAGCACCCAATGCAATAGCCCTTTCTGGTCCAGCCTTCATTCTACAGCTTTGGGCATGGGAAAGGTTTCCAAGCATAGGCCCGCAAATAGACGTAAATTTTGATCATCCCGTCCCGTTGGCAGCTCGGTAATATAATTATGCTGCTTAAATACTTTATTAATTCTTTATTATCATTAGTTTGCCATAATTATGCTGCTCAAATACATTATTAAACTTGTTACATGTATAAATTATGCATAGACATAGTATAAATTATTAGGTTCTACAAATTTGTAGTTAGTGGGTCAGCTCAAAATCTGGGAAGTGAAAATTTCTAATTTGTTTGATTATATATATGGATTGATTGTCTTTATAAATATAGGTGATCCAAATATTTTGTAGTGCACACTCATAAAGTACATAGAAATAATAAAAATAATCATCACCTATTTTATTTAAATTAAGTTTGTTATTCATTTAAAAAGTGAACTAATTATTTTGCTTTCTAATTATTGTATAGGTGGCAAGAGCAGACACTCAACTTCACTGTAAACCCGTCACACTGCTTGAGAACATATCGTTCTCAACTTCAATCGTTACACCGGAGCCACGTAATTATATCTAATTTGTTACTTCAATCAGTCTGTCATTCGTATAGTGGCTTTGATATTAATGGGTGTAACTAACTATAATTTTTTTTTTTGTAGTTTAAATGGACCCCTTATAATGATATCATTGGAAAGCTGCCACCAATCTGCAGAAGTGGTATGAGAAGCTGGATGAGTACCTGCCCATTGATATATTGGGATATTGTCGAACATCATTATCCGCAACGGGTAATGAGACAATTTGGGATGGTGCAACAGGAGCCGCCCCCGATCAGTATACAGCCAAGCGAGCATAAGAGGTTGCACAAGTTAAACCGGCAAGGTAAAACCGGGACTAACTGGCTCACTACACACCAGGAGTATGTTAGCGGATGGAACAACCGTGACAAAACTCGTGTCAACGGTGATAGTTACGACTCGATCAGTTGACGCCGACTACATGCCGTGGTATAATGCGCGCACAGTTGTATACGTATCTGATCCTAGGGAAGTAACTATGCCTCCTCCTGCTTTTCAAGATGACGGGGCAAGAATTCAAATGATGGTATTCGTTACTATTTTGTCAATTAATTTAATTTAATACATTTTTTTTTGTTATTATTTTTTTTTTTGTAGAGGGAGTCAGTGGGTGTAATTTACAACGCATCCTCTCAAGCTGGAGCGGGAGATGGTACCCAGGCCTCTAGCAATCTCCAGTTCATTGAACGTGTTGCCCACCACACTATGCAAATGTCAGATGCCCAAGAATATTCCCAGTATCAGCCGCATTTGGCAGCAAACCAGGTCAACCTCCAAATGGCGCCAAGAGCTCAAAGGGCAATAAGGAGACGACGTCATCAACCAGCTTCTGATGATACAGTTGTTAATGATGGCGACATTGGAGGTAGGTTTGGCGGTGGGGATGGAACGTCTGGCAGTGGAGGTGGTGAGTTTGGCATTGTTGGCGGTGCGTCTGGCAATGGAGGTGGTCAGTTTGGCATTGTGGGCGGTGGTGCGTTTGAGGGTGGGGGTGGTGCGTTTCAGGGTGGGGGTGGTGCGTTTCAGGGTGGGGGTGGTGCGTATCAGGGTGGGGGTGGTGCGTTTCAGGGTGGGGGTGGTGCGTATGGCAGTGGGGTTGAGGCGTTGGGTTTTGGTGCGTTTGCCAGTGGAGGTGGTACGTCTGCCGGTGGGTTTGGGGCGTTCAGCAGTGGACTGTCTGGTGCTGGGGGTGGTGCAGGTTTGGCTGGACCGTCTAGCGCTGGGGGTGGTGCAGGTTTCTTTGATGATGGCCTAAGTGGGGATGCTTATTGGTGGGATGGCTTAAGTCCGACGGCAGTTAGTGAGTTGATGTCCACCTTCTTAGTGGAACCTCAAACAAACCCGGGGGTTAATCAACAAAATGTGCGGGATCAGGTAACCCAACAACAAGAAGACTTTTTTACCCCACAAGCACAATTGTTGACTTTTATGCCGGATACTCACAGTGATTATCAGTATTATGCAGCTAATCAAAGTCAACAAGACCACCGTGCAGGGTATGTCGATGTTACACCACCGCCCCGCCTTGACTTGAGCTTGAATTTAAATGTTTCTAATACTGATACGACTGGCACTCAGAACGCACCAGGGAGACCACAACGCACCAGAATGCAACCTAATTTTTTTATGTATAATCAGTTTCAGTAGTATATTTTATTGGAGGTCATTTAATATGTTGTATTTATTGTTCAATTAAAATGTTTAAAAAAACTTTGGATTCTTGCAATGGTAGGTATGAGAATGATTGGCAACTTTAAAAACACATGTTTTTTTACAACTCAAAGTACATTTGAAGATTTCTGAATGATTTGGCGACATTCACAATGTATGGAAATCATTTGGCGACATTGATGTAACAACCGGCAAAAATAAGGTAATTCCGTACAAATTAATTAATATATGATTAACGTAATTAAATGCAATTATGTGTGAGTTAATTATCAAGGCCTTAGGGAATAGCAATTTCCAAATAGTGCATAGGAATGCATACGTTTAATGGTAAAGCATGATTGGATCATGTGCGAATAAGCTATCCGGTATGGATGTTGGCAATTACCCGGTAATAATTAAATAAACGAAACGGATCCCGGACACCCAGGATATAAAATAAAGGGTATTTTCATAAGATATAATGAGTTTTGGAACTCCAAAACCATAAATGAAAACGTCTTGTACAAATCTCCCGGTAACGAATAAAATGCGCGTATCGCACCCGATACGCGTATAACTCATAATTTCACCCGGTAAAGGCCTAAATAACCAATCAACGCTTAAAATAGACTATATTTAAGGGTTATTAAAGGTATATTTAATGACCGGATAACGCGTGATTAAAACCCGGAAAATACCCGAACGACACCCGAACGACGGGGGATTAAACATAACAAACATTGGGTAAATGTTTGAAGTTGTGGACCCCACTTAAACCACATGGGGGCCGGCCTATGAAGGCCATAATTATACATATACAAGTGTTGTAATAATAATCTATAATCTTAATATGTAAAGCATGCATGTAAAAGCCAAAAAGGTGTAAGACCTTCCAAGGACAAAAGCATGCACATTCTTGTCCCCTCCTTACAATTTTCGGCCATAGGCCACTACAATCCAAGACAAGACTCTACTAAGGGTACACTAAGCATGCACACAAGCTTGTATAAGATCTAATGCAAGATCATGATGAGATTACAACCCTTAGAAAGATTAGCAAGCAACCTCCTATCTATGCATACATACATACGGCTCTTGCACACACCCACACTTATCATATTTTCAAAATCTCCCAAGTACACATACAAATCCTCCATAAGATCTCTTGAATCTTTAGCATGATTACATGTGATAATTATATATAAACATGTGTTAGAAGAGTTGGATATCAAAGCAAAACAAATTCTCTTTCTTTCTTCCTTTGGCCGTGGACTTCATACCTCCCCCATACACATTTCTTTCAAGTTTTTACATCTCCAAAATACTTAAAATCATCCATCATCCAAACCCCTTTTGTGTGTTTCAAGAGCTTGGAGCTAAACCACTAGGAAGAACACACTAAACCCCTCTCAAATCCAAGGTTTTTGTCTTCCCTAGCCTTGTGCTAGTAGTAAGCTTCTTAATCTTGTTTTTGATTGTTATTATTATTCATGTATGTGTTCCTAGTAGCAAGTTGTACATGAAGGGTTTAAAAATGGTTTTGAACATAATCTTTAATAGGTTTTCATGTGTAAAATGGAAGATTAAAGATATGAAGATAAACCATGGATTTGTTGATGATGATGTATTAGTCTTGAAAATGTATAAAGTTTACATGTAAGACTAAGTAGGATGATGTTTTGGTTAAGATTTTGAAATGAACATGAATATGTTAAAACTAACTTTAATTCATCTTATTATGATCATTTAAGTTATAATATGTGGTAAAACATGTTAGAAGTTCATAAATGAATAAGATGGAAAATTAAAGTTAACTCACTTGGATGAATGATAATTTGAAGAAATGGACAAATACATAAAACACACACATAATTAGTCTTTCATATGGAATATAAGACTAACATAAGTGTTTTGATACAAAAATAACTTACCAATAAAAAGTTGAATCTTCAAAGTTAACTATTTTGAGTGAAAAATGCTAACTTTGGAAGTTAGAGTAGAAAAATGCAACTTTTGTAAGTTAAGGGACTAAAGTTGTAACTTTGAAAGTTAAGGGACTAAAATGGACATTTTAGAAACTATTAGTCCAAAAATACAAGTATGGAAAGTTTGGTGTCAAAAATGTAAGTAATAAAGTCTAAGGATGATTTTTGTAAATACTAGTAAAAATACTTGGGTATTTTGTATAAAAGTGTATTTTTGAAAGTTATAAAAATATAAAGGGTTTTAACATAAGGATTTTTATAAAATAGAGATTTTATAAAAATATTAAACAAACTTGGGAAACTTATACAAAAATGAATACTTTTATATAAATGGGAATATAAAAGTGTTGGAAACATTTTTGTAGATAAGTTGACAAGTTGGGTTAAAAATACATAAGTATTTTAACCATCCAAGTAACATGTGAAAAGAGGAAGAAATATGGATAATATTTCTATAAAATGCATGTTGGGAAAAACTTGGAAAAATTAACTAATCAAGTTAAGATATTGAATTAAGACGCGTTAACGAACCATACCCGGACAAAATATGAGAAGAATGCCATTGCGGCAAGATAAGAAAAATATATATTTTAAGAGTTAAAATATATATATACTTTGGGTGAAAACAAATAAACACTTTCCTAAGTGTTGGAGGATTAATTCGTGGGAGAAACACATGACACAAACGAATAAGACGTTAAAACAAACGTATATACTTAACAAGAAAAATTACACATTTATATATATATATTTGTACGCTCGTCTCGGCAAAATTCCAGTATATCTACTTAATGGGAAAGTAGATATGCGGGAAGGAGAGCCGCGACGAGAAGACAAGGATACATATATGTGTATGTCGTACCAACGAAATCCTAGTATATTTATTTGAATGGGAAAATAAATATACGGTGTGGTGAGTTGAATCGGACGTTAAGAATATACGATCGAACGACAAGATCTTAGCATATTTGTTTAAATGGGAAAACAAATGTGTGGCAAAGTGAGTCGGGTCGAGGATTGAAATATATATTATATCGAGCGATGCGATCTTAAGTATAATTATTTAAATGGGAAAATAATTATATGTTAAGTGAAGTCGAGTCGATAATAATAAGATACAAGTTATGGAAATATTAACAAGAGTAATATATAACTTGTAACACAAAGGGTAATGTAACGCCAACAAAACCTAGGATACGCGCTTAATTAAACGGGATTTGGGACAACTTGTGGTCGGGAGTTGGGTGTACAACTTGCCAAGGCACATGCACTATAGGAATAGTGACTTATACGTTTAGGACGTTTGTAGGTGCAAGACCACCCCTTGCTATTCACCCTATTGAGCCAGACACAGTTTCAGGTGAGTTTCACGGCCCCATTTTAAACTATTTTTACGTTTTCCGGGGGAAAGATATGTTAGGGATAGTGTTTGACGGATTTAATACTTGAGGTGTGACCGCCACTCGGGGTTGAGTCCTCGCCTCTATAATCATTTGTTCAGGAAGTTGAAACCGGAGGAATATTCGAATAGTACTATTGGTGCCCGACAAGGCCCACCCCTAATCGATAGCGTCGATTATGCATTAGGTTATGCCTGGGGTGCAAATATTCTGAACTTAAGTCGTGGGAAACCGAGTAACGACTTGGAGCGGGGCACAATTATTATATATGTCTTGGTTTGATTATAGTCTCAAGTAGATTTATAGGAATTTGCAACTCCTATATATTGTCATAACATGGTATTCCCAAGTATACAAGTTTTAGAAACTGAAAACCTGTGAACTCACCAATATATTTATATTGACGAAACTTTTTAAACATATCTTTCAGGTAACTAGAAGATGAAAGATCAGGCAAGCAGGGTCGGGGAATCTCCAATGCGACGTCGAACTTTTGTGGGGTTTCACCTTTATTTCCCAAGGCATTTGGGATATATATGAGAAACCTCTATGTTTATTTCAAAAACAATTAACTTTTGTGTAATGCTTGAAACAGATTTGACGTCATAATAAATGACCCATTTTCTTAAATTACTTGTGTTTAGCCATAACCTTGACTTTATGCTTTTGAACCGTCGCGCCACGTGTTTCCGCCTTTGTCGTGGTGTGACAATTGATTATGTGTGGGAATCATTTGGCGACATTGATTATGCATGGGAATCATTTGGCGACATTGATTATGTATAAATTGGAGGTCATTTTCATCATTTGCATTCACAAAATTAAACTCAAAGGCTATTGTCATCAGACGACTTCAAACTCCCATTATTGAAATTCATATATTATTTCCAAACCATGTTAATTAATATGGCATCTCTAAACCCCGGTGCTTGCAATAATCTATTGCTTTGGGCTCAACCACAACATTGTACTGCGAAGCTCTTTGAAGGAAATGGCGAAGATGGTTTATTAGAAATCAGACGGGGTGACCAACCATTTTGGCATGCCATTGGCAAACATCCGTTAGATCCACACATTCAAGAGTTGGTGCGGATCGCTGGTTTTAGTGGAGTTCTTGAGTGCGGATACCGCAAAATTGACCGGGGGCTAATATCTGCCCTTGTTGAAAGATGGCGTCCTGAGACCCACACGTTTCACCTAAGAATTGGTGAGGCAACGGTGACGTTACAGGACGTAAACGTCCTAATGGGTCTACGGGTTAATGGTGCAGCGGTCTCAGGACCCGAATTCAGCCTGAGAGATGATGCGGAACGGGTAGAGTATGTCGCAGAAATGTTGGGTGTAGAAAGTGAGCCCCGCAATTTCAGCGGAAACACTTTGCAATCCAGCATAATTATAGAAAAAATAAAGGCTCCGTTACCCGCTGACGCGGACGAGATCACACGACGCGCACGATGTGTCATCTTAATTATTTTGTCATTTTGTCTGTTTCCCGACACAAGCCAAAGTTTTGTGTCGTTGTTATTTTTACCACATTTGTTGAATCTTCATGAATGTGGGAGGTTGAGTTGGGGGAGTGCTGTGTTAGCATGGTTGTATCGAAACTTATGCAAAGCAGCAGTAAGGACCACAACCATGGTGGGAGGTCCTATGTTTTTGTTACAACTGTGGGCGTGGACCAGAATCCGGGTATTATCCCCCAGAATTAAACCCCAGTTCCCAGCTGGAGTTCCATTTGGTGTCCTGTAAGTATTATGTGATGCCTACATGATATTGTGTAAAACTTGTTAACTTAACTAATTATTGTTTTTATAATTATATTTATAGTTGGCGTGTGAGACATGACTTTAGGGAGACCGCGTCACACACCTTACGCCAAATTCGTTCAGAGTTACAAAATCTTCATGAGGAGTCGGTAAGAGTAATCTACATTGTGTTACTGGTTAAATTTGTACCATGTGTTAATAATAATATTTTTTTTGTGAACAAGTTTATTTGGCGACCATATGAAGAAGCGTTCGCGTCTTTGCCGGATTACTGCAAAGACGGGGAGGATTCATGGTGCTGTGACTCTTACATTGTGTGGATGCATATAGTTGAATACCACTCACCATCGAGGGTCCTTAGACAGTTCGGGTTATGTCAATTGATACCTCAGGATCCTCCCCTTACCCGTGAAGTCCACCAAAAATTGCATAAAATAAGGCGTACCGGGAAAAGCACCACAAACTGGACATATCTACATGCCGACTATATCTCTTCCTGGGATAATCGCAGATCCAATAGTGTGGACGGGGAACGGACGATAGTTCCATCCGTCTCCAGATTACATGACTTGGTATTTGGAAAACACGATTGGATACGTCACCAACCCGATGAGTAATCCGGTACCACAAACCGGATCCCGAGATCATGGGTCGATTACAACATTACTGGTTTGTATATCACTTTAATCATTATGAATTACTTTATAATGCGAAGAACTATATTAATATTTGTTTTTTATAATATTATTGTAGCTGGAAGGGTATACCGAGATACATAGTCTAGCGGCTCGGTATATGGCAAGCGCTCCTGCATAACTTAGAGACATTCAAAACACTGCCAACGCAGTGTTGTCTTCAATTCGGGAAGGAGATTGCGTGAATTATCCTTCACGTCTTCAATTTGCGAAGCGGAGACGTGTTGATAATGACGAAGCAGGGCCGTCAACACGTGAAGATGATGTCGAAGCAGGGCCGTCAACACGTGAAGATGATGTCGAAGCAGGGCCGTCAACACTTCCAGATATTGATGCTGATGATGATGATGTGGACTATGATGAGTTAGCAAGGTTGCTTAATGACGATGATGAGAGTGTTATTTTAACAGGGGCTATTTCATTCACATCCTTGTTAGGGGGGTTCATTCCACAACACTCTATTACGTGTACCCCCCACCCCCTTATAACACTCAGGAAGTTTCGTCCACTCGAGTCGTTCAAAGTGAACAACCAGCTCGGAATGTGGGTCGACCCCTATGTGGTGCCGGTGGTAGATATTGTAATCTACCTAGTTGTGGTGGTCCTGGTTTTTGTAATAATCCTGCATGAAATTGTATTATGTTGAATTGTATATTAATGTCATATGCATCCAAACGACAATATTACCATAAAACAAATACATCGATAAGTAATACTAAGATAATTAATTATACAACATAAAACGAACACATCGATGATCCGGCTGACAGAACCCTGTAGGATCATTCACCGAGTCTGAGTCCCAAGACTAGTTGCATTCTGACACGTCTTCTTGTTATGGCCGGTCTCTCCGCAAATGCTACATGTACAAGTCCTCGGGCGATCGTCATAGTTCACATCCATCTCATTGCGTATTCTTCTCGAACGCACTCTTCCTCGATGTGTTGTAATCATCGACGGGTCCCCCTTAATTCTCCAATTCGCCTGAGGCCATTCAGACTTAGGTCCTAACGTGTAGAAGTGACCGTTGTACTGCTCCATGTATGAGTTCGTGTGGTATCTCCAATCAGTTATATTGTGAGGGTGTTTACCCATCCAATTGCAAACGGCAATTGCATGGGAACATGGAAATCTGGACATTTGCCATTTCCCACACGTGCATACCTTTCTTTTGTACTCAACGGTGTAGTCATTTCCGCCACGGTCATTTGTCTCGTATCTTGAAAGAACATTGAACCTTCCGTCCCTAGAATCAATGCACGACACCTCATGTTGCATTGCTACTGAGTATAGCTTCTCAAACTTACTCCAAATGCGAGGTGGTAGAGGGGTGTTGCAACTGTGAGAAATCTCAGTGTGCTTAACATACTGCTCGACATCTCTACGAAAGGTATAGTCAATCAGAGCTGTGATTGGCAGTAGTCGGGCTTCACGCAATACATTGTTCATGGACTCGGAAATGTTGGTCGTTAGGTTACCCCAACGACGATGCTCTTTATCATACTTGACCGTCCACTTACTCTTATCAATGTTGTTAAGGTAGTCCCAAGCTTGCTGATTTTGCAGCCTCATTTCGCGGACACCCCACCGATACTTTCTTGACTGAGATGTGCTACCAATACTCCAACAGAGTTTCCGTAGCATTTTATTCTTGAACCTCCCGCTGAAATTGCTTCTAACGTGACGAAGACAATATCGGTGGTACGCGTTGGGTTCCATCCAGCCTGGAAGGTTCTCCATTGCATTAATTATGCCATTGTGTCTGTCGGATATAACACACAATGGACCCATGCTATGAAGGGTGACATATTCTTGAAGATTTTGGAAAAACCAACACCAACTATGTACGGTCTCTTCGTCAACCACAGCATAAGCCACAGGCATGATGTAGTTGTTGCCATTTTTTGTTACAACAATCAACAACTTACCTCGGTACGGTCCTTTTAGATGCGTGCCGTCAACCAAGATGACAGGCATGCAACGATGAAACGCACGGATAGAGGGTGCGAAGGCCCAAAACACATATTTAAATGTGGGGTAATACTGATCTCCATGTGGATGGTTGTAGAAAGAAACAACGGTGCCTGGGTTTCGATCCTGCAACCGAGTGGTATACGTGGGTAGCGCCTCAAAATTGCTGTCCCAGTCACCATATATAAGTTCTATTGCCTTTCTTCGTGCTCGCCACGCTTTAGAGTACGTAACATCAACGTTCAAATGTTGCTTGACATACGTTTGAATCTGTTTTACCTTAAACTTAATGTCCGCACGAATTTGTGGGACGATGTGTGAAGCGATAACCTTCGATCGTAAGGTTCTATTGCTGTTACGTACCACCGTTGAATAGCATGTGTGTTCGCCACCCCACACAATAATTCGCCAATAGTGCGCGTCAGACTTTTTGGTTGCGGTGCAACGCCACTCACACTTTCGAGCACCACTGAAAGGATTTACAAATTTTGGTCTTCTGGTGTAACATATGACCTTGTATAATCTCTTCTTGCTTTCCCTAACGAACAGCTCTCGACCACGACGAACGTTCCACTGTCTAACTGCACGGTCAACCTCATCTTTCGATTTGAAATACATACCAACACGGATATCTTTCATACTTGGGTTCCATAAGACAAAGTCGTCATCTTCGTAATCTGGAACCACGTAATCAGTTACATCCACATCATCTTCAGGAACGTTGTGTTGATGTGGACGTAACTGGAGAGTTAATCCGTCACTTGGTTCGGTCACCGGGGGCCCCTGACTGGCTGTGGCCTCCTCTTCAGAGGAACTGTCATCTGATACTGGTGCTGAGCGATGACTGTCTTCCGTGTGTTTAGAGTCCCCGCTTCCGGAGTCATCGAAGCCGTCGTTCTGGTCGTACCGACTGTAACACCCCAACCGATGGCGGAAACATCGGGATGTCACGTATTGATGATTGTTCAGTAGCTCATGGTGAATAATAAATTTCATTAAATAATTTAAATAGGTTACATACAATTGTTCTAAGAATTTGTACATCAAATTTAATTAAACCAACATCTTCAAGCAAGTAGAACCTGAAACATGTTAAGTTGAAAATATTTTGGGTCAACAAAAGTTGGTGAGAATTACATAGGTTTTTGTAACACCCCAACCGATGGCGGAAACATCGGGGTGCCACGTATTGATGATTGTTTTCAGTAGCACATGGTATAATATAAATTTTAAATAATTTATTCAAACATAAATATCCAAAATGTGAAATAATGTCTAAGAATTCAAATACATAACATCAAATAGCAACTTCAATAACTTCAAATAAACTTCAAGATAAATCCTTATGCTAACTCAAGCCTCAGCTTCATTGTTACCTGAAACATGTTAATTTTGAAAGTATTTTGGGTCAACATAAGTTGGTGAGAATTACATAGGTTTTTGATGATAAAATGAATAAAATGTTATGCAATTCATGTGTCATGTTAATCTAGCCCATATGTGAGAACATATTAGAAATAAATGGAGTGCATAATCAACCCTGCTGACTGTTATAAAATGATACATACCATACACTTATGGTCCCAATGAATATGTTATGCGATAACAAACACCCACGTAACCTTTGTAGGAGGCACGTATCCGGGTGGGATTGTCAGTCCAATAGATCAATCAATGTATACCGTCGGCTGATCAATGTTAATGATTATGCTAGAATGGTGCTTACTCTAATCATGCTCAAGACATAATGCAACATAGAAAACACATAGACACATTGATGATTGAATTGCAATGAAAATGTTATAACATGTTTCACCCCAAAAATGGTGATAAATAAAAGGGGCTATGTAAAACTCACCTTAGCAAATGTTAACTTGTTGAAAAGATATGATAATTGTGTTGCCCAAAGTGATTCCAAATATTACCCTATAATGAGGTAATATATAATAAGTCTAAGTCTAATTAACTAATATGTGTATCCTAGGGTTTCGATTTGGGGATAATCAATTGTTAAATTTAATTTAAAATGTTAATTAAATAAAGAAAATTTGATAATTAATGAAAGAAAGTCTTTTTATAAAATTTGAATTTTGAGTGAGCACATTAAAGTGTTTGAAGCAATAAAATAATTTTTATAAAATTATTTCATTTAAAATAGATTTTTAAATCTATTTATTTATAAATAGCCAATTATTAACTTTAATATTCAAAAATACTAAAATTAAGGAATTCTTATTTTAAAAATCATATTTCTGTTCTAAATGATTAAAAATAATTTGTATAAAATTTTGGTGTCAAAATGATGAAAATTGGATTTATTATGAATTAATTATGATTAAATCTAACAAAAATTGATTAAAAATATAAAATAAATGATTTTACTGAATTAAAAATTATTTCAGTAAAGTTTAACTTTATAAAAAGTTAGGATAATTTTTGGGGAATTTATTAAAACTGTTTTGATATAATAATGGATTTTTATAAATATAATAGTATAAAAATGATTTAATTATTATAATTATTAAATAAATGAATTTCTGAAAAATAAAAATTACAAATAAAACTTTTATTACAGATTAAACAAATATAATTTTTTTAGAATTTATAAAATAGTTTTGGTATTTTAAAAAGAATTTAAATGATTAAAAGGATTAATATATATAATTAATTATATTGTTTGCTTAAAAAGAAAAGAAAAGAAAAGAACACAAAAACCCGGTCAGAGCCGGGACTCGAACCCGGGTGACCTCTGT
Organism: Ambrosia trifida; assembly: GCA_028751855.1. Lineage (NCBI taxonomy): Eukaryota > Viridiplantae > Streptophyta > Magnoliopsida > Asterales > Asteraceae > Ambrosia > Ambrosia trifida. The sequence goes on from CM054127.1 coordinate 120,003,182, forward strand.
AGAGGACCAGAGTCACAACCACTTGGCCTAGGCCGGTGGTTGTGATGTTTCTGGTTTGGTTTGAATTAAATACACGATGCAGCAACAGGTTTATCCCCAATTAAAGATCGACGAACCCTAAATTTTACAATTGAATAAATCAGACAACCATAGCCCGATTAATGTTAGGGCTAATGTTGTCTGATAGCCGATGAATATAACCCACAAACTTAATCGTACTTACAGTGTGGTATTGATGTTGATAGACGGGTCAAAGAGAAAGTCAAACAACGAACAAATTACAAATTATCAGAGTGAATCAGAAAGCAATAGAGGTTGAGAAAGAGTTGTGAGCGAGTTGATAAGCTACGGAATGCCTCAATTTATACTGTGAATTAGGGTTAGGGTTAATTGGAAGGTTTGACTTTCAATTTAATACATACGCGTCTAATAATCAAATGGGTCAACGATTGCCGTGTTATTGACGTGTAATTGTGTTGTATTGGGCCGGTTATTGCACGAATTTACCAAATATAGGATAATTACGCGTAAGATTAAAGGATTGATCAACAAGAAATCCCACAGTTGACTTTCCTTGTCAACTGTGAGGATTAAGTATGCGTATAAGATTAATATGTACCCGGGTTTATCACAAGGAACTGGCTAGCCCAGTTGGTTGTGCACATGAGTGTGTTTGGCCCGGCCTTTGGCGCGGGTTCGATTCCCGGCCAGGGCACTCTTTTGTTTTTTTTTTTTTATTTAGACAAGGGGGGACTAGTGGGCTTGGGCCGGATTTCTGGTGGGCCGGGGTATAAATGGGTTTGGGCTGGGTTTGATGATGGCTGAAAAAGTGTTGGGTTTGTTTATCCAAAATTCTTTTTTTAACACACTACTTATTATTATTATTATTATTATTATTATTATTATTATTATTATTATTATTATTATTATTATTATTATTATTATTCTTATATACACATACAATTATCATTGTATAGGGGTTCAAGATATCACCAAAAATAATAGGGCTTGTCGTTTTAATCCGTAACGTATAAATAGTTAAATGCGAAATGTTATAGTTTTGATAATTGAATAAAATTGTTGTGCAATTCATGTGTCATGGCAATCTAGTCCATATGTAAAAACATACTAGAAGTAAATCGTGTGCATAATCAACCATTGTCACTGTTGTATTGTGGTACATCCCATACGCTCATGGTTCACTCGTTTAAATTGCAGTAACAAACACCCACGCAACCTTTGTAGGAGGCACGTATCCGGGTGAGATTGTCAGTCCAATAGATCTATCAATGTATACCGTTTGGCTGTTGAATGTTTATGCTAGAATTGTGCTTACCCTAGTCATGTTCAAGACATAATGCAACATAGAAATACACATAGACACATTGATGATTGAATTGCATGAATAGTGTTGTAACATGTTTCACCCCAAAAATGGTGATAAATAGAAAAGGGGCTATGTAAAACTCACCTTAGCAAAATATTATATCTGTTGAAAAATTGAATAATGGTGTTGCCCAAATGTATCAAGTATCACCCTATAATAAGGTAATAAATATGTCTAAGTCTATCAAGTCTACAAGTGTATAAGTTTCTAGGGCTTCGAATTGGGGATAAATACTTGTTTGATTAATAAAAATGTTTGATAATTGAGGGAATATTAATAAATAAATAACCAAAAATCCTTTTAGGAAATTTAAAGTTAAGATGGTCACAATAATGTATTTAAAGTGTAAAAATAATTTTTACAAAATTATTTTCTTTAAAATAGAATATTAATTCTATTTATAACAAATAGTCATTAATATCTAAAAATATTAAAATTAATGAATTATAAGTTTAAAATTTATATTTCTGTTCTAAATATTCAGAAATAATTTGTATCAAATTTTGGTGCAAAAATATTAAAAATTGAATTTATTATGATTTAATTATGATTAAAACTAACAAAAATTGATTAAAAATATTAAATAAATGACTTTTCAGAAATAAAAATCATTTCTGAAAAGCTTAATGTTATAAAAACTCAAAATAAATTTTGTGGAAATTTATAAAATTGTTTTGATATTTTAATGGATTTTTATAAATATAATAGAATAAAATTGATTTAATTATTATATATATTAAATAAATTATTTTCAGAAAACTAAAAATTGTAGGTGAAACATTTATATCAGATTAGTTAAAAATATTTTTTTTTAGAATTTATAAAAGTGTTTTAATAATTAAAAACGAATTTATGAGATTAAATGTAATATATATATTTTTTTTGATAAAACAGGAAAAAAAAGAACAAAAAGACGCCACTGCAGGGACTCGAACCCGGGTGGCTCGTGAGGCAACCATCAGTCACAACCACTTGGTCTAGACCAGTGGTTGTGATTAATTCTGTTTTATTTTAAATAAATACACTACGCTAAATCAGTTTATCCCCAATTTAAACATTCGAAACCCTAGATCTGCAATACTTTGATTCACACATCAATAGCTATATTGATCTTAGGGCTTTTGATATGTGAACGCCGGAGATCAAAACCCACTAAAAACATTATACTTACAGTGCTTAATCGATCTCGATTGCTCGGTCAAACTTAAAAGTCAAACTGTAATCGTTTGAACAAGAACAACGTTGTGTGAAGAATTGAGGGATTGAGAGAGATGTAATGGCGAGTTGGGATGGTCCGGGAAGGCTTCAATTTATAGGGTAGTGGCTCGATTGTTCGAATGGCAAGTATTGACTTTGGTATTAAAATTGACGCGTCTCCGAGCCAAATTTGGTATGAATTAGACTGTAATTGATCGTGTAATGTTGGTTGATAGGCCGGTAATCACGAACACCTTCCTATATTGGATCAATCACGCGTCTATGAGGTTAATTATAGAATTGTTGCTGTCACAGTTGACTTCTCAAGTCAACTGTGAAGAATCCATTAACGTGATAAATACAATTCGAGCAGGAGAAGAACCAAAATGGTTGTGTAGAGCAGATGGTCGTTTGTTTGAGTGTGGTGGCTGAGGACTCGGGTTCGAACCCCGGCCTCAGCACTTATTTTTTTTTTTACAGCAAAGGGGAGGCCAAGAGGTGGGCCAGACTTGGGCTTGGGCTTGTCTGGTTGGGCCTGCCTTTGGGTTGGGTTATAAAAAACACAAATCAGCTAGACTATAGTTACTATTATTACTATTATTATTATTATTATTATTATTATTATTATTATTATTATTATTATTAATCTTTATATATATATAAATATATGTATATATGTATGAATATTTTTCATTGTATTAGGGTTCAAAATATCACAAAAATAATAATAATAAGGCTTGTCGTTTTATTTCGTAACGTACATGTATTTAGTGCGAAATGTTACACCGACAACATATTGAGGTACCGCAACTGTTTCTTCGTCCGTCACTGGGGAACCTACCTCGTCATTTGGGTCGTTACCGGCATCAAATTGGATTGATTCCACATCATGCTGAGACCCAAAGGGTGCATCAACATTTACGTTGGCCACGTCACGCAACAGGTTGGTAAAACTAATATGCTGTAATGGAGGAGCTTCTTGCCATTCAACGTAGATCTCCGCAACAAAATGGCCATGTGCCTCTACGGCCAGATAGTCCATCATTCGAACCCCATCGTCGTTGAAGATCTTGGATGTTTGAGAGGACCCTTGGAAAGTGAAAGCAAGCAGTAGCTGAACAGTAACTGATGGTTTGTTAATGTTAATATGACTGCATACGGCTTCAACTAGTTCTTCAAATGACATTGACACTCGCATGATAAAGCTAGTTGTTACTAGAGAATCATCACTTTGAACAGCCCCGTTAACATATGAAAAACGACCACCCCAGTATAATCGGTATGGACAGAATGAAGCCATCGGTTGTGGTTGGAAGGTTTTGGGGGGTAAGCAGGTTTTCTAAGAAAATGGTGGTTTTTAAGAGTGATGGTTGTGGGGGAAGCAGGTTTTCTAAGAAAGAGGTTGTGCCCATTTTGGTTTGGGGTCTAACCCCTTAAATAGCTGAAAATTGTAGAATTATTGTGAAAGTCTTCAAACCAATTACCGTCTTAGTACAATTATCGTGAAAGTCTTGAAACCAATTAGCGACTTAGTACAATTATTGTGAAAGTATTCAAACCAATTAAAAATAAAAAATACAAACCAACGTGTAAATAATGTTACAAAACTTTCTAAACCCTAATTATTCAATGTCGCTGATTGGGAATGAGACATTGAATCAATGTCGCCGATTGGATATGATACATTCAAATTCTTAATTCAATGTCGCTGATCAAGTATGATACATTCAAATTATTTATTCAATGTCGCTGATCAAGTATGATACATTCAAATTCTTATTCAAAGTCGCCGATTGGATAACATACATCCAACCTATGTCGCCAATTGAAACAACAACTTACCTATTTTGCTTTTTTTGGGTGAAGCCACCTACAAACACTTACCCAAACAACAAATTACCTATTTATGCAAAAAAATTCGTATAACTCGAGTTTTACAATGAATTAAGTTATGAAATTTGGACAGCAGGTCAATATTGGAAAAACTTGGCCTTTCCAAGTGGATTCACCTCATTTGGATGAATACATAATTTTTGGGAATTTTTCTACTAAACTGACCTGCTGTGAAAATTTTCTGGACATAGCTGTGTTGTACGAATTTTAATAATTTTTGTGTTTGGTTTTGAGACAAAATAAAAATATGGGTTATCAAATGAATCCCAATAAATATTCAGTAAAAATTTTGGAGTTTAATTCGTTCGTTAAGTATTTTAAATTATTCGTTTTTCACAGCGTACAATCTGCCCTGAAAACGCAAATTGTGTAAGGGATGTTTACGTGACTATTTGGAGTCTTATATGGTATGTATTTGACATGAACTTGCATGAATACTTATATGAGATGTGTATGAGGTATACAACTGATAATAATCAATATGATCACCAACGGGATACGTAGGACTTACTTGTGCATGTAGAGTCATTAGGTGTCACTACACGGTTTGAACTTTAGAAGTTTTGGACAAACAAATTGCATGATGTGTTGGTATGCACGTATACTCACCTAGTGACACTTGTAATAGGGAGTCGGTAGCTCGTTATTGTTTGAGGGATTTCGATCATTCACGTGCAACCTAAGGTGAGTTTCACTACTCTTTTCTCAAAAGCATGCGTCTCGAGTTGAGACAACGTAATTAACTTTTTGCTAGTCCGGGTTGGGACTACTATTTTCTAGTCCGGGTTGGGACTACTACTTTCTAGTCCGGTTTGGGACTACTTACACATCCTGGGTTGGGATGCTATGGATCCTTGTGTGGGTCGGTTTTTGCTAGTTCGCATATTGTGTCCTTGATGAACTAAACCAACTCTATCATCTGTAAGTCCTTCACATACCGAATGAGTTGCCGGGTTATGGCAAGCGGGTTATTAGTTGATAGCGCTATTAGGTCTGACAAACCTCACACCGGCTCGGGGAGTGCGGGAGTGAACTATAACTTAACAGATTTTATCATTGTTGATAGACAATGATGTAAGGCATGCGGCTCACATTTGTGGCTACATGTACATCAGCAGTTCGGTATATCGGTGTTAGTTATCATGAATAGGTTAGCTACCCTTGACATGCGATGAACTAGTGTTTACACGGTTCTTGAAACCAACTCAATTACTTGTTTACATGGTTTTGGAAACCAGCGCAGTTACATACTCATTTACTTTACTTAGTGAACTCACCAGCATTGTTTGTTGACCCACGATTTACATGCTTTTGCAGGTAGTTAGCTTCCAGTGCCAGGATTAGAAAGCACTGCACACTTCACTGCATTTGGGGTCTTGGGCATACACCTAAATTACATATTATGCTTTTACATTTTCTTTCATATGGTTTTAATCTGGGCGTGTTGTTTTGCGCATGGTTTCTAAAAGGTTTAAATTTGGTTTACGCTTCCGCAGCTTAACTAAACTTGATTTTTGAAAACGAACTAAATAGTTTGGGCATTTAGAGTTCGTTCATATGACTTATGGCTATGGGATCTTGGTATGTCATGCGCCTCGCGGTATAAACCCCGCAGTGGAAATTTGAGGGTGTGACAGTGTTCACAAAATCTGATCCAAATAATAAGTATCAAACAGAAAACAAATGATAAAGTACCCAAATCGTTCACCCGGAGAGAACTGCAAGAGGATTAGCCTTGCATCTTGGTCGAGTACATGCCTCCCCTTTGTTCTGTCTTGTCTTCTGTCGTGCAAAATTATGTTATTTTGCTTCAAATTGTGTCGACCTCCCAAAGACAGAGTCACCGTCAAAAAGCTATTTTTTCCTCTTAAAAAAATGCTTGACCCCTAATGATAATTCTTCTTTCCTTGGGTCTGCATAAATCCATCGCATCCCAATAACTAACAACTGTTTAAATAACTTGAGCTCATTATTTAGTTAGCATCCCAATTGATTAATTAGCCCATCAAAAACTCTATTAAGCTTTTAGTTCACTTTGTCCTTACTCGATTCCTACAACATTTCAATTTCACAAACAATAAATTAAGATATTTAATTGACACTCATGTAACTTTCAAGCTCATTTAATCTTTCATTAATGTTTCTCCCATAAAATCATATGACATTTTCTCTTGTTTAGATACATTATTACCGTTAATTACCTCATTAAATATAAAACAACATAAAGTGGATGATTTTTTTTGATCGGCGAACAACTGTGTGGCAACCACTCTTGCGAGGCGCCGTGCCCAAGAATCGACTACTCGACCTCCAGCAGCCCCCGCCTTCTCCCGATGCGCGGAAACCCGAGCCCCACCCACCCGAAGGCACGTCAGTGTTATAGAACTCGGTAAAACCTCGCCACCCGTCAGATTCGAACCGGCGCCACCCGTATTCGATCTTCACCCGGATACCAAACCATAATGTTGGAAGTGGGAATTGAACCCTTGATCACCTAAGTGAACATAAGGCCTCTCCACCACTCCACCACTGTGACACCCGGCAAACTCAGGTTAGTAACGTTGACTAAACTAGTAAGTCTACCTTAGCGAGTCATGCATATTACGTCCTTAACGGGGTCAGTCGAGTCGGTATGATGATTCTGGGAATCATCGGGAGTCGTTATGATGATCCGCGGGGTCATCGGGAGTCGGTCCATAACTATGGGTACAAGGATCGGCGATTCGTGGAATCGCCGGGTTTAATGCACACACGAGTCTCGAGTCCCGGGAATTGGTGAACGGATGTAAACGTGTTAGTTATCATGCATTATATGTTTGAAATCATTATGTGACTTATCGGTATGTGAATACGTGTTTAAATATGTTAAAATAGTGTTTAACGCGCCAAAAACCCATTCCAGCACCTTATAGGCGATTAGGAGCCTGGGGGACTCCTAATCGCGTGAACAGTAGGCGATTACAAGGGGATTGGGGCGAGTAGGAGGCCTAATCGCATGAACAGAGGCGATTAGGGTCCCTACTCGCGAGTAGGAGGCCTAATCGCATGAACAAGAGGCGATTAGGGCCCCTAATCGCCTGATCTGGACTGCTAATCGCTAGTACAGCAGAGTCCGGGTCAAAACACCTATAAATAGAACCCTTAACTCCCCAAACACCTCTAGAACAACCCTAGCTGCTCCCAAACCACCCACACACCTTGAAACACCTCTGGAACTCTTTTTGCTACAAAAATCACCATCTCCAAGCTTACACACCTTCCTTTAACAAAACCCAAGGTGTGTTCTTCATCCCAAACCTTTGTAAAGTTGTTTTTTGGAGTTCCCCAAAGGTCCAGACCTTGTTTTACTAAATTGTGTCTTTAAAAACCTTTCAAAAGAGTTCTAAACCAAGTCTACAACATAATACTTGCTATATGTGAAGTATTTGTGCATATGAAGATTGTTGGTGATTATTACATGAATGTTTCCATGAATTTGTTGTACTTCTGAGGTGTAAGTGTTGTTAGGATGATTATCTATGAGTTTAAGCCCTTGTTATGATGTTTAGGTGCAAGTATGCATTTTGACCCATTTGGGTAATTCTTGAAGAATAGGATGTATGATGTGATTCATTGCTTGTTTATGGTTAGAAATCATACTAGGATGATGATATAACATGGAGATGATGAATTGCTACTTGTAGGAAATGAAATCTGATTGTTTCCATTTAAGGAAAGATAAGGTTGGTAGGTGAAACCTAGTACTTTGCCATTTTAGGAAATAATTGCATAGAACATGCTAGATCAGTGATATGTCGGGGGTTTTTGCTTGAAATGGGTTGGTAAATGATTTAGGTTTGATATTGGGTGTCGTTGCATGTTTCGGATCTGATTTGGAGGGTTAAACGCGCAAAAATCCGTTATACAGCAGCTGCAGGCGATTAGGAATCCTAATCGCCTGAGCTGGGGCGATTATGCAGACATTATTGGCGATTGGGACCCTACTCGCCTGATACATCGGGCGATTAGGCCCCTAATCGCCTGTAAGCTGAAGCCTACTCGCGTGTGACTTTCCAAATCGCATGTACTGCTGTCGTGAACGCGTTTTGACATCCCGGAACACGATTTGACACCTAGGAACATGCTAAGAACCCCGGGATACACCCAATGACTTAGTAAGACGTATTCGGACCTGATTATGCGTTAAACGGACATTATGCTAGACTAGGTGAATTATTGCGCGTACTAAGTGTTTAATTGCATATGTTGCATGATGTCTTGCATTTATCTAACACGTGGAATGTCGGGTCACCAATGGGATGTCGGGTCTTGTCTGGCACGGTCGGTTTAACAGTTAAGGGTGTTTTCAAACGTTTATGGTCACGGTCTGGACGTTCGGGGACTAGTTAGCCTGCGGGTTATTAGTCCAATACTTATACACATCTTATGATAGGTCGCCGCTATTTGGGGCTATCATAACATAATTACTTAACTGTTTTCAAGTAACGCAATTCAAGGTGAGTTTCACAGCCCCACTTTTACTGTCTTGCTTTCGGGGGGAGGAACATGCTTCGTACGAACTATTTAAAGGTCATGTTATACTATGGGCACCTTATGTTACTGTACGGTTTTTATGGAAAGTCCCAGGGGGAAACCATGAATGTGCTGGAACGCACAACGGGGGAAATGTGGATAGATCTATTGGGCCTCACAAGCCCCACTCGACGGCGGGGCCGGGCGGGTGCATATTGTCTCTACCTATCGGGTTACCGAGGCATCGGTAGCCCAGTCGTCTGGGCTGGTATCATCTTTTGGTTCATGTTTAGTAATGGGTTCCCAACCGTAGTAGTAAAAACACTTAACGTCTAGCTAACGTTCTTATGACATAGTATTAACGGAAATGATCTTTGTGAACTTGTGACAACACTTTTATAAAAAGAAAACCTGTGAACTCACCAGCATTATATGTTGACATTTTTGGCATGTTTTCTCAGGTCGCTAAGGTAGCAGTCAATGGGCTAGGCGCACGGAGTCATGCACAGCGTCTAATATTTTGAAGCATATTAAACAATGTTTTGTAAACAATGATATGTCTTTTGGTTGTAAACAAGAATGCTTCCGCTGCTGGTTTACAGCTCAAAGCATGATTTTTGGTTTTAAATATAATTATGAATGCATGTTTGTTGTATGTTTATTGTGATCGTTGACTGAGATCCCGGTGTGTCACGCGCCTCGCGGTAAAACCCCGCACGTGGAATTTGAGGGTGTGACAACCACTATGGATGGATACATAAAGTGGATGATTAATAGTAAAAACTAATACATTGATATCATAATTAATTTCAACTAACGTATAGTAATAATGTATTGATCTAAGACTAAAATATATACAAAACTAACATATTAACAAGGTGTGTTAACCAACACATCACACCCCCACACTTACCTTTTGTTTGCCCTCAAGCAAATCTGCTCAAAACATTACCACGAACAAGTAACAAATACCTCAAACGCCCCCGCCATGCACTAGTTAGGGTCCAAAGTCATACCCCATTCATAGATCATCATTAGATGTGTTAATTCAACAGGAAACCATGATGCACAATTTTGTAAACAGAACTCACCCAACTAAGTCTAACATGCTTTCGGTTTTTAATCTCATGCAACACACCCCTCACAATTTTTCACTCCAATCGGTTTAATATCTGGACTAGCATGTAATGCGCTAGTATTATTCACTCAAAACCAAACATGTAACTCTGTTATCATAGGCTTGTATAACAATCACACCTCAACTATAGACAATGCACATATCTAAAGGACTTACGGGTTTTGGGCTTCGGGTAAAGGTATGATAGATTTGGCTAACAATTGGTTTAAAAACAAGGGTTTCAACACGCTTGAATGACCATCCTTATTCACTAAGCACCATAACACAATAATCACACAACTTTGGGCATATTTGACCCATAACACATACTTCTATTTTTTTTTCTTTTTTTTTCATATATATATTTTTTCTTTTTTTTTTCACAACTTAAACATATCTTAATCACTTGAACAAAACATAAACATAATGGATGTCATCAATTTATTACACAAAGGTAAACAGGTCAATTTGGGTAATAGGTTTAATCAAATGAAAGGGTAGAGGCTCAACGGGTCAACACATAACAAATAAATGGGTATCAAAAGAAAAAGGGAAAACCTAAATTGCCTTTATCATATATGTGCATATCTAGTCTACAACCTCGGCATGTATCAAATCACACAAGTTCTGCAACAGAGAAACATTTGGCCTACACTCAACAAATGAAAATATATATGAATCAATCTATCATCTAGTAGGCTCAAGATCTCACCAAAGTGTGGAAATGGGTTACCGATGTGTGCATATATTTATTACCGACAGCTCGTTACACCTAATTGGGCAAATTCTAAACATTTTCTCTAAAATACCTGCTGAAAACGATTCATATGTCTGTTCTAAAGAACTGGACCATGATTAAGGACCCACACATCACAAGCAGAGACAGAATGAAAGCATTGAAACAGTCGCTTTCATGCCCGATCAGACCGCTTTTAGGACATTTTTTAATTTTTTTTTTTAATTTTTTTAATGACTCAAAACTAAATAAAAAAAAGAAGTTTCCCCACCCCCACACTTGAATGACACATTGTCCTCAATGTGGGCTTGGAATAAAATAAAGCAGAATTAAAAATAAAATACAACAGAAGTAAAAAGGAACAGACTCCCCTGGATAAGCAATACGCGTATGAGTCTGTATAATTCCTTCCAATCCAGCCGTGTAGCATTTCATTCGCGGCCGATAAACAAGCCTGAAACAAAGAAACAAGAAAAAAAACAAAACAAACAAATCGGGATACCTACAAACGTTAGTGGTTTCCAGATCGTCCCCGCTCGAATGGAGATTGAGTACGGGCGAGGCAATCGATTATTCAAATCATATCAAGCAATCCCATGACTCAAATAAAAATAAAACTTACTCAAACACACTCAAAATAAAAATAAACTAAAATAAAACAACATAAAAACAAATAAATATACAAAATATACAAAAATCATACCTGATGTTCATTCATGGTGGTCTCAAAGAACATTTGCCTACCGAATTCCCAATGTATGTTCGGTAGTTGACATGTCGAATCTTTATCTTCTTTCTTATCTTTGACATGTCTGCAGGATCATTGCTAGGCCACTTCTCTATATTTTGTCCATTGTCTTCAATGCTCACCTTCCTCTTTTGCCCACTCAAGCCATCATCTTCAACTTTGTCTATTTTAAACATGAATATAGAAGGATGGTCAGGATACACCAAGGTTACCCGGTTCACTGGTTTTTCAGCAGGTGTGTCTACAAGTGGTTGTACGCACGAAGTCACGTCTACTTTAAGGCTTGTAGCTTCCTCTTCTAAGGCTTCCTCCATCACATCCTGCTCCACATATGCCTCTTCAACAACTTTTTCAGCCACATCAACATTAACCATATCTGGTTCAACTGTCAAATCTTCAAGTTCCAAATTTTCTGCCAGTTGACCAACTTGCTTAAACAATGCCTCAACAGTGTGAACCTGAACTTCATTATCCTTCTGAATTCTCTTAAAATCCTCCCGGATTGCCTTTACATCTTCCTGGACAGCCTTTATGGCCTCTAAGATCTCACTCAACTGATCATTGCTTTCCTTTTCATTGTTTTGTTGCTGCTGATAACCATAGTCAACACTCTGGCCTCCATTCACAATCGAATCAGTATTCATATAATAATATGCAGTTTGTTCCCTAAATTGATAAATGTTTGGCTTGTAGTATATTTGCTGACAGTTCTGATATTGTGGCCAATAATACGAGTCTTCATCTTTTTCAAGCCCAAAGATAATGCGATCTTTACGTGCATTATATGCTTCAACTCTCTGACGGGCAATTGGACAATCTTGCATCACATGATATGGGCTCTCGCAACAACCACATGCATCATAATCCACCCAGTTCATCTTGAATTCAATTCTGCAAAACTAAAATACCCAGCGTAATACTGAACAAAATAGAGAAAAATACAAGACAAGAAAAAAAATATTTTTTTTGGTTTTTTTTTTAATTTGAAAAAAATAATAAAACTAAAAACACTAAGCGCACGAACTCCCCGGCAACGGCACCATTTTGATCGCGTGTCGAAGTGCTAATCAAAAAATATTTTAAAAACAACTCCTTAGCTACAAGGACTGCAGTATACGGTGTAGGGTTGTCGAACCACGAGGAGTATGTGGTTAGTGTTAATAGCAATTTTTTTATTGTAATAATAGAAAAACTAATAAAATTATGGAGATTAAACTAAGGTGCTGCTTTGCTTGCAAGAAAATATTGATTAAAGTTTGATTAAAAACAATAATATAAAGAAAACGGTCACTCCGGGTTTCTGATTCAGTCTTTATCAAATGAATTCTGTTAATACCCTATCTAGGAAATCACATAGACATGACTTTGTTTAAGTTGTTCAACCCAATTCAGCTATCATAACATTAATTGAAAGTAAAATTAATCCTAGTGCAAGAAAACCAAGATACGATAACAGATTGCAATAATATTAATTAACCAAACTGTCTAGTTCAGTCAAACATACAATCAGACACAAACAACTTTAAAGTGTTCACAAAATCTGATCCAAATAATAAATATCAAATAGAAAACAAATGATAAAATACCCAAATCGTTCACCCGGAGAGAACCGCAAGAGGATTAGCCTTGTATCTTGGTCGAGTACATGCCTCCCCTTTGTTCTGTCTTGTCTTCTGTCGTGCAAAATTATGTTATTTTGCTTCAAATTGTGTCGACCTCCCAAAGACAGAGTCGCCGTCAAAAAGCTATTTTTTTCCTCTTAAAAAAATGTGTGACCCCTAATGATAATTCTTCTCCCAGACTCCCAAGGGCCTAATTCCCCTCTCTAATTCATTGCCACCTCCACTTCTTTCCTTGGGCCTGCATAAATCCATCGCATCCCAATAACTAACAACTGTTTAAATAACTTAAGCCCATTATTTAGTTAACATCCCAATTGATTAATTAGCCCATCAAAAACTCCATTAAGCTTTTAGTTCACTTTGTCCTTACTCGATTCCTACAACATTTCAATTCCACAAACAATAAATTAAGACATTTAATTGACACTCATGTAACTTTCAAGTTCATTTAATATAATTAATTTCAACTAACGTATAGTAATAATATATTGATTTAAGACTAAAATATATACAAAACTAACATATTAACAAGGTGTGTTAACCAACACATCAGGGCTCAATTGATAATTGTAAAAAAAAAAAAAAAGAAAAAAAAAAGAATAATAATTTAGGTGTGGACACAATACAATAAATTTGCATCTGGAAAAAGTGAATCCTATATAATAAGACGGCAACCAAAACATAATAAGTTAAGTCTATTCCTTCCTGCCTGCTTTCTTTGGTCTCCCACCATTCCTTCTTCCTTTTGGTAACGCCGGCCATCACCTTTCTTTCTTTGCTGGTAACTTTTCATTCTATTCAATTCCATTCCATTCGATTTAGGGTTATATTTGTATGCCAATTGGAGACGTTAATATGCTATTCAACCCCCCACCCCAATCATTGATTTCAAAACCTACATTGCATTGCATTGCATTCCGTTTAACCCAACTTTTGATTATATTATTTATATATGCATCTCTGTCGGTGTTGTACCCTACAACACACACGCGTCCTCCTTTACAGCTAGCTACTACTTACACTCCTTTTTGGATTGGTGTAGTTCGTTAGTTGTCTTTAAAGTTTGCCTCACGCGTCAAACATTAATGTTTTAATTTTCTTTTTTTCTTTTTTTTTATAGGGGATAAAACCAAGTAGTTGCTTTACCAAAATTAATAGACATTGCAATTGCAATACATATATATGTATTTACTTAGATTAGATGAACACGACAAGCAATGTTGCTCTAACCTGAATGAATCTGACTAAAAAGTGGACCATCCTTACAATTTTTTTTTTTTTTTTTGGAGTCAACAGATTGTGAAGGATGGGTTGTGGGCCAATAAATATATTACATAAACACACCCTTCATGTATCAAACATTTTTTTTCTTATACCTAAATCTAAATGTGGAAAGTTGTTCTACCATTCTTTGCCCACTTTATCTAATGTTTGGTATTTTCTTTCTTTCTTTCTGGTATCTTTTATTTATGTTCCTTGATGACAAAATGTTTGTGGCTGTGAAATTGCCAAATGGTCCTCTGAATCAAGAAATGCTTATTCCTCTTTTTGTTTGAATAATATATCCGTATGAAATTCTTTCCCACTTGGGTTAAACAAAAGTTTGCTTTTTTTAGGAACTTACATTGCGTTTATCTAATGCTTCTCAAGAATATTTGTTGTGAATAGGAAGAAGCTTGGCTTGGCTCACCGTGTATATATATATAAAGGCTTCACGAGGGCTGTCAATACTCGCGTTTATTGGCAGCCCGAAATCCAAATACCTTCTAGAGGTAAGAAATTATGTTAGTAAGCAGTCAACTTTGCTTTCTGTCTTTTACTTTCTGGGGTGGTGGGATAATTTTGTTATGTATATTTTTTACAACTGCTTCCTTATGTGTCAGATATTGTGCTCCAAGATTATGGGATCGTTGTCTGGTATATTACAAAGACCGGTTGTTGCAGCCTCTGCTGTTGCGTTAGCTTCTGTGTCTGCTGATCTTCGCGACAAAATCTGGCCATCCAACCCATTGGATGCATGTCTTTCATCAAACGGATATAAACCAAATCTGATAAGTGAAATGAAATGGGCTGACATTAATTTCTCTCAATCTTTTGCAGCAAAAAGCCTGATTCCTATTCCCAATCTTAGACATCCAATGAAACATGTAGGCAACAATTGTTTTTCAAACAACATGGCTTATGTTCCGTCTTTAGAGCATTTTCTCAACGTATATCAGTCAGCTGAGTTGGCAAAAGCTCCCAGATCAATTGATTATTATTCTTCTGGTGTACCTAAGGCGACGTCTACAGATGTTGTTTACAGATGGCATTTACCACATCCTAATGCTGTTGATCTATCCAAACACTCTAAGATGGTAGTGGTTTTGCTTGGATGGTTAGGTGCTAAACAGAAGCATCTTAAGAAATATGCAGATTGGTATACCTCAAAAGGGTTTCATGTAATCACCTTCACATTCCCAATGTCTGAGATTTTAAGTTATCAAGTTGGAGGGAAAGCCGAGCAGTATGTAGATTTGCTTGTGAACCATCTTGCAGAATGGGTGGAAGAAGAAGAGTGTACAAAGAATTTGGTTTTTCACACATTTAGCAACACGGGTTGGCTAATGTAAAAAACTCTTTCCATCTTGTATTATCTACAGTTTTTTATTTATTTTTCGTTTTTTAATTCTTGTTTTTATATCAGTTATGGAGCTATGTTGGAGAAGTTTCAGACACAAGATCATACTCTAATGGAAAGGATTAAGGGATGTATTGTGGATTCGGCACCCGTTGCAGCCCCGGACCCACAGGTAACATCCTTAACATGCTAAGGACTAAGTTTTTTTTCTCTGTTTTAAATTTTGGATAAACACTAAAACTATTGCAGAAAATATTTTCATTCTCAGAAAACCAAAATCAATTTATGAAATTCTGAAACAATAGTTATAAATTATGAACACTCACTCAATGTAGGTTTGGGCTTCGGGATTCTCTGCAGCTTTTTTAAAGAAGGAGAGTGTTGCAGCAAAAGGAGACGAAAATTTTGCCAAACCGACAATGAAGGAAGCAGCTTTGTTGGTGGTTTTGGAGAAGTTGTTTCATGTGATTTTAAATCTGCCCGCAGTTAACAAGTAAGTATCCGTGGTTTTATAAATATCCACATATTTAAGGAGTTAATATTAGATATTATGGGTTTGTTTTTTCAGGAGGCTTTCAAATGTACTAGTGCAACTAAAATCAGGACAACCAAGCTGTCCGCAATTATACATCTATAGCAGTGCAGATAAAGTCATTCCTGCAGGATCTGTAGAGTCTTTCATAGAGGTGCAGCAGAGAATGGGACGTGTGGTCAGGTCATGCAACTTTAAATCAACACCTCATGTAGATCATTTTAGACACGAACCCGAGTTGTACACTGCTCAGCTCTCACAGTTCCTCAACGACTGTGTGCTTGATTCTTGCAGACGTAATTGAAATACCGACTATTTGACCACAACACTGATTCTTTTATTCTACATGATTACAGTCCTGACATATTTTTTGGGGTTGAATATACACGAAGGAGAATAGTTTATATCTTTTTGGCACTTGCCTTTGAATCAAATTCTTTATGTTATATGGAATTATGATGTTAATATGAGTCATTTAAGTCTGATATCAGTACTTTTTTACATTAATGACTATTGTAGTTATCAAACATGAACACACACAAGGATAAGAGGAAGGATCCATAGTCTTCAAACATCAATATAATGGAGGTATCACAGTCTTGGAACTTATGGTCTTGGTGAAATTTGTACCACCTTAAACAGAACTAGAGCGGCTTGACGCTATTTGTAAAATCTAAGCTCTCATATCAAGCAATATTTTCCTTTTTATCCACTAGAAACTCACATCATTGTTATTTGTTGTTACCCAAGTGGAGACTCCTAAGAGGTCGGAGGGCATCCATCAGTTCCTTGATACACCATCAATTATAGAAGGGGTGACATCGTGTGAAGTCTTCACATGGGCAACTCAAAAGAGTTCATGAGCTTCTAATAGACACAGCAAGCAGACATCATCACTCACCACCTTAGCCAATAAAGCCCCTTAACACCACCCCACCTATGGTAAATGGGGTGCCTTTGTTGCCCCCGCCATTTCAAATGACGAGCATTAAGCATGTGATGTGCGAGGATCGACCACCTTGAATGAGCCAATCAGATTTTATTTAACCCTTGCTACACCACCCGTACAATAAAAGAATGAGTGTTAGTCTTGCTAGAATGTTGGTTTTTCGGTGTTAAATAAAAGAGTCTGCCGGTTTGTTCAAAAAAAAAAAAAAAAAAAAAAAACCAAGCATGCTCAAGTATAGAGCCCTACTCTTGTTTTTAAAACATTCCAAAATGCATTAACAATATTTAACGCCAAACATTTTGTTAGGTATCAAATAGTATGAGGGGATCATTTGTAATTCAAGTTGGTTAAATAAATAAATAAACTAAGAAGAAAATTATCCGGCTAATGATTTGAGATTAATCTCCTTTTCTCTATAGATTCTTAACTCTTGATCACTATAAACCTAAGACCACTATGTATGTCCACGCATTCATAAAAGAACATGAACAAAAAATCTCAATTTGGTAAGCGTTCACGAACATGAAATCAGGTGTATTACTTACTACTTCTTATGGTGGGCCAATTGTAAGTACACATATCCATCAGAAATTTGATATACTAGTATTATGCCCGCGCGCTTCGCTGCGCAAATAAAATTCTAAAAAAACATGGCAGCGTATTGCATTCTAATTTGGCTAAATTTCATAAAGCATGTCTCTTTCTCGCTCTCATTCTCATAAGAGACGGCTTTTGAAAGTAAATTTAAGATTTAACAATCAAAATTACAATTCTTGTTTTTTTTACAACCCACATATGTTTTTATGTTTATTCTGTTCATACAATCATTCAAGCTTAACTTTCTTAGTATAATATAATGATTTTAGAATTTATATTTATATTATAGTCATTTTGCAATTGATCTAGACGGTCACTTTGTCTTTTTAATTGAAATCATATAAGGGTTAGGAGCTTCAAAGCAACTCACATGATAATAATGAATGTGATAATTTAAAATACATTAATAAGTCTCTAAATTGATTATATAGTTATAGTACAAGTGCATAATGCAATAAGGGGTATTATGGGGAACTTTTACATGACACATCTATGTTAAATCATGAGTCTCTTGATATCCCATCTTAAAATGGGTGTCAAATTACTTTTCTAAACATGTCTCCTCCTTAATAAGGTAACATAGATATTGTTTTGTATTCTCGATCTCTTTTTCTTTTATAATATGGGACAAAAGAAAAAGGGGTATACGCAACATACTACATGCCATGTGCTGCTTGTGCCTTGTATCATGACATGCGACAAATTAAAGGAGAAGAAAACCGCAAAATTAAAAGATATCACATACATTCAATAACCATGAACACTAGTTGAATGCCCGCGTGTTGCCGCGGGTATGTATTTTTATTCACATTTTAAATTGTCAAAACTTTATACACCATACTGTCATTTATCCAATCCGATCCGTGCTTGATTTTTATTTGCAACATTTAGTTACACACCTTTGGCCTACTTGTTACAAAGTGTTAAATAAGGCTTAGCCTTTTCTTGTGGTGATAATTCAAATTCCATTGGTAACAAAAAGTTAACCCATTAAAAAAAAGTTACATGAATTAATCTATTACTTGGTAATGGTTCTAGGTAAAAAAAAAAGTTAATACATGAATTATATGTATTGAATGGTGCAATTGATTTGTATTAGTACTAATTTATACATATAATAAATCAAAGCCATTTTAATGACATGACACTCAAAGAGGCATTCTCTTCATTGAGTATGTCATGTGTCATCCCATGTGGCATTGAGATATTTTAGGAAAAAAATAATTTAAAAACAAAATTGGATTTTTAACCCTCATGTTTCCTCCCATAATTTTTAAACGTTAATATTTTTAATATACGGGATTTTTTAAAGAAAAAAATTACACCAAATTAACGAGCGTTTTATTATCTTTCCAACGAGTACCATAGTGCTATATAAAAAACGGATAAATGTTTTTGTGGGGTTTTGTTATACAAGAAAACAAACACAAAGTGTTCAGGTAAATTATTAATTATGTATAGGCAAGTCAGTAATTATTAGCAAATCAGTAAATATGAAAAAAAATTCAACCAGAGCCGAATAGGTTAAAAGAGTTATACGTTGTTTTAAGTTAGGTATCAATATTAGTATGTTAGAGATGTTAATATTTTTTATATACGAGATTTTTTAAAGAAAAAAATTATACCAAATTAACGAGCGTTTTATTATCTTTCCAACGAGTACCATAGTGCTATATATAAAAAACGGAGAAAAAAACGACTATTTTTTGTAACCCAACACGTATTGTGCCAGGTTTGGAATTAGTTTAAAAAAAATTGTGGGTTTGGGTCGGGCCTGGATTAGGTGATACCCGACCCAATTACCCTTTTTTTTATATTAGAATATGATAACTGATGGCAGAGATTTGTTTAAAATAATAATAATAATAATAATAATAATAATAATAATAATAATAATAATAATAATAATAATAATATTCATTAATTATATATTGGCAGATGCCATTTTTATAGTTTAGATACTTCTAATTTTATTCACTTTACTTAGATTTCTGGGACGCTCACAGGGTATAAACTAGTGCTAAATAAATAAATAAAGCTCATAAGTCAAAAAAAATAATCTGGGTTTTCAAGATCTCACATGCTATGCTAATTACCACCAACAAGTATGTTGTATGACACATCATCCAACTAAAACAATATTATTGGTAGTAGTTTATGAGATGCATCCTTAATTTATAAATATCATCATCCATCCATCCATCCATCCAGATTCTATTATTAGCCAACAAGCTAGTACTTGAGCATTAAGCTGCACACAACCAGATCACAACGTACAATCCTCCAAGCTCAAAATATATACACACTACAGCTGGGCCGATTGCAGGCAGGCATTCTGTTTATGACTAGCGAAAGGCCGGGTTGGATTTTGTAGTGATAGGGCTGTCAGTCAGTCAAGTGGATTCTTTTTGTTTATGTTTTTTTAGTATTACTCATCCCTGGTCCTAATATGTTCTGGACTTTTGTTTTGAAATTGGGCTATGGGCTATGGGCTGTATTCTCAAAAAGGCCCACCCCTCGTCTATAACATAAAAAAAAATTAGGTCTGAAAAAAAAAAGTGTTTTCGTTTCTCATATTGATTGGTTAAAAAACATTGACCGTAAGCTCTGCCCTCCGCCTTCCACCACCTACTCAGGTCTGTGTTTTTGTAATTCTTACACTCTTTAATTTTAATTCTTTTTTTTTAACAGACTGTAACCAATACAACACACATGTAGATTCATTTTCATTTTCCTTTTCCTTTTGGTATTAATAATTATTTCAATTGCTTTGGGCAGTGGATACTAAAGATTTTAATGATTATGATACGACAATGGAATCACTTAAATTGGGACACAACCATTTCTTATCAATTTTATGTGTTTAGATTTTTGCTTGTTAGTGAGTAGATAGCTGTGCTATTTGAATCTTAATGTTTGGTCCTTCAAAAATAAGGATAAATGAAAAACAAAATGTAGCGTTTGGTTCTAAGAAGTTGTGCTATTGGAAATTTTATGTTTCGGTTGCCAGTTATTTGACCATTAAAAAAGGAATCCATAGAAAAGAAAAAAAATAGTTGTGTTTAGCTGGTTGCATACAAATATGCTCAATATCTTAATTCACTTCATTACACTCTACAAATCAAAATAAAAATCACAAAACCTAAAAGTGTTTGGCTTAGCTTATTTATTTTGTAAAATAACCAAAAAGGACATAAGTCTTAAGAAGCATTAAAAAGTCACTAGTATTATGCCCGTGCGCTTCGCTGCGCAAATACAATTCTAAAAAAACATGGCAGCGTATTGCATTATAATTTGGCTAAATTTCGTATACCATGTCTCTTTCTCGCTCTCAGTCTTATAAGAGACGGCTTTTGAAAGTAAATTTAAGATTTAACAATCAAAATTACAATTCTTGTTTTTCTTACAACTCACATGTGTCCTTATGTTTATTTTGTTCATACAATCATTCAAGCTTAACTTCCTTAGTATAATATAATGATTTTAGAATTTATATTTATATTATAGTCATTTTGCAATTGATCTAGACGGTCACTTTGTCTTTTTAATTGAAATCATATAAGGGTGAGGAGCTTCAAAACAACTCACATGATAGTAATGAACATTTTTATAAAAGTAGAATTTTCATAGAATACTTCAAATTTTATTTATACATAAGTACATGATAATCAGTCTACGGGCATATTAATTCGCATGTGATAATTCAAATACATTAATAAGTCTCTAAATTGATTATATAGTTATAGTACAAGTGCATAATGCAATAAGGGATATTATGGGGAACTTTTACATGACATATCTATGTTAAAGCATGAGTCTCTTGATATCCCTTTTTAAAATAGGTGTAAAATTACTTTTATAGACATGTCTCCTCCTTAATAAGGTAACATAGACAAGGCATGTTGGGTCAGTATGTCATAAGGAGCGTTAGTAAGGAGCATTATGAGTTGGCAACATTAAGAATACATGGGCTAGAAGGAGAAGGCAGGCCCATCGTGGAATTGAATTACACCCACCGCCTCCTCTGCTCTCCATTACTAGGGTTTCACCATCTCACCGTTTGTCAGTCTGTTGAGCGACACACAGAGAGAGAGAGGTTTTGTTCTCCTTCCTGTTTCATATTTTGGGTAATCACTATCCTACTGATTGATATTTGGATACCAGCTTCTTTTGCTATTTTATTATTATGTTTAAAAAAATTGTTTTCATTATTATTATTATTATTATAAATTGTAACATTAGTTTAGGTTTTAATTCTGTTATCTAACTCAGGTCTTTGATTGATTCAGCCCTAGAGCGTGCGTTTGCTTGCTTGCTTGCTTGCTTCATCACCAAACTTTCAGCTTCAATTGTGTCTGAATCATGGTTACTCTCTTTTTTCATCTGCAATGCAATCTTAAACTTTAGTTTTTACACTTCCAATTTGTATTCCTAAATTTTAATTCAGTGGGTTTTTTGTTTTAATAGCCTCAAGGGGATTACATTGAGCTTCATAGGAAGAGAAATGGATATCGTCCTGATCATTTTGAGAGGAAGCGCAAGAAGGAAGCTCGTGAAGTTCACAAGCGTTCCAAAGTTGCCCAAACGGTTCTCTCTCTTTTCAACTTCTTCTTCTTCTTTTTAATTGTAATTTCATGTTGTTTTTCACCCTAATCAGATCAATTGTAAGTCATCATGGAATATTAGAAATGTTTGTCATTATTATGTGTGGTTGTTTCTTCAGGCTTTAGGAATCAAGGGTAAGATGTTTGCTAAGAAACGCTATGCAGAGAAAGCTCAAATGAAGAAGACGTCAGTATCACTTTCTTCAACCTTACCTCTTTTTTTCTTAAACAAACAATAAGCTCTGAAGTTGCTACTTTTCTTTTGCCTGAATTAAATGCAGCTGTTTTTTATTATGCTGCTTGCTTCTCATACCTTACTCTGTTATTTTGTGTTTATGTTTGGATATTTCCTAGACTTATGTTTTACCTACTGCATGTATGTATGTTAATAGACTGGCTATGCATGAAGAATCCTCAAGCAGACGCAAGGTGGATGATGATGTTCATGATGGTGCTGTGCCTGCCTATCTTCTTGACCGTGATGCCACAACACGCGCAAAGGTTTGTTTTTTGAAATGCTTGTTGTGATATTATGTACAAATGATCAAATTTAATTACCAACATCTTTATATTATTCTCTATGTATGAAGGTTCTTAGCAATACAATAAAACAAAAAAGGAAGGAGAAAGCTGGAAAGTGGGATGTGCCTTTACCCAAGGTAAGGAGACTATGCATTTTTTTTCCGGTTGTCAAGTACGCCACTGCTTCCTGTTGGTTAAATTTTGATGTTGATGATTTAGGTTAGACCAGTGGCTGAAGATGAGATGTTTAAAGTAATCAGAACTGGTAAAAGGAAAGGTGAGTATCCAACATCCCTCAACACGCTTTTTTTGTTTGTTTGTTTGTTTGTTTGTTTGTTTCTGTTGGCTATGTTGAATTATGAAAAACATGAGTGGATGATGTTTGCAGCCAAGCAGTGGAAGAGGATGATTACGAAAGTTACATTTGTAGGACAAGGTTTCACCAGGAAACCTCCAAAGTATGAGCGTTTTATTCGTCCAAGTGGTTTGCGGTTTACAAAGGCTCATGTGACACACCCTGAACTTAAATGCACTTTCAATCTTGAGATAATTGGAGTGAAGAAAAACCCTAATGGTACAATGTATACCTCTCTTGGTGTCATCACCAAGGGAACCATCATTGAGGTATGTGTGTGTGTGTGTCTCCCAAGTAATTTCACCTATAATTCTGAATATTTTTCATGGATTATGATTTTTTTTTTTAGGTGAATGTGAGTGAACTAGGCCTTGTGACACCAGCTGGGAAAGTAGTATGGGGTACGATCATTGTATATATTTTTATTATTACAATTTGTAATGAATGTTTGGGATGCTTATATGTATGTACTCGGTTGGATGCAGGGAAATATGCTCAAGTGACGAATAATCCTGAGAATGATGGGTGCATCAATGGAGTTCTGCTTGTGTAATATTGAGTAGTAAGTACAATGCTTGGTTTGGAATATTTGCAAAAACTTTCTTTAATTTTAATGCACTGAAACTGGAATTTTGTTGTTGTGGTAACGGTAATGGTAATGGCAACGATATGATTTGATTCATACATTATTGAATCCTTACACGTATTAACTGGTTTTGTGATTGATAATAATTTGGTTATCTCTGGAAATCATGTAAACACTTTCGGATTGAATTGTTTCGCTGGTACTAAAACAACAAAATCAACCATAACTATCTAAGCCTTATTTGAAAATGAAATTTTATATATATATATATATATATATATATATATATATATATATATATATATATATATATATATATATATATATATAGGGGAGGGTTATCTTGAGAACGCTAAATATCGTGAGAACCGTGATAACAAGTAAAAAATTCAATCAAAATTAATTTTTTTAATACCAATCTCATTATAATCAAAATACAAAATTAATAAATGAATTTTCTTTTCAAATAATTCATCTTTTCTTACAAAAACACTTTCAAATTAACTTTTTACACATGTGTAAATGAAACAGTTTACACATGTATAAACAGTAAATTTACACATGTGTAAAAACAATTTATTTCCGTATACGTTTGAATTTTTACGCGTAAAGTGTGTTTTTGAGATTGTATTTTAGTAATAAAGATAAGTGTAAAAAGAAATTTTGAATTTGAATGGTTTTAGAGGGCGTTCTCACGGTTCGTACGAAATATAGGTGTTCTCAAATTAACTTTCCCTATATATATATAGGGTCAAGATCGTGTACAAAGTGTTTTTTTCGTGAGAAGTGTGAAAAGTATTAAAAATTGATACTTAGGCATCATTTTTTGAACTTAGTCGTGATGTTTTGGATTGTTTTGCTTATAAAAACACCAAACATAACATTTAAAAACCGAAAACAATGTATTTTAGGATTAAAACTTAGAACACCATGCTAAGAACATTAGCAGTGTGTTTTAAGCGTTAAGTAGTGTGTTTTAGCTGTTTTTTTTAAATTTAATGACTATAATACATTGTATTGTGTTTTAGATTGTTGTGTTTGGTGTTTTTCAAGTTTAAACAACCTAAAAAAATCATTCCTAAATCCAAAAAATGATGTCTACATGTCAATTCTTAGTCATTCTCACACTTCTCACGAAAAATGTACTTTGTACAGGATCCTAAACATATATATATATATACACACACACTAGTGGGAAACTTGCGTGTTGCTGCGGGGCGTTCTTGTGAGCTGGGAGGCAAATTTGTATTGTTTTTGCACCATTATCTAAATAACTTTTGGTTATATAAAGAATAGTTACACTTTTGCCCACTCACCTCTATTCATGTATTTCTTTAATTTCACTTTTTAATCAACAATATAATGCCACATGACACTTTATTTTTTGTTTGCCATCTAGTAGGGTGCCACGCTTTGTGGTGGGAACACGATGCATTTGTAAGTTTAAAGGTTTCTGAATACTAAACCAAGAATTAGACATTACAACACAAACTATGCAAGTGGTTCAATTTGTTCTTTACTTCACTTCGTTTCTTGGCAGACAATTGTTTGCAACGTTCATTTAAGGCCATGTTTGGCTCTCCTTCTCCTTATCTCTTCTTCTACCTCCTTATCTACTTAATCAAAAAGTTACAAATTCTAACTTATAACTTATCTCCTTTTCAACCCACAAAAACGTCATTTTCAACCCATTACCCTAACAATATTTTCTCCTTAGTAACTTTTTGATTAAGTCAATAAGTTATAAGGAGGCCAAATAAGGAGAGCCAAACATGCACTAAAGAGAATATTTGGCTTTGGAGTTTGTGAGTAGGGGTATAAATAGAAGAAAGTGGGTAAAATTTAGTGATTTATACTTATGCCTTTTTATATGCCATCTTAACTTTGATATTTTGGACATATTTGTCCATGTCTCCTGTAGTATAAGTATATAAATATAGATATACAATTAGTAGATTTTGCTGTGAGAGGACGTGAACTATTGCTCTTAATGCAAATTCTTCTGCATATCGGACACCTTTAGTTTGGAACGCTAGATCGGGACTGTTGTGACTTTGGAATGCCGGAAAGAGTCTACGATGTCACCTTTCTTCCATGGTTTGAAGCCACCAACACCATACATGACTTTTCAACCTGGTCATCAGACTCTCATAAGAGAAACTCTCCAACCGGCCTATTTCTGTCACATTAATGATGGCAGGTGGTGGTGAGGAACCTTTAATGATGATGACGGTTATGGGTGGGGTTTTTTTTATACAGAGAGGGTTTATAGAGATAGAATGAGTGCCTATCGTTTTTCTTTTCCTCATTGTCTGAACAATGTCCTTTTGACATTTTGAGGTGTGGACGGTAGAGTGGCCACCCAGGGAAGCAAAAGAAGAGTAGAATTTGAAATTAGAATTTCTTTTAGATTTAATTAAAAAGAATGACTATTTTTGTAAGGTTATGGTATATAATCGAATCTCAAGCTGAAAATGTTAATAAATTTATTCTCACTACGTAAATTATGAGAATCCATGATCAACTAACCATTCGTTTTCTTAGAAACTATTAAACTTGGAGTCTACTTCTTAATTTAACATTTGAAAATTTGTTTTCCAAAAACGTATCGTGTAGTAGTGGATTTTCTTAGTTCAAATTTTAGTGTTTAAACATATATGGAAGCGGGCTGTCAGGTGGGCTAGGATCCTTCTTGGAGGTCCCAGGTTTGATTCCCTCGAAGGACATAATGAGAAATGATGGATGACTCCTGGCCTTTGGTCATGAGTTAGAGTCCTGATCTCGCCAGGTTTTACCGGTTCACTACTTTCGTGCCTTCGGGCGGGTATGTGGGTTGGGTTTTCCCTGGAAGCGGGCTAGGGGCTTCGTGCGTCCGGGGTGGGCCGGGCTGTGCCCCTTTCTTTGTCACTGGGGGGCCGCGTATGAAGTACCCGACGTTGTTTAGTTGGCCGTTAAAAAAAAACATATATGGAAGTATTGAATTATTTAGATATTGTGTTTTAGTAAAACGATTGTAACAATAACATGCAATCTATCAATATTTTTAAATAGTTGAGCTTATGAATGTGATTTTGTAATTGTCTTTTACGCATTGTGTTTTACGAATTGTGTGTAGCGTATTATGTCTTACTCATTGTGTTTTGCACTTCATGTGTTATTGCACAGTTTGACTCGCTGCGCGTCGCCGCATCGCGCGACGAGTAAATGTATGTCATTGTCGCACCGTGAGTCCGATTACTGTCCTTTTTAAACCATCTAAGCCATAGTTACCTATAATATGGAGCATTGTCATTGCGCAGCAGGCAGCACGCACAAATCTACGTCATTGTCGCACCGTGAGTCCGATTACTGTCCTTTTGAAACCATCTAAGGCATATATGGAGTATTGTCATTACGCAACAAGCGGCAACGTGTTTTAACCTAATCCTAAAAAAGGACAACTTTTGTCATCAATTGAACTCAAGTTTGATTTCGCCTCCCAAAGTCGGAAGTCCTGTGTGCTGTTCAAGAAAATGGAAACCCTAGAAGAAGAAGAGGAACAATCAACGATGACGACAGATGATCGATTGACCAAGAAGACAAAGATCTCAATCCCCAGTGAAATCGTTGAAGATATCCTCTCCAGACTCCCGGTCAAGTCCATTCTCCGTTTCAGATCCGTCTCCAAACCATGGCTCTCGCTCATCTCAGCTCCATCATTCACCAAACTCCACTTCACTCGCTCCACCCGCACCGCCTTATTTATCTTTGCTTACGATGAATCCACTAGCCAAAACCACCTTCTCTCCGCTGACTGTGACGGTGGTCCCGTCACTCATCTCCTCACCACTGCCTCCGTTAATATGGAAGAAGTCGAACATTTGAACGGCTTAGTGCTATTTACTACCTTTAAACGGTCTAGCGATTGTTACCATCACACTTGCGCTTTCGTTGTCAACCCTAGCACTCATAAGCTTTTTGAACTCCCTTATCCTTCCACCCACACAGATAGAAAGGGTACTATTTATTACTTATTTGGCTTTGATGAGTCTAGAAATGAACATAAGGTTTTGATGATCAGGGATCTTATTACTGGTTCTTCTAATAGATTTAAGTTTATCATTTTCTCTCTGTCAACTTATTCATGGAGAAATATCGATGCCCAGCCTCCTGTTGGTTTTACTTGGGACCGTTTGTACTTCTACAAAGACAGTGTTTGTGTTAATAGTGTAATACATCTATTGGTTACGGACGTTTTATCATACACCTTTCACATTTTGGCTTTTGACTTGAGAACACAAATGTTTTCAGTAATCAACACTCCTCGAGTTGTTTCCGATGAGTCTTTGGATGAGGATCATTTCATCTTAAAAATCAATGGTTGTTTAGCATTTGTTTTTGCTGATTTTGAGAGTGTGGTGGAAACCAATGAAATGCATATTTGGATATTACAAGACTATGAAAACCGTGTTTGGGTCGATGAAATTATTACATTCCCTCGGCCTTGGGTGGACTTAGGTCGCCCTTTACCCAAAGATTCTATTAATATGGACAAGATTATCTTTCGTTCGAGCATGGCAAATAAGCATACAGGTAGCTTTGTCTATGATAAGAAGAGTAGATGTTTTAAATCATTACAATTCACTTCGGGTAATCAATTTCCGGTGTCAACAACATTGCAGTTCAGGTTGATCAGGAGTTATGTTGAAAGCATGGTGCCCTTATAAAGGATCAGACAAGTACAAATGTTGCTTCCTGCATCTTATTTTGGAGTTCAGGTTTCACTTTGTTTGATGTATGTTTTTATGCTGCTAAATTGTGTTATGTAAGTTTTCCTAAATGGATCTTGTGTCCCTTAACAAGTTTTCTTAAATATTAAACCAAACCCTTATTACTTGTGTTATGTTCGGAAGGATTGTAGAAGCGTAATCATAATACAACCAAACAACACCAGTGTAGTTTATTAAACTAATCCATTGTCACAAACTGAGCGGAAGGAAGTAAGTTAGTCTGCAAATTTTAATTAATTTGTAATCTTATTGATTAAAAATATAATACAACTCAAGCTTGAGTTCATTTCTTTATAAACAATCAAGAAAAGAGACTAGTTTTAGTGTTAAGCTGTTACACATGCGTAATTAGTGACGTATGATTAATGTTGATATCATTAGTGGTTGCCGGCCTTTAACCACTCAAAATGGATTCAAAGCACATCACACTATATTTCTGACCAGGAATTCCTTTTCATAATTCACGGATCCTTTCATCTTTTGGTGAGGAGTGTGAAAATCTTTGTGACCTCGATGTTAATTTTTGCTTCCTGCCTTTTATTTATGAGCTCAAAACTTTTATTTTGGGCCTTGAGTCTGTCATAAGTCTTGTATTGGGTTTAAATGAGAACTTGGGTTGTGACTGATAATATGTCATGGCCTATTTTTGGCACATATATGATAGGAGTTAGCATTCATCTTGGAGAGATATACCTTGAGATTTTTGATGATTGTCTCCACTACTAATATTTTTGTTAAAACTTTCTACTCATCTCATGGTATAGAAACGCAGTCAACCTGAATGAGTCAAACCTTTTCTTTTGCAAGATGGAGTTATTTTGAGTCAAATATCTATTGGGTCAACCGAGTTTATGACATATTGTTATTGCGGTTGGGTTGGTGCTACAAGGAGGTGGAGTGTTGATGCCATAGGAATTGTTGAAAGTGGGCAGAATGTGTGGGGTTTGGATGTACACGAGCATAATGTTGACTGTTAGAGATGGACTAGACATGTTAATCGGCAAAACTGGAGTGGGTATTAGGTGGAAAATTTTTAAGGCTATTTTTGTGTTTTAATTCCAAAGTGTGTTCAAATGGGTTATGGGAGAACGGAAACAAATATAGACCTTATAATATCTCCAAACCAAAGTTTAAAAGAACGGAAACAAGCTCGAGGCGTTTCCCTTTGCCTCACGAGGCGTAAGCCTGAGGCGGAATCAAAAAAATAAATTTAAAATTTTTATATCTTATAAAAAATAAATAATTAGCCTCAAAAGTCTAAAAGACAAACATTAATAAAAAAAAACACATAAAAAACATCCTAAAGGCATGTGTACAAACTGAAATCCATGACTCCATAAGGCGCGTCTCACACTCGTTACAACTAAACTGTAACTAATTTAATTAATAGACAGACCCATAATATGCCGCTGACCCATTTGGTTAAGTTCCACAACCCCTTGCACGCCAAGTCTTGAACAGCCAACCCTGTTTCACACAATTGTTTTTACATGTGAATAAACCAACCGATCAAGTCCAACATATAGACCACCTCCGTTTCATACTACTACCAGAGTTTTATTTGTTTGTTTGTTTGTTTGGTAGATATTAAAATTTGTTTTCTTTTGAAACCAACCAAGTTGGGATTTTGTACACGTGAATCTGATGAAAAAAGATAAAAAGGGTACGTACGTGTCACCACTTACATTTCTGTGTGCGCATGTCTACTGCATGTGACATGTTTCCATGTCGATTACAATACAATACAATATAGTCGCATCTAACTTCTACCCGCAACCAGCTTTAAAAGGGAATAATAATATATAGTCAGCATGACTTCAAATACATATGTGTCTGAAGGACCATTGGACCAATATCACTCAAGGAAAACTGCTCAGAAAAAAAAAAAAAAAAAAAAAACCCAACGTTCTCCACTGTACAAGCTAGCTAATCAGGCAGTTAGTTAAAATAGGCAAATCAATTCAAACCACCATTCTTGATGACACATAGATGATGACTCATCCAACTAAA
Source organism: Ambrosia trifida (assembly GCA_028751855.1). Taxonomy (NCBI): domain Eukaryota; kingdom Viridiplantae; phylum Streptophyta; class Magnoliopsida; order Asterales; family Asteraceae; genus Ambrosia; species Ambrosia trifida. Next base: position 120,033,938 of record CM054127.1, read on the forward strand.
AGTCGTTAACTTATGCCATCTTTAATAACTTTTAAACATCATGATCCCGCACGCATACATTATCCAGCTGTAAATTCAGCCTAGCTCAAGTGAGCGCGATCAGATTGGTATCCAATGTACTATGGGCTTCAAGCTATATATGCATTTCATTTTAACAAAAAAATATGTTTGCTGATCTCAGGTGGTACATATATATATATATATATGCGGTCAATCAAATTAACTCTCGCGCTAATGATAGTCTACATGCCAACAAGTCACATGGAAGGAAATTAGCTAACCAGGCTAAGGAACCTGCAATGTAAGTGATGATATTAGCTTTATATATCTTGATTAATCAGATTTGGCTCTCCTCTATCTCTAGTAGTGGCAAATGAAGCTTTACACGTAGTCAGATCTTATAAAACTTTTTCATAGAATCCCAAATAGGCCAAGTCATGTCATGATTTGAAAAAAGAGAGAGAGAGAGAGATGATATATATACATCATGATGCATGACTTGCTCCCTAGGTGACAAAAAAGAATGCCTTTTATATATATAATCTTCCTTTGTTCTAGGTATATCTTCCATTCCCTATTTTGAAATCAACCGAAAGTGGTCTTCTTTTATCTTTCTTGCTTTAAAAGAATAATATCATATACCATTTAATGCCTATTCCATGAAGTAGTTCAAAGACACCTTTAATAAGTTATTTCAAAATTGTGTAGTTGGGTCAAAAGATTGGGTGTGGCACCTGATTGTTGAGTGGTTGATTTGAAAAAAGGGTCCAATATTCAAAAAGAGATTAATTAACTTGCGTTATGAGTTATAAAGCCGATAAGTAATAGATAGAAAGATCTCAACAAGCTGGATCATAAATATATGAAATTACAAATTAGATATTTATTAACTTGTGGTTATTTTAACAACTCAACTATACCATTCATTAAATATTAAAATATTTTTTTGACATTCAAACTTAGAACTTCATTTATAAGAGCATTCACATCCCCTCCACCATATCTCACCCTATAATTTAACAAAAAATCATACTTTTCAAAATTTATATCTCATTTTAAAAAATCTCCCACATCCCATTCACCAAACCTATCTCCATTTTCATTTTTTATTATTCTTTCTCTTTCTTCTATTTACAATCATAACTACTTACTATTTTGTCTTATTATACTTTTATTCTAAAATCAATTTGTAATAAATGTTTATAGGACGGGTTTGGATCAAGACAGTTTTCGGGTCAATATTCATCTTTGAAAATGGTCATTTTTCGTCAATTTTATTCGGGATAGGATGTGATATTATCTAATTCAGTTTCAAGACAAAAAAATACAAGTAATGACAACAACTGGTGCACCATCCTAAAATAACCAAATGGAGACCAATAACATATGACACAATTTGCGAAAGAATGGTCAAGCCATATGATCAAACGTGCAGTTAACTCATACCATGATAGAAAACAATAACAAGCATATGTCAGCCGTTTTTATTCACTGTTTATATGATGATCAAAAAAAGGTGTGGACCGAAAAAACCGAGACCCGAACCTAAAACTGCTGCTTAGTGCTTACCTTAACCAACGGCGGCTGCCGCGCGCCTGCGCCTCATGTAGACCATTTAGACTTTAGAGCGAGTTTTCAAGTTATAACCAAAACCTTGTTTTTAAACCAAATCGACCTGTTTGTCCAAATTCACAAAAATGAGGTTGGTAATTGAGATACAATGCATCATTCATAAAAATAATAAACTTGCACTCATGGCACTAAAACGAGATCCCTATTCAGTTAAGTGCTTTATATTATCTACTAAAAAATTAACTTGCATTCATGTCACTAAAACAAGTATATATTTTCTACCAAAAAATTACAGTACATAAACAAAATGCAAGACTAACCCATGACAGCAAACCGGTTTGACACTGCAACATTTTGCTGATTTACAACAGTAATACGGGTGGAACACTGCTGCGTTTTGGCAGCCTTTGGACCTTTTGCAAACATAAAATCTTTCAACTTACGACGTTTACGAATACACTGTCCTACGACATCCTCATTAAGATCATCATCGCTATCATCTTCGGAGGATAAGTATGTCAACAATTTGCGGAAAAATGGTCGAGCCATATGATCAAACGTGCAATTAACTCAACCTATCATTAAAGATAACTTCATTATAACTTAAGAAAATGAACTACATATCTACATTCATAACAGAAACATACACCAAGTCCCAAACCTTCACCAATATGGCCAAAAAGAAACAGGACAAAAACTTACAGTAAGCTCCCAACCCTCTACCATGTATGGATTCAATAATGACAAATGGGATGATTCATTCATGCTAAAGGTAATAACTTGAAAAACCCCATAACTAGCTGACAACATTAAGTCTCTAAGAACAAGTCAATTTGCAATTGAATACCACTTGTTAATAGATCAAAATCAATCTACAGCCTTTATAATAATGAAGAGAGTAACAAATTTAGTTACTATTTTTTATGAAATAAACAAATAAAAAAACCCAAATTCTTCAATCCCTAAAACCACCCCCCCCCCCCCCAAAAAAAAAAAACCCTAATTCGTCATATACAATCTATCGCAAAGCTGAAAAACTCATGAAGACATGTGCACGGTGATGGAAAGAAGAAGAGATACCTACGATTAACGTGCATTTGAGGGTTTTTAAGTATTGATTGCTGTTTTGGGAAGTTTGTGGAGGCCCCGAACCAACATGAGGTTTGTTGTTATGATTTTGTTCTGCAACTAGGGAATAGAAGGATGGGTTTTAGAATGCTAAAAGGGCGGGAGAGAAGATGATATGGGCGGGAGAAGATGAGATGTGCAGGAGAAGAAATTATGTTGTTGATGTTGGTTGAGATAGGGGGCTACAGTGGCTTTTCATATATGAAAAGTCACAATAGCATCTTTTTATAATTTAAGTTTTGGGGAGATAGATAATGGATGGGATGGAGTGACTATTTAGAAGACTTTTTTAAATTTTAAAGATGGGGGGTGATATAATGGAGGGGTTGTGAATGCTCTAACCACTTCACGGCAATAAATTAAAATTATAGTATATTACACGTACGTTTCATTCAACTTCCCAAATTAAGTATACATTTTTAATTCAACACCCGGCCTATATATTTCTTTACAGAAGTAATGAACATGAACAAGGAATCTAGGATTATTATATATAGGGTAAGAAACCTAAATTTCTACAACTTTACATGTCAGTCAGTCTGATTAAGCAACATAAGCTACCAATATTCTAACTTGAGCTCACAGTCAAATTAAAGGGGTGAATATATCCCACCAACACATAGATGACTCATCCAACTAACACTTTATTAGCTTAATAGCTTATTATAAATACCATCATCCGGATCGAAGGCACTAGCCAACAACTTCAGCATTAACCACAACGACCCGAGGTCAAAATATGGATAACAGACTCTCTAGCAGCAGCGCCAATATGGCCGCCCCGATTGTATCAAGGGGTCTACTTTTGTCTAAATCTTGTCAAACTCTTTCATCGTCTTCCAAATTACATGATGGCATAGAAACTATTCAAACTCATGGTAATATTGGTTTCACTCTCATCATATATAATTAAAGTAACCATTAAACTCTTCTAATTCACTCTCTGAAACTAACATTGTGGTTTATCTTTTAACTACAGTGAGCTTTGGAGTACCCAAACTACTGGAAATTATGAAACACAAGTTGAGTTATGGTGCAAAGATGTTACCACTCGGCCGTGAAGGAAAAATCTTCAGTACAAAATTTAGTGCCCGGGACTCTGATGAGAAGCTGTTGCATGCATCAAGATGTTCCATATACACTACAGCTGGCGCAATCGCAGGCATCCTCTTCGTCACTAGCGAAAGGGTTGGATTTTGTAGTGATAGGTCTGTCAAAACATATTCTGCAGCAGGCGAGGTGTTAAAGTTCCACTATAAGGTAAATGGACTTTAATATATATATATATACATATGCATATTTGATTATATATTTCAAAAAACAAATAAAAATAGTTTGTTGACATAAGTGCGTGTTTATGACTTTGTGTAGGTGTCGATTCCGTTAGGAAAGATTAAAGGAGTAGGAGAGCACATGAACACGAAGAGGCGATCAAACAAGTATGTTGAGGTTGTGACGGTGGATGATTTCAGCTTCTGGTTTTTGGGATTTCCAAATTATAAGAAAACTTTAAGAGTTATTCTGCAGAGAATCGGTGACAGCTAGCTGCTTAATTAATTAAGCAATTGAATGATTGATGATATATATGCAGAACATTAGTAGTCAGTCAATTAATTATTACTCCATGTAAATTTATACAACAATTAATTTGTTGTATGGTACGTACGTAGGAAGAAACCAAACCATTATGATCGAGTACTTAGGAACAAACCTGCAGGCCAGGGTGTATACATACATATTGTGTGCAACATTACATACAGAATAGAAATGATCCCAAAACAAAATCTCATTTCCTATATATCACAATAAATTAACTGCATGGGATTAATTCTAAGATATGAAACCTATCTAATTTAAACATTGCTAACTAGCTTTTATCCCGGGAGTGTCCCGGGGTTGAAAAATATAACAATTCTAATAATACTAATAGTAATAATTATTACTCTTGTAATTAAATAAATAAAAAAATAATCTTACTCTTGTATGAAAGCTATCTAATTTAAACATTGCAAACTAGATTTCGTCTACCCACCCGGTTCTTTTGGTTCCGAGTCGTGCTTTGATGCCTTCTACTATTGTGCGGTTGGCCCTTTCCACATGACCATTGCCCTACGGGTGCGCGACTGATGTGAATATTTGTTGAACACCCATTTGAGCCAACCATTCTTGGAGGGATTGGTCTTCAAATTGTGTGCAGCTGTCGCTTACCAGTTGCATTGGCAGGCCGAATCGGCAGATAATGAACTCCCAAATGAATTTCTTGACGTGTGCACCGTCAATCTTGGCTAGAGGTTTTGCCTCGACCCACTTGGTGAAGTAGTCGATGACGACGATTAAGTATTTTACATTGTCCGGAGCCGTTGGGAATGGTCCTACCAGATCGATAGCCCATTTCTGAAATGGCCAAGCCGCTGTAACGGCACAGGTTGTTCTTGGGGCGCAAGGTATTCGGAGCGTGGCGCTGGCAACTGTCGCATTTGCGCAACTCGTTGACCGCGTCCACGTGCATGCCCGGCCAATAGTACCCTACGTTCATCAACTTCGCTACTACCATCCTTGGGCCCGCGTGCAGCCCGCATGTTCCTTCATGTATGTCTCTAAGGAGGAAGGAGGCGTCTGCGGAATCTACGCAGCGCAGCAGCGGCCCTAGGTAGGAGCGGCAGTACAAGGTACCGTTTACAAGTTGGTATTGTAAAGCCTTGTGTTTGATCTTCCGGGCCTCTGACTTGTCGTCAGGCAGGGTGCCGGAAGATAAGAAGGCCTTGATTGGGGTCATCCAGGACGCGTTGCCTGTTTGGATGACGTTGACTTGTCGCGGTGGAATAGATGGTTTGTCTAGGACCTCAATTCGGACTTCTTGGCCATATGTTCAAAGACCGTGGATGCCATTTTACTCAGCGCATCGGCTGGCTTGCTTTCACTGCGCCGGATGTGTTCGACCGTGCATGAGTCGAACCGTCACATGAGTTGCTTGGCTTGTTCCACGTATAAGACCATGATTTCATCCTTTGCATCGTAGGATCCATTGATCTGTCGCGCGACAAGTAATGAGTCCACGTGTGCCTCCACATGCCTGGCCCCCATTTTTTCCGCAATGCGGAGGCCTGCCAGCAACGCTTCGTATTCCGCCTCGTTGTTTGTGCTTTTGAAGTGAAGGCGGATGGCGTATGTGAATTCGTGTTTATCTGGGCTGATGTGGCGTAACCCTGCGCAGGCGCCGTCGTCATTGGAAGCCCCGTCTGTGTATAGGGACCACTTTTGCGACGGGTCATGTGCCGGTGCGGGTGATTCTTCCGCTTGGCATTCTTGGACTTTGTCCGCGGGTATCTCCGTGGCGAATTCCGCGAGGACTTGGCCTTTAATCGCGGGCCGGGGTTTGTAATTGATCGTATGTTCCCCCCAGCTCGATAGCCCACTTCGCCAGGCGACCCGATAGTTCGGGCTTGGCGAGTATGTCATTTATCCGGTAGTCCGTGAGGACGTTTATCGGATGGCCTTGGAAGTACCTGCGCAGTCTTCGGGATGCATGGACGAGGGCGAGAACCAGCTTTTCCATGATTGTGTATCTTGTTTCCGCATCTAACAGTGTGCGGCTGATGTAGTAAATTGGTGTTTGCACGCCTTTGCGATCAACCATTAGAACCGCGCCTATTGCCCGCTCCATGACAGATAAGTAGAGCGTGAGCGGTTCTTTAGGAAGGGGTGCTGTTAGTGTCGGAAGGTTCATTAGGCATTGTTTCATTGCCTGGAATGCCGATTCCGCCTCTGGGGTCCAGCGGAAGTTACTCTTCTTCAAACAGTTCTTCAAAGTGTGTCCACGAACGGGAACGACTTTGAAGCGTGATTGGCCCATCAGTGTTTGTACCTCTTTGACGGAAGCGGGTGATGGCATTCTTTCAATGGCTTGTACTTTTTCTGGGTTAGCGCGGAAGCCATCCCGCGTTACGATGACGCCCAGAAATTTGCCCTCTTCCATCCCGAATGAACATTTGCTCGGGTTCAATTTCATGCGCACTTTGCGTAGTTGATTGAACGTTTGCTGGATGTCCCGAAGCATGTCACTCTTTTCCTTGCTTTTGATTACAAGGTCGTCGACGTACACTTCAAGTCGTACGCCGATTTCATTGATGAAGGTCGTGTCCATTAGGCGCTGGTATGTGGCGCCCGCGTTTTTCAGGCTGAAGGGCATCTTGGTGTAACAGAAGATGCCCGCGTCTGTGCGGAACGCTGTCTTGTCTTCGTCTTCCTTAGCCATCTGGATCTGGTGGTACCCCTTGTATGCGTCCAAGAAACACTTGAACCGATAAGGGGTGAGAGAGTCCACCTTTAGATCGATTTCTGGCCAAGGATAGCAATCTTTTGGACACGCATTGTTGATATCTTTGTAATCGACGCACATGCGCCACCCTCCATTAGCTTTGGCGACCATGACAGGATTAGCCACCTAAGTTTGGTATCTGATAGGGCGGAGGATGCCCGCGTTGAGTAGCTCGGTGACTTGTTCATTCATGGCCTTTGTTTTCTCCGGGCCCATACTACGCTTCTTTTGTACTATTGGTTCTACGGAGCGATAGACATTGAGTCTATGTTCTGCTATTTCGCGGGGGTCACCGACTATGTCGGCCGGTTGCCACGCGAAGACATCTATATTGCTGATTAAGAGTTGCTTCAAATGATTGCGTATGGTCTCGGAGATTTCATGGCCAATGACCACCGTTTGCTCCGGAAATTTAGGGTTGAGCACCCATTTTTCCGGCTCAGTGCGGGCGTTTGTCTTGACCATTTTTGGAGGTTTGGCGGTTTCGGTGGTGTGGCAGTCTTTGTTGGCTCTGATGAAGGCGATGCCTGTCTTGGTTGGAAAGCCGACCATCGCGTGCGCCGTTGAAGCATTGGCGTTAAAGCGCGCGATGCCTTCCCGACCCAAGAGTATATCGTGATTGGAGGTGGCTGGCAAGACCATGAAGTCGCATATCTCCGTGCGCTCGTGGGTGCCATCGGACCACGTGACTAGCAGGGAGAGCATGCCCCGCGGCATGATGGTCTCATGGATGAACCAGAGATTGGCTCATTGACTGGTACAAGCTTTGCTTTGTCTTCTTCATCCAATTGTTGAAAACATTGCTCATAGATGATATCCGTGCTGCTGCCGCCAGGAACATGTACCGCGTGCGGTAATGTCCAAAGACGGCGGTTATGACAAGAGGGGAAGTGGAGGAAGCGTCACCCCTGACCTTTGGCATGAGAACGTCGGCCTCTTTTCATGAATCGTCGAGCGGTTGTGCACGGGTGCGCTTCCCGTGGTGCATGTTTTTGCCTCTCCTTGTCCTATTGCAATGGTGACGAGGGATCAATGTGGCGGCATTAGTATTGAGGTCTCGGATCTTCTTCCGTGACCCCTCCGCCTGATTTTCCTCGCCTGCTTGACCTTTGCCAGTGAGGTGGACATTCTTTACTAAGTGACCGAGCTGACCCGACTTCAGCGCGGCCTCAATCTCCATCTTCAAGCTATAACAGTTGTCTGTGAGGTGACCGAAGTCATTGTGGTACTCACAGAACTTGCTTCGGTCCACGTTCCTTTGTTTCCCCAGAGGATTGGGCTCTTTCAACGTGACCTGCTCAGTTTTCAAAACCTGAGATGGTGTCTTTGTCAGCGGGGTCCAATCGTGGTTTTTCTTGGAGTGCCCACGTTGGTCCCGCGATTGTTTTGTATTAATGAGTTGGTGGGCATCGCCCGCGGGGGAGTATTTTCCCTCGTCGGCGGTGCCTGAGATGCAGCTCCAAACAGATTTGTTTTTGTGTTTATTATTATTATTATGGTGTTTCAAGTTGGGTCTCAACACCACAAGACATTTCCTCGTACATGTTACCTTGGGTGACTAAGGTATGTTGAGCCTAGAGAATACGATCCTGAAGATCAATACGAACTCTCGCACAATGAAGTTTGATGCGCTCTTTACGACTGAGTGCGTCAGCCACAACATTCGCCTTGCCAGGATGGTAGCGAATCTCGCAATCGTAGTCGTTAAGTAACTCAACCCAACGTCGTTGCCTCATGTTAAGATTTTTCTGGTCGAAGACATGTTGGAGACTTTTGTGGTCCGTGAAAACCACACAATTGGTTCCATAAAGATAGTGTCTCCAAATCTTAAGAGCAAAGACGACAGCGCCCAATTCAAGATCATGGGGGGTATAATTCTTTTCGTGGGTCTTGAGTTGTCTAGACGCATAAGCAATAACCTTGCCTCGTTGCATGAGAACACAACCAAGACCTTGGTTTGATGCATCTCAATAGACCACGAAGTCATCATTACCATCAGGTAGAGACAGGATAGGAGCTTCACAGAGTTTCAGCTAAAGAGTTTCAAATGCTTCCTCTTGTTTTGGTCCCCACTCATAAGGTTTACCCTTGTGAGTTAAGGCAGTGAGAGGAACAGCGATCTTGGAGAAGTTGGCAATGAATCGACGATAATAACCAGCCAAACCAAGGAAAGAACGAACTTCTGTTGGAGTTTTAGGAATACTCCACTCCTTGACAGCTTCGATCTTCGTGGGATCAACATGAATTCCATTCTCATCAATGACGTGTCCCAAAAATTGAACTTCATTAAGCCAAAATTCACATTTCGAGAACTTGGCATACAGTTGTTCTTTCTTTAGGAGACCCAAAATTGAGTGAAGATGTTGTTCGTGATCAGATTTTGATTTCAAGTAAATCAAAATGTCGTTGATGAAGACGATCACGAATTTGTCAAGGTAGGGTCTACAAACCCGATTCATTAGATCCATAAACACTGCGGGAGCGCTGGTCAATCCAAACGGCATGACCATGAATTCGTAATGACCGTAACGTGTACGAAAGGTTGTCTTAGGAATATCTTCATCGTGGACTCTAAGCTGATGATAACCAGAACGAAGATCAATCTTCGAGAAGTGGGTTGCTCCTTGAATTTGATCGAAAAGATCGTCAATTCTAGGCAAGGGATAACGATTCTTGATGGTGAGTTTGTTGAGTTCACGATAGTCGATACACATCCTGAGAGATCCATCTTTCTTCTTAACGAACAAAACAGGGGCTCCCCATGGAGAAGAACTGGGGCGAATGAAACCTTTATCGGAAAGTTCCTGTAGTTGACTGGCAAGTTCTTGCATCTCAGAGGGTGCAAGTCGATAAGGAGCTTTGGCGACAGGATTTGCACCAGGAACAAGATCGATTCTAAATTCCACTTGTTGAGCAGGAGGTAAACCAGGTAAATCCTCTGGGAAAACTTCAGGATAGTCCCGAATGATTGGGATGTCTTGGATACTTTTGCCTTTGTCTTTCTTTTCTAATACGTTAGCTAAGAAAGCCGTATACCCCTTTCGTAAGTATTTTTGAGCAGTAGTACAAGACATGAGCTTAAGCTCGCCACAAGGCTTCTCACCATAGATCTTCAAAATATCACCAGATTCGAGAGGAATGCGAATGACTTTCTCAAAGCATAGGATTTCAGCACGATGGGTTGACAACCAATCCATGCCTACTATGACATCAAAGCTTCCAAGATGCATAGGAATGAGATCGATAGAGAAAGTATGTTCATCAAGGTTCAACACACAGTTACGAATAATAGAATCGATCGAGATAGACTTCCCATTAGCTACCTCTACCACTAAAGGTTCCTCTAGGTTAGTTTGGGGTACGTTAAGTAAGGGTTCAAACTTTAGTGATACAAATGACTTATCAGCACCCGAATCAAATGATATGGATGCATAGTGGTTATTAACGAGAAACGTACCATTAACCACCTCGTTGTTGTCGCGGGCCTGATTAGCATTGAGGTTGTATGCGCGACCTCGAGCACCTTGGTTCTGGTTGCGGTTCTGGTTTTGGTTGCGGTTTTGGTTCTGGTTTCCAAGTCTAGGGCAAGCATCCCTATAATGTTCCGTACTTCCACATTCATAGCACTGGCCACGAACAGGCCTACCATTTTGAGCATTAGAAGCTGGATTATTTCTAGCAGGGTTGTTTTGAGTGGCAGGGGCTTGGCAAGTATTGGCAAAGTGTCCATACCGCTTGCAGTTATTACATTGGCGGCATGGTCTGGTAGCAAGATGGTGGTATTGATAAGTGTTACAAAGAGGTTGATTCCCGACATACGGTTTCTTGGCTGGGTTTTGCACTGCAGGTGGGGTGGTAGCAACCATGTAGTTCCTAGCCTTACGCTTCCTGTTGGTTGAGGTCTCAGGCTTAACCTCAATAGCGGGCTGAGGAGTGTCTTTTGCAGCAGTCTTCTTGGTGTTCTTGCGAAAAAGAGTACCGTTCTTCACATGATTATCGGTGGGAGTAGCCGCCAGGCGTTTGGCTTCCTCCAAGGTGGCAGGATTCCTTCCCCATACCGTGTCCTGGATTTGCATAGGTAGGCCACCGATATACTTCTCGATGGCTATAGGTAGGGGAGTAACTTTATGGGGCAACAACAAACTGAGCTCGTGAAAGCGGGTATTATAAGCAAGGTTTTCCCCACTATCCTGAGCAAGGGTGTGGAACTCGTCTTCCAGTTTCTTAACCTCGTTACGGGGACAGAACTCATCTTTCATAATCTCCTTGACTTGATCCCAGGTCATAGAAAGTGCAACTTTAGCTCCGCGGGTGCGCTTTTCCTCATTCCACCAAGTGAGTGCTCGTTTGTGAAGAACACTCATGGCATAACGGACCTTAAAGTTATCAGGACACTCACTGTTAATGAAGGTATTCTCAATACCCTCGAACCATTGTAGAAGACCCGTAGCTCCTTCATCTCCACTGAATTTAGGGGGATTACAGGTATTAAAGTGTTTAAGAGTGCAAGCTGGGAGACCATTCCCGTTTCCATTCCCGTTTCCATTGTGGTTTCCATTGCCGTTTCCGTTTCCATTACCGTTTCCGTTCATCTGGATGACTTGAACCAGTAAGTTAGGAACCAGAGTTGCGATCTGTTGTGACATTTGTTGAGAGATGATCGCAGCCAATTGAGCATCAACGCCATTGTTGTTGTTGTTATTGTTGTTGTTGTGGTTAGCGTCGTGGTTATGGTTATGGTTGTTGCCACCTTCCTCATGGTTCTTACCATTGCTATTGCGAGTGCTGCGACGTGGAGGCATGATCTGTAAGAGACAAAATGAAATGAATGAGGTAATATAAGGAATGTAATCATTTATTCATTAATTAAAACGAATAAACGAAAACGTTGACTTATCAAAGATTCTAGATTCTAATAACATAGTGAAGTATGCTTTAGCCTATAAGTGAACACTCATCCCGAGAATTCCCAGGTAGGCATCCGGGTCCCTCGTCTGATTGGGATATATGCAATGCCAGCCTAGACAGAAGACTCAGAATACAGGCATTCACCCTTCCAGATTGCACATGTTCGTTATTAAAATCTAGAACTTCGACGAGATCTCAAGGTGGTTCAGGCTAAACCTGAGGATTTTGTCCTATTAATCTAATGGTGGATCAGGATTGCAGCAGACGAATAAGAGCAGTCAACTCGTAAGGCTTAGGGTTGTATTAAGTGTAGGATAGGGATAAGATTAAGGAAGCAATTAGGGTTACAAGTAAGAGAAGCAAGTACTGTTTAAATCCCTAAGGTTATAGTCTAGATTATTTTCTAATAACCTAATTCCCTATAACCAAGGCTCTGATACCAATTTGTAACACCCCAACCGATGGCGGAAACATCGAGGTGTCACGTAAGAATGAGTATACAGTAGAACATGGTATTCAAGTTTTAATTGTGTGACACCCGGCAACTTCCGGTAACTAACTTTTGAAAACTTAGTAAGTCTACCTTAGCAAGTCGCGCATACGTTACACATAACAAGGTCGGTCGAGTCGAGTCGCACATCATTAGGGTTTTAACATACGCAAGTCTCGGGTCCCGGGAATTGGTGATCGGGCGGGAACGTGTTATTTATCATGCATTATATGTTGGTGATCATTATGTGACTTGTCGGTATGTGGAAACGTGTTTACATATGTTAAAATAAGGTTTAACGCGCCAAAAACACGAACACATGGACTATAGGCGATTAGGCTAATGTATGATAGCCTAATCGCCAGACTTATAGGCGAGTAGGGGATGTCTGGGGGCGAATAGGGGGCTAATCGCATGAAGGTTCATGCGAGTAGCAGCCCTACTCGCCTATACTGCTGCGTACTCGCCTGAAATGCTTTGAACGATAAAAAACGCCTATAAATACCACCCTTGACCTCTAAAACATCATTTATTCAACCCTAGCCGTCCCATAACCTATCTCAACCCACAAACACCCTCTGGAACCTATTTTTACATCAAAACAACCATTTCCAAGCTTATTCCATCATCTCCTCTTGAATACAAGGTGTGTTCTTCAAACACAAACCTTTAAATGATTATGTTTTACTCCCTAAAAGTCCAGACCTGACTTATAAATGTTTTTGTCTTTGAAAATCCATTTAAAACCGTTTTTAAACAAACCCACACCTTTACATGTGTTATATGTGTTATATGTGATTAAAGATAGCATTTTTAGGATTGAATCATGGTTATTTTTGTGTTATTATGATGTTTATGGCTATTACAAGTTAGTATGATGATGTCCTAGGAGTTTGAATGGTTTTGGTTGTGTATTGTTGATACTTGATGTTTTGACCCATTTGAAGGATTTTGGATGATTAAGGATGATATGAGGTGTGTTGTTGATTGTATGGTGTTAGGGTTTGCTCTAGGATGATGCTAGAACAGTAGGATGCTATCGGATAACGTGGTTATGTGATTTAATCTGAATAATTGCTATTTAGGGCAAGTTCTTGCATATTGATGTGATGTTTACATGCTAAGTTGCTATTTTGGGAAAACGCTCACATTCGGAACTGTTAGAACGATGAAAACTTAGGGGTTTTGCTTGAAATATGTTTTTTAATGTGTTAGGATGATTATTGGGTGTTTTTACATGTTTCGGATCTGATTTGGAGTGTTCGGCGCGCGAAATTGCACTACAGAACTGCAGAGGCGAGTAGGATCCTACTCGCATGAGGCTTCAGGCGAGTAGGCTCCTAAATGCCTGATGTTCAGGCGAATACAAGCCCTAATCGCCTATATATAGGCGAATAGAGGCCTATTTCCCTCAACTACTAGCATTTACAATCCTAAATGCTTAATGTTTAGGCATTTACAATCCTAAATGCTAGTTTGATTCCTAATCGCGTATAATGCTGTTGTATGTATATTTTAACATCCCGGAACATGATTTGACGCCTAGGAACATGATAGGAACCCCGGGATAAACCCAATGACTTAGTAACACGTGTTCGGACCTGTTTACGCGTTAATTGGACATTATGCTAGACTAGGTGAACTGTTGCGCGTATTAAGTGTTTAATTGCATATGTTGCATGATGTCTTGTATTTATCTAACACGTGGAATGTCGGGTCACCAATGGGATGTCGAGTCTTGTCTTACGTAGTCTTGTTGTCGGTCAAACACGCTTTTCGGACACATAATGGTCATGGACTGGACTTAGGGACTAATGAACCCAATGGGTTATTAGTCTAACTTGACACATATCTTATGATAGGTCGCCAATAGTTGGGGCTATCATATCTTACAGACGGTTTACTCATATCACGCATACGGTTTACTCTTAAACGAAATACGCAACCTAAGGTGAGTGCACGGCCCCACATTTTACGGTTTATGTTTTCGGGGGAGAAACATGCTTAAAACTCTTTTATGATTTATGACTTGTTAAACTCTTATGGCTCATGACTCTTTATCACGTTATACTATGGCTTACTTATCGTACTATACGGTTCATCAAAAGTCCCTTAGAAACCACTAACATGGGTATATGGCGGGGAAATATGGATAGCGCTATTGGGAACTGACAAACCCCACTCGACGGTGGGACCGGCGAGTGCATATTGTCTCTAATAAAACAAGGTCTACCGGTGATGACGGTAGCCCATAGGAAACTAAGGGTCACTACACGGCTTAGTCAGCAATGGTTTCACCCGTATGAGTATCTCATTCTGCGCCTAGCTAGCGTTCTCACAAGCATAGTAGTAACTGTGATGGTAACGGTTTTTGAAGGATCACTTTAAACGTTTAATAAAAACCTGTGAACTCACCAGCATTATATGTTGACTCTTTTAGCATGTTTTCTCAGGTCGCTAAGGTAGCAGCTGTCGGATAGGCGCACGAGGTCGCACTGGAGTCGTCTCGCGTCTAGGGTCTCATTTGCACGTTTTGGAATCATGAACTTTTGAACTTATGTTTTATTTATGCATGACTTCTGTAAACTTTAAATGCTTCCGCACTGTTGAATGTTGGTTTTAAACTTATGCATGGTTTCTGTTTACGTATGTTTTACATTTAGACGTCGTTTATTGTGACCGTTGACTTAGATCCTGGTGTGTCACATGCCTCGCGGTAGAACTCCGCAGGTGGAAATTTGAGGGTGTGACAAATTGAATTTATTTAAAGCAAAAAATCCAAATTTGAAAATACAAAATAAAGTCTTGAATGAAATTCTAGTACATCAAACAACCAAACAAAGCATAACTTCAATTATCTCTTCCTGCTAGCTCTAGACTTCAAGCATCATTATTTCCTGTTGAGTTTGTAAAAATGGGGGGGTCAACTAGAAGTTGGTGAGAATACATAAGCCATGTCAAACAATTTAGTTTAAGAATAATAAAAGTTTAGCAATTCATATGTCTATCGTAAGTTTAAGTCTACATGAATAAACATGAAGTATAGTATGCACATAATCAAACCTCCGACAAGTTTAGGTCCATCCCGTCATCCACGGTTCACCTTAATATCACGTTGGAACGATAACAATCACCCGCGCTCCCCATAAAAGATGGTCAACGAATCTAGGTGGGATTGTCAATCCAATAGATCTATTATTGAGTATCGCCGGCTTGGCCATAGCTAATGATTATGTAAGTTTAAGTTTAAGTCTAACAGTAGTTGTCTAAGTCATGAGGCATTAAAGTTTACAACTAGACATGTATGTGGAATTGCTTAAGTATAATGTTTCAAGTATAAAGAATTGCATAAACATGGTTACGTAAACTCACCTTAGCAAAGTATTAAGTCTCGAGAAAAAGAATATGTGTAGCCCAAAGTTGCCAAGTATTACCTTATGTATAAGCTAGCAAATAAGTCTAAGAGCATGTTTGGCTCTCCTTATTTCCACCTCCTTATAACTTATTACTTTTTCAAAAAGTTGATAAGTTAAAAAAGTGTTTGGGAAAGGTGACTTATTACTTCTACTTATAAGGTTTTACAACATGAAAAAGGAGTTTTTGAAAAGTAAGTGAAGAGTAACTTTTCAAAACTCCTTATGACTTTTTGTGAAAAGTTATAAGGAGGTGGAAATAAGGAGAGCCAAACATGCTCTAAGTCTTTCTAGTCTACAAGTATTTTCTAGGGTTTTGAATTTGGGGATAAGTATTCGTTTGATTAATAATTAAATTGTTTATTAAATAAAAAAAATTCGATAAATAAATAAACAAAAGTCTTTTTGTAAACTCTAGATTAAAGATGGTCACATTATAAGGTTTTAAGTATGAAAATAATTTTTATAAAATTATTTTCTTAAAAATAGAATATTTAATCTATTTATTTCATTTTGTCAAAATATAACTTTAATATCTAAAAACATTAAAATTAAAGAATTTTTAAATTAAGATTTGTATTTCTGTTCTAAATGGACAGAAATAATTTATATAAAATTTTGGTGCAAAAATATTGAAAAATGAATTTATTATGATTTATTTATGATTAAAATAACAAAAATCAATTAAAAATATTAAATAAATGATTTTTCCGAAATAAAAATCATTTCTGGAATGTCTAATGTTTTATAAACTTAGAATAATTTTTGTGGAAATTTATTTAATCGTTTTGATATTTTTATAGAATTTTATAATTATAGTAGAATAAACTTGAAATATTTATTATATATAATAAATAAATTATTTTTGGAAAACTAAAAATTGTAAAATAAACTTTTTTATTAGAACATGATAAAATAATTTTTGTAGAATTTATAAAGAAGTTTTGGTATTTTAAAACCATTTTTAAAAATACTAGTGAATTTATATAAATCTAAAAAGGAAAAAAAATGTTTTGCACATGCCAGGAATCGAACCCGGGTCTGGTGACCGGTTCGTGTTTTATATCACAAGTCTAGACCATCTGGTCTAGACCCTAAGAACGATTAGTCTTGGTTTAAAATAATTATAAGGCTATACTTGAAGCAAATATATAGTTATTTTAAAAGAAAAGGAAAAAGGTTGTGGGATACGGGACTCGAACCCGCGTACCCTCGTAAACAAATAGACGGCACAACCACTTGATCTAGATCAGTGGTTGTGTTTGTTTTGTTTCTGTTTTAATTAAATAACAAGGTCTGCAGAACCATTTATCCCCAAATCGTGTTCATTGAGCCCTAGATTTACAATAAGCAGATTTGAACAACAATAACCCGATTAAACATAGGGTTATTGTTGTGAGAAGGCCGATGAACAAAACCACGTAAAAACATTAGAACTTACAAAACGATCACGTGATTTTTGAGCGGTCAACCAGAAAGTCAACACGCGAGCAAATGAAGCTTGAAAGGTGTTTTTTAGCAGAAATTGAAGGTGAGGAAAGAGATATCGGCGAGTGCAGGAAGATGTGAAGGTCTCAATTTATAGTGGAGGGTTCGGGTGATGCGAATTGGAAATGTTTGACCCTATTAAAGGCTATGACGCATAATTGGTAGGATTTAGGCAAGTATTGAAGATGATTCAGCGTGTATAACACGCGTTTTAGTCAACAATTACATAGTTTACCATATAGAGGTTCAAAAATCGCGGTATTTGGGTTTGAATTTGAAGGGTGTTCGTCGCAGTTGACTTCCCATAAGTCAACTGCACCTCCAAACCTAATATATATATATATATATATATATATATAACTAGATTATACCCCGGGAACCTCCCAGGGTTGAGAAATCTAATATGACATATTAATCTTACATATAAAATAGAATGATTTGCTTTACAGTTACATGCAGGAAAGCTTCGGGTAGCACCTAACCTAAAACAATTAAAAATGTATCTCCAATGTTAACGCCTAACCTTAAACAATGTATAACTCTAATATTAATATCTAACCTAAAACAATGTATAACTCCAATGCTAACGTATGTTGAAAATAGAATTCATATTTACCGAAACATAATTAGTAACTTGCCTATACATGATTAATGATTTACCTGAACACTTTGTGTTTTTTTTTCTGTATGAACAGGATCCAACAAAAAAATAGTCGTTTTTTTCTCCGTTTTTTATATAACACTATGGTACTCGTTGGAAAGATAATAAAACGCTCGTTAATTTGGCGTAATTTTTTTCTTTGAAAAATCTCGTATATAAAAAATATTAACGTTTAAAAATTATGGGAGGAAACATAAGAGATAAAAGAGAAAAATCCAATTTTGTTTTTAAATTATTTTTTTCCTAAAATATCTCAATGCCACATGAGATGACACATGGCACACTCAAAGAAGAGAATGCCTCTTTGAATGCCATGTCATTAAAATGGCTTTGGTTTATTATATGTATAGATTACATCAGGGTTACATACCAAGACATGTGATAGACCAGCTGGTTTAGTGTTGTGGGTGTATGGTTGAACCGGCCATGGGCTCGGTTCGAATCCCGGCCCATGCCATAATTTTTTTTACAATTAAATCAATAATATAATGATGTTATATGTTTATAGTATGGTACTAGGGGTCCAAATGCGTCACGATATATTTTTAAAAGGACGATAAATGATAAAATTCGATGTTTTATTAATAATAAACGTAACGTACAAAGAATTCAATGCGAAATGTTACAGTCTCCCCTACTTTTAGGAACTTCGTCCCGAAGTTGAAGTTGGAGAGTCTGGTGGGAAAAGATGTGGGTACTTAGACTTCATCTGGTCCTTGTGTTCCCAAGTGAACTCTGGACCTCGTTTAGATTCCCAACGAACCTTAACGATCGGAATGCGACTGCGCTTGAGTTTCTTAACTCCAGTATCCACGATCTCAACAGGTTTCTTGACAATGTGCATAGTTTCATCGATCTGCACATCTTCAAGAGGGACATGGAGGTTCTCATCTGCTAAGCATTTCTTGAGATTCGAAACGTGAAAGGTTGGGTGAACATTGCTTAGCTCAGGTGGAAGATCAAGTTTGTAAGCCACTTTTCCAATCCTGTCAAGCACTTTGAATGGGCCTACGTATCGAGGAGCTAGTTTTCCCTTTCTACCGAAGCGAATTACTCCCTTCCAAGGGGATACCTTAAGAAGTACAAGGTCCCCGACTTGAAATTCCAAGGGCTTACGACGTTTATCAGCATAGCTCTTTTGTCGACTTCTAGCCTTGAGAAGATTATCCTGAATGAGTTGGATTTTATCTGTGGTTTCCTGGATCAGTTCGGGTCCAGTGATCTGGGCTTCACCAACCTCAGTCCAACAGACAGGTGAACGACACTTACGATCATAGAGTGCCTCGAAAGGAGCCATATTAATGCTGGCATAATAACTGTTGTTGTATGAAAACTCGACCAAGGGAAGATGAGAATCCCATGCGCCACCAAAATCGATGACACATGCCCTGAGCATATTCTCAAGTGTCTGGATGGTCCGTTCAGTCTGACCATCTATTTGAGGGTGATAAGCAGTACTCAGGTTCAGCTTGGTACCCAAAGCGTCTTGTAAAGAATCCCAAAAGTGAGAGGTGAAACGACCATCACGATCAGAGACAATGTCCAAAGGTATACCATGGCTACATACGATTTCACTTACGTACATCTTCGCTAACCTTTCCACATAATATTTCTCACGAATAGGTAAGAAATGGGCTGACTTGGTCAAACGGTCAACGATTACCCAAATGCTGTCAAAACCTTTGGGTGTACGAGGGAGTTTAGTGATGAAGTCCATTGCTATGCTCTCCCACTTCCATACAGGAATTTCTGGTTGTTCTAGCATACCAGATAGTCGTTGATGTTCAGCCTTGACCTTTGAACAAGTAAGGCATTTTGCAACGAAGAGAGCGATATCTTTCTTCATACCAGGCCACCAATACGAATAACGAAGATCTTGGTACATCTTGTCAGCTCCAGGATGAATAGAATAACGAGACTTGTGAGCCTCGTTCATAAGGAAGGTACGAAGATCATCACGGTCAGGAATCCAAAGTCGATTGAGAAAATAAAGTAGACCATCAGGTTTGGTTTCAAGTTGAGTCTCAGCACCACACGACATTTCCTCGTACATGTTACCTTGGGTGACTGACTGAGGTATGTTGAGCCTGCAGCATGGTTGTTGTAACACCCCAACCGATGGCGGAAACATCGGGGTGCCACGTATTGAATGATTGCTCAGTAGCTCATGGTGAATAATAAGTTTCATAAATGATTTAAATAACTTACATACAAATGTTCTAGAATTTGTACTTCAAATTGAATAAACTATACACATATCTTCAAGCATCAATTCAAATCTTCAAGCAAATAGAACCTGAAACATGTTAAGTTGAAAATGTTTTGGGTCAACAAAAGTTGGTGAGAATTACATAGGTTTTTGATGATTGAGTAAAAATGATGTGCAATTCATGTGTCATGTCAATCTAGTCCATATGTGAGAACATACTAGAAATAAATCGAGTGCATAATCAACCCTGATGACTGTTATAAAATGATACATACCATACGCTCATGGTCCAATAATGTTATACGATAACAAACACCCACGTAACCTTTGTAGGAGGCACGTATCCGGGTGGGATTGTCAGTCCAATAGATCTATCAATGTATACCGCCGGCTGATCAATGTTAATGATTATGCTAGAATGGTGCTTACTCTAATCATGCTCAAGACATAATGCAACATAGAAAACACATAGACACATTGATGATTGAATTGCAATGATGATGTTATAAACATGTTTCACCCCAAAAATGGTGATAAATAGAAAAGGGGCTATGTAAAACTCACCTTAGCAAAATGTTATGTCTCGTAAAAAAAAGAGAATAATGTGTTGTGAATGTATGCGAGGCGAATCCCAAAGACTCAACAACGTAGCTAGTCCAAATTGAAGAAAACGAAAAAGAAAGAATATCAAGCTTCCAATTCGCCAATTATAAGAGCTTATAATCAAAGCTTCAATTGTAGAAGTAATAGACTATAGAAGAAAGGTATGAGGGAAAGTTTAATCGGATTGAAACAATCGATTTAGAGGTGCAAAGTATAATGGGTCATAGGTGGGTTTTTATACTAGTTTTGGAGTCAATTAGCCATTAAAATTGGTCAACACCATAAAGTAAGGTTTTATGATGAATTGACTATTTGACTAAGACTTTGACTGTTTGACTAAGACTTTGACTAGGACTTTGACTATTTGACTCAAGGCTTTATTTAAAAAAAAAAAAAAATCTTGTATGTGAAAAAAAAAGAATTTAGAATCATATTATTATTATTATTATTATTTATATACATTTATGTATGTATATAAGTTGTGAGTTAGGATAAATAAAGACTTAGACACATTTGTATAATATTAATGATAAAGGTGTAATAAATATATATATATATATATAAGGGCTTTTTATGTATTAAAATTTTGGGGAAAATTTTGCGATGTTACAGTCTCCCCTACTTTTAGGAACTTCGTCCCGAAGTTAAAAGAAAAACACCAGGTATACAATTGGTCGACTACCGAAAACCTTGATAAAATTTCTCACTACCTTAACGTACCTGTAAATTCATGATTACGTTCCGGACCGTAATTATCAATTTACCTTACATTAGGGTTTTGCGTCCTTTTATGACTCTACCGATTGTTGAGCAGGTTCGATAGTCTCCACCAGTCGTTGAGCAGGTTGTAGGGCCTCTCCCGACTGTTGGAAAGACATGATGACCTATACCAATCGTTGAGTAGGTTGTTTGGTAGTCAACTAATTGTTGTACAAGTAAGCAAGTATGATTATAGATATAGCAATTAGTTCACATTCAAACAAGCATGCACTCAGATGTTATGATAATACTTGAATTTATTACTTGAATCAAAAAGTGTCAATACATAGAATTAAAAAGTAGACATCATTCAAATGGTGGGGTTTGCTGTTAAGTAGCTGGAGGGTCTTGATCTCGATTTAGTTTAGGGCATCGGTTACAGAAATGATTTGGGTTTCCACATTCATAGCATTGACCATAGTTGTATTTACCAGGACGATTAAGATTAGCAACCTGAGCAGGGTTGGTTGGTTGGTTGGTGTTAGGGTTTGGGGACTCACGACATGTGTTGACCAGATGGCCGTATCTACCACAATTGGTGCACAGGCGACACACTGAAATAGTGGGGTGATGTCGTTTGCATGTGTTACACAATGGAAAGTTTCTTGTATAGGGTTTCTTGTTAGATGCTTGTGTAGTGAGGTTTACATTAGGATCCCTGGTCTTGCGCTTCTGGTTCTCGGTAGTTACCGCAGCCACAATACTTGTTTTCTCGCCTTTCCGAACTAAGGTCCCGTTCTTTATGTGATTTCCATCGCCATTTCCATTTCCATCGCCGTTCCCATTCATTGGGATGACTTGAGCCAACAAGTTAGAAACCAGAGTTGTGATTTGTTGCGCCATTTGTTGGGAAATAATCGCAGCCAGTTGGGCATCAACACCTTTGTTGTTTTTGTTGTTGTTGTGGTTGGTGTTGTGGTTGTTGTTACTTTCCTCTTGGTTTTCACCACTGTTATTGCGAGTGCTGCGACGTGGAGACATGATCTATAAGGGACACAATGAAGGTTCAATGTGGCATGAAATGAATGAGGTGATATAAGGAATGTAATCATTTATTCATTAATTAAAACGAATAAACGAAAACGTTGACGTATCAAAGATTTCAGATTCCAATAACATAGTGAAGACATGCTTTAGCCTATAAGTGAACACTCATCCCGAGAATTCCCAGGTAGGCATCCGGGTCCCTCGTCTGATTGGGATATATGCGCAATGCCAGCCTAGACAGAAGACTCAGAATACAGGCGTTCACCCTTCCAGATTGCACGTGTTCGTTATTAAAATCTAGAACTTCGACGAGATCTCAAGGTGGTTCAGGTTAAACCTGAGGATTTTGCCTTATTAGTCTAAGAGTAGATCCACTGTTGGAGAGCAGCCTTCTTGTAAGGATGAAAGTAGGAGGGAGATAGAGTATAGCAAGTAAAAGAAGCAAGTACTTGTTAAATCCTATGGTTATAGACTAGATTATTTTTCTAATAACCTAATTCCCTATAACCATGGCTCTGATACCAATCTGTAACACCCCAACCGATGGCGGAAACATCGGGGTGCCACGTATTGAATGATTGCTCAGTAGCTCATGGTGAATAATAAGTTTCATAAATGATTTAAATAACTTACATACAAATGTTCTAGAATTTGTACTTCAAATTGAATAAACTATACACATATCTTCAAGCATCAATTCAAATCTTCAAGCAAATAGAACCTGAAACATGTTAAGTTGAAAATGTTTTGGGTCAACAAAAGTTGGTGAGAATTACATAGGTTTTTGATGATTGAGTAAAAATGATGTGCAATTCATGTGTCATGTCAATCTAGTCCATATGTGAGAACATACTAGAAATAAATCGAGTGCATAATCAACCCTGATGACTATTATAAAATGATACATACCATACGCTCATGGTCCAATAATGTTATACGATAACAAACACCCACGTAACCTTTGTAAGAGGCACGTATCCGGGTGGGATTGTCAGTCCAATAGATCTATCAATGTATACCGCCGGCTGATCAATGTTAATGATTATGCTAGAATGGTGCTTACTCTAATCATGCTCAAGACATAATGCAACATAGAAAACACATAGACACATTGATGATTGAATTGCAATGATGATGTTATAAACATGTTTCACCCCAAAAATGGTGATAAATAGAAAAGGGGCTATGTAAAACTCACCTTAGCAAAATGTTATGTCTCGTAAAAAAAAGAGAATAATGTGTTGTGAATGTATGCGAGGCGAATCCCAAAGACTCAACAACGTAGCTAGTCCAAATTGAAGAAAACGAAAAAGAAAGAATATCAAGCTTCCAATTCGCCAATTATAAGAGCTTATAATCAAAGCTTCAATTGTAGAAGTAATAGACTATAGAAGAAAGGTATGAGGGAAAGTTTAATCGGATTGAAACAATCGATTTAGAGGTGCAAAGTATAATGGGTCATAGGTGGGTTTTTATACTAGTTTTGGAGTCAATTAGCCATTAAAATTGGTCAACACCATAAAGTAAGGTTTTATGATGAATTGACTATTTGACTAAGACTTTGACTGTTTGACTAAG